>CM035812.1:21278349-21774038 GCA_020458035.1 Magallana ariakensis | reverse complement strand
AGTTACAATAATAGCGCTTTCCCCCGTATTTGTGTATTGAGATCTAGTTAAAATGTTCAGAAAAATGAATAGTTACATCTTTAATAACACGCTTATACATTGTTCTAACACATGTATATCATTTAGTAATTGTGTTATATGTAATATTTACAATTTAATATTTTAAGTTTAATACAGAAGTCACCGACACTCCACCCCCCCCCCCCCCCAAATCAAAAAATCGTTTAGTTTTTCTGGCCTGCTTTTTCTTGATCTTTGATCTTGGACCTTTAATTTCAACCTATTACCATTCTAGATTACTGTACTAATGACCAGACCAATTCGTTCATTTTTAACAGAGATATGAATTTTGGGACATTTGAGTTTCGATTAGCGTGCTTGACATGTACTGTAGAAAAAAATTCTAACTCCCGAACCCTTCACTTAATCCTAACGAAATTTCGTGTAAATGTACCTCGGACCCCATTCTTACCGTCTGCCAAATATGCAGCGGATTGAACAATTTTGAAGGAATTTCTTAGATCAAACAGCGCGTATTGTCTATACGGGGAATTCAAATTTACACAGTACACGCACCGACCCCCCCCCCCCCCCAACCCGATTCACAAAATCATTTAGTTTTTCTGGCCTGATTTTACTTGATCTTTGACCTGTACTTTCAACCTAATACTATTCTAGATTACTCTACTAATGACCAGGCCAATTCTTTCATTTTGAACAGAGTTATGAATTTTGGGGCATTTGAGTTTCAATTAGCGTGCTTGACATGTACTGTAGAAAAAAATTCTAACTCCCGAACCCTTCACTTGATCCTTATGAAATTTCGTGTAAATGTACCTCGGACCCTATTCTTATTGTCTGCCAAAAATGCAGAGGATTGAACAATTTTGAAGGAATTTCTGAGATCAAACAGCGCGTATTGTCTATACGGGGAATTCAAATTTTAACAGTACACGCACCGACCCCCCCCCCCACCCGATTCATAAAATCATTTAGTTTTTCTGGCCTGATTTTACTTGATCTTTGACCTGTACTTTCAACCTAATACTATTCTAGATTACTCTACTAATGACCAGGCCAATTCGTTCATTTTGAACAGAGTTATGAATTTTGGGGCATTTGAGTTTCAATTAGCGTGCTTGACATGTACTGTAGAAAAAAATTCTAACTCCCAAACCCTTCACTTGATCCTAATGAAATTTCGTGTAAATGTACCTCGGACCCTATTCTTATTGTCTGCCAAATATGCAGCGGATTGAACAATTTAGAAGAAATTCTGAGATCAAACGGCGAGTATTGCATGTACGGGGAATTAAAATTTACACAGTACACGGGATGTAAGCAGCCGTGTAATATATCTGGTGCATGTATATTTCTTGTTTTCCGTTTAGTCTGTATCTACGATAGCGTGTGAACTACTTATGAATGTTAGAAATGTCAAAATTACTGTCATCGAATTTTTACCGGATAAATTTACATGTTATTGATTTCGTTATTTCTACATTTATAAAGATTTTATCAATCCTGTTGAAATAAAACAGTCATACATAATAGTAAACGACACGAAAAAAAATCTCATCGCTTGAAATACATGTGTGAAATGCATCAGTCATTGTTTTAGGACTTACCCTAATTGTCGTTAACCGAATCCGAGATCCACACCTCAGAATTCTACTTTCGATTTATTTACGACGAAAATCAAGTTCGGGCTATATAATTCTATGTAAGAAAAAAAAAATCGTAAAAAATCGAAATAATTTTCTCGTGAGAAAAATGATAGATAGCAGTGTTCTATGATACATTACGCATTATCTAACATCAAAAAATGCGCATGCGATACGGCATTTTCTCAAGTTTTCTAGCTGCGAACATGCCTACCCCCCAAACCACGTGTTTTCAAGCTGTTTGTAAACAGACTGCGCGCACCCCATGAAGTCGGCCTATATGCCCTTTAAGAAATAGTTCCCGATAAAAGTAGAATCAAATTTACAAACTACAGAAATTTCCCTAATCAGAGATATCATTTTTATTCAAATCAAATATGGGAAAATGCAAAATGCGGGCAAGAGAAAAAAATATTCCCTATAAATGTATGGAACTACAATTGACTAAGTTCATTTTCATTGGTGGATTACCGGTGTGATAACTCTAATCTCGCCGGAGCCAAGATTTGCTCTTTCTCTCCTTTTCTTTCTCTCCATTTTTTTTTTTTTTTTTTTTTTGATTTTCTAACAAAAATACTCTTCACAAAGGGGTTGCTGGAATGTAGTACAAGTTGAAAAACACTATTCCATTTAAATTAAGACAAAAACAGACCTTATTTATTAGGGTCTTCCGTCTTCAGCGGAAGACCCTTCTATTATTCTATTGTTTCTTTTTCACTTTTCTTATTATTAGGGTCTTCCGTCTTCAGCGGAAGACCCTTCTATTATTCTATTGTTTCTTTTTCAATTTTCTTATTATTATTAGGGTCTTCCGTCTTCAGCGGAAGACCCTTCTATTATTCTATTGTTTCTTTTTCACTTTTCTTATTATTCTTATTCTTTTTTTTTTTTCTTACCGATTTTGTGCAGGCGATTTCTCAGAGATGGCTGGACCGATTTTAGTCAAATTTTCAGGGATGATGCCCCGTCATATGAAGTTTGTACCGCCGTAACAGTTTTTCAAAATTCACTTCCGGTCGGAAGTGATCGTCGTTAAACGATTTTTTAAAACTCAATTTTGTCTGTCAGGTTTCTCAAAAACGAGTAAAGATATAGGGCTGAAATTTTCAGAGATGATAGATCTATCTTTTTTCTGGTGCACCTCGGTCAAGAGAATGTCCGCCGTCACTTCCGGTCGTCACCGGAAGGAAATTTTAAAAAATGAATTTTTCGACTTTTTTATTTTTTTGTTATTTTTCTTTGAATTTTTTACAGTTGATAGTGACCCTTTTTCTGATTTGAAATATGTAATTTGTTTTAAAATCGATCAACGCAATCTCGAGATATAAAGCGTCAAAGTCCTGAAGCGAGAGCCCGAGTAGCTCAGTCGTTATGGTCGTGGACAGTGCCCAGGCGACCCGGGTTCAAGCCCCGGGTGCCGAGAAATTTTTTTTTTATTTTTTGCGTAGACTTACAATTTTATCTTTAAAACGATGAGTTTTATCTTATTTATTCAAAAATCGGACGGAAGACCCACTCGTTGCTCGCAACGAGAACGATCTAGTTATTATTATTATTATTCTTTTTTTGTCTTACAAATTTTGTGCAGGCGATTTCTCGGAGATGGCTCTTTCGATTTCTTTCAAATTTACAGGGATAATGCCCCGTCATGTGAAGTTTATACCGCCGCGACAGTTTTTCAAAATTCACTTCCTGTCGGAAGTTATCGTCAGTTTACGATTTTTAAAAGTCAATTTTGTCTGCGACGTTTCTCAAAAACGAGTGAAGATATTGGAATTAAATTTCTAGAGATGATAGATCTACCGTTTTTCTGGTGCACCTCGGTCAAGAGAATGGCCGCCGTCGCTTCCGTTTGTCACCGGAAGCAAATTTAAAAAATTAAATTTTTCAACTTTTTTATGTTAAAATATTTTTCTGTAGGGTTGATAGTGACCCTTTTTCTGATTCAGAATATGTAATTTGTTTTAAAATCGATCGACGCATTCTCCAGATATTAAGGGTCAAAGTCCTGAAGCGAGAGTCCGAGTAGCTCAGTCGTTAGAGTCGTGGACATATGCCCAGGCGACCCGGGTTCAAGCCCCAAGTGCCGCAAAATTTTTCAACTCATTTTTCGCTTAGACCTACGATTTTATCTTTAAAATGATGAATTCTGTTCTTTTCCGTTTTAATTTTGTAAAAGAAGTTACAATAATAGCGCTTTCCCCCGTATTTGTGTATTGAGATCTAGTTAAAATGTTCAGAAAAAATTAATAGTTACAACTTTAATAACACGCTTATACATTGTTCTAACACATGTATATCATTTAGTAATTGTGTTATATGTAATATTTACAATTTAATATTTTAAGTTTAATACAGAAGTCACCGACACTCCACGCCCCCCCCCCCCCCAAATCACAAAATCGTTTAGTTTTTCTGGCCTGCTTTTTCTTGATCTTTGATCTTGGACCTTTAATTTCAACCTATTACCATTCTAGATTACTGTACTAATGACCAGACCAATTCGTTCATTTTTAACAGAGATATGAATTTTGGGACATTTGAGTTTCGATTAGCGTGCTTGACATGTACTGTAGAAAAAAATTCTAACTCCCGAACCCTTCACTTAATCTTAACGAAATTTCGTGTAAATGTACCTCGGACCCTATTCTTATTGTCTGCCAAAAATGCAGAGGATTGAACAATTTTGAAGGAATTTCTGAGATCAAACAGCGCGTATTGTCTATACGGGGAATTCAAATTTTAACAGTACACGCACCGACCCCCTCCCCCCCCCCCCACCCGATTCACAAAATCATTTAGTTTTTCTGGCCTGATTTTACTTGATCTTTGACCTGTACTTTCAACCTAATACTATTCTAGATTACTCTACTAATGACCAGGCCAATTCGTTCATTTTGAACAGAGTTATGAATTTTGGGGCATTTGAGTTTCAATTAGCGTGCTTGACATGTACTGTAGAAAAAAATTCTAACTCCCGAACCCTTCACTTGATCCTAATGAAATTTTGTGTAAATGTACCTCGGACCCTATTCTTATTGTCTGCCAAATATGCAGCGGATTGAACAATTTAGAAGAAATTCCTGAGATCAAACGGCGAGTATTGCGTGTACGGGGAATTAAAATTTACACAGTACACGGGATGTAAGCAGCCGTGTAATATATCTGGTGCATGTATATTTCTTGTTTTCCGTTTAGTCTGTATCTACGATAGCGTGTGAACTACTTATGAATGTTAGAAATGTCAAAATTACTGTCATCGAATTTTTACCGAATAAATTTACATGTTATTGATTTCGTTATTTCTACATTTATAAAGATTTTATCAATCCTGTTGAAATAAAACAGTCATACATAATAGTAAACGACACGAAAAAAAATCTCATCGCTTGAAATACATGTGTGAAATGCATCAGTCATTGTTTTAGGACTTACCCTAATTGTCGTTAACCGAATCCGAGATCCACACCTCAAAATTCTACTTTCGATTTATTTACGACGAAAATCAAGTTCGGGCTATATAATTCTATGTAAGAAAAAAATTCGTAAAAAATCGAAATAATTTTCTCGTGAGAAAAATGATAGATAGCAGTGTTCTATGATACATTACGCATTATCTAACATCAAAAAATGCGCATGCGATACGGCATTTTCTCAAGTTTTCTAGCTGCGAACATGCCTACCCCCCAAACCACGTGTTTTCAAGCTGTTTGTAAACAGACTGCGCGCACCCCATGAAGTCGGCCTATATGCCCTTTAAGAAATAGTTCCCGATAAAAGTAGAATCAAATTTACAAACTACAGAAATTTCCCTAATCAGAGATATCATTTTTATTCAAATCAAATATGGGAAAATGCAAAATGCGGGCAAGAGAAAAAAATATTCCCTATAAATGTATGGAACTACAATTGACTAAGTTCATTTTCATTGGTGGATTACCGGTGTGATAACTCTAATCTCGCCGGAGCCAAGATTTGCTCTTTCTCTCCTTTTCTTTCTCTCCATTTTTTTTTTTTTTTTTTTTTTTTTTTTTTTTTTGATTTTCTAACAAAAATACTCTTCACAAAGGGGTTGCTGGAATGTAGTACAAATTGAAAAACACTGTTCCATTTAAATTAAGACAAAAACAGACCTTATTTATTAGGGTCTTCCGTCTTCAGCGGAAGACCCTTCTATTATTCTATTGTTTCTTTTTCACTTTTCTTCTTATTATTATTATTAGGGTCTTCCGTCTTCAGCGGAAGACCCTTCTATTATTCTATTGTTTCTTTTTCACTTTTCTTATTATTATTATTATTATTATTATTATTATTATTATTCTTTTTTTGTCTTACAAATTTTGTGCAGGCGATTTCTCGAAGATGACTCTTTCGATTTTCTTCAAATTTTCAGGGACAATGCCTTGTCAACTGAAGTTTATACCGCTGCGACAGTTTTTAGAAATTCGCTTCCGGTCGGATGTTATCGTCGTTAAACGATTTTTAATAGACAATTTTGTCTGCGACGTTTCTCAAAAACGAGTAAAGATTTAGAGCTGATATTTTCAGATATGATAGATCTACCGTTTTTATAGTGCACCTCGGTCAAAAGAATGTCCGCCGTCACTTCCGGTCGTTACTGGAAGCAAATTTAAAAAATCGAATTTTTCAACTTTTTTGTTTTAAAATATTTTTCGGTAGGGTTGATAGTGACCCTTTTTCTGATTCAGAATATGTAATTTGTTTTAAAATCGATCAACGCATTCTCGAGATATTAAGGGTCAAAGTCCTGAAGCGAGAGTCCGAGTAGCTCAGTCGTTAGAGTCGTGGACATATGCCCAGGCGGCCCGGGTTCAAGCCTCAAGTGCCGCAAAATTTTTCAACTCATTTTTCGCTTAGACCTACGATTTTATCTTTGAAATGGTGAATTCTGTTCTTTTCCGTTTTAATTTTGTAAAAGAAGTTATAATAATAGCGCTTTCCCCCGTATTTGTGTATCTAGTTAAAACTGTTCAGAAAAATAAATAATTACATCTTTAATAACACGCTTATACATTGTTCTATCACCTGTTTATCATTTAGTAATTGTGTAAATTGTAATATTTAGAATTAAATATTTTACGTTTAATACAGAAGTAACCGACACTCCACCCCTCCCCCCCCCCCCCCCCCGAGTCACACAAAATTGTTTAGTTTTTCTTCCCTGCTTTTTCTTGATCTTTGATCTTGGACCTTTAATTTCAACCTATTACCATTATAGATTACTCTACTAATGACCAAACCAATTCGTTCATTTTTAACAGAGTTATGAATTTTGGGGCATTTGAGTTTCGATTAGCGTGCTTGACATGTACTGTAGAAAAAAATTCTAACTTCCGAGCCCTTCACTTAATCCTAATCAAATTTCGTGTAAATGAACCTCGGTCCCCATTCTTACTGTCTGCCAAATATGCAGCGGATTGAACAATTTAGAAGAAATTTCTGAGATCAAACAGCGCGTATTGTCTATACGGGGAGTCCAAATTTACACAGTACACGCACCGACCCCCCCCCCCCCACCACCCCGATTCACAAACTCATTTAGTTTTTCTGGCCTGATTTTACTTGATCTTTGACCTGTACTTTTAACCTAATACTATTCTAGATTACTGTACTAATGGCCAGGCCAATTCGTTCATTTTTAACAGAGTTATGAATTTTTGGGCATTTGAGTTTCGATTAGCGTGCTTCACATGTACTGTAGAAAAAAATTCTAACTTCCGAGCCCTTCACTCAATCCTAATCAAATTTCGTGTAAATGAACCTCGGTCCCCATTCTTACTGTCTGCCAAATATGCAGCGGATTGAACAATTTAGAAGAAATTTCTGAGATCAAACAGCGCGTATTGTCTATACGGGGAGTCCAAATTTACACAGTACACGCACCGACCCCCCCCCCCCCCACCACCCCGATTCACAAACTCATTTAGTTTTTCTGGCCTGATTTTACTTGATCTTTGACCTGTACTTTTAACCTAATACTATTCTAGATTACTGTACTAATGGCCAGGCCAATTCGTTCATTTTTAACAGAGTTATGAATTTTTGGGCATTTGAGTTTCGATTAGCGTGCTTCACATGTACTGTAGAAAAAAATTCTAACTTCCGAGCCCTTCACTTAATCCTAATCAAATTTCGTGTAAATGAACCTCGGTCCCCATTCTTACTGTCTGCCAAATATGCAGCGGATTGAACAATTTAGAAGAAATTTCTGAGATCAAACAGCGCGTATTGTCTATACGGGGAGTCCAAATTTACACAGTACACGCACCGACCCCCCCCCCCACCACCCCGATTCACAAACTCATTTAGTTTTTCTGGCCTGATTTTACTTGATCTTTGACCTGTACTTTTAACCTAATACTATTCTAGATTACTGTACTAATGGCCAGGCCAATTCGTTCATTTTTAACAGAGTTATGAATTTTTGGGCATTTGAGTTTCGATTAGCGTGCTTCACATGTACTGTAGAAAAAAATTCTAACTTCCGAGCCCTTCACTTAATCCTAATCAAATTTCGTGTAAATGAACCTCGGTCCCCATTCTTACTGTCTGCCAAATATGCAGCGGATTGAACAATTTAGAAGAAATTTCTGAGATCAAACAGCGCGTATTGTCTATACGGGGAGTCCAAATTTACACAGTACACGCACCGACCCCCCCCCCCCCCACCACCCCGATTCACAAACTCATTTAGTTTTTCTGGCCTGATTTTACTTGATCTTTGACCTGTACTTTTAACCTAATACTATTCTAGATTACTGTACTAATGGCCAGGCCAATTCGTTCATTTTTAACAGAGTTATGAATTTTTGGGCATTTGAGTTTCGATTAGCGTGCTTCACATGTACTGTAGAAAAAAATTCTAACTTCCGAGCCCTTCACTCAATCCTAATCAAATTTCGTGTAAATGTACCTCGGACCCCATTCTAATTGTCTGCCAAATATGCAGCGGATTGAACAATTTAGAAGAAATTCCTGAGATCAAACGGCAGGCATTACCTGTACGGGGAATTAAAATTTACACAGTACACGGGATGTAAGCAGCCGTGTAATATTTCTGGTGCATGTATATTTCTTGTTTTCCGTTTAGTCTGTATCTACGATAGCGTGTGAACTACTTATGAATGTTAGAACTGTGAAAATAACTGTTATCGATTTTTTACCGAATAAATTTACATGTTACTGATTTCGTTATTTCTACATTTTACAAGATTTCATCAATCCTGGCATAATAAAACAGTCAAACATAATAGTAAACGACACGAAAAAAAATTCTCAACGCTGAAATACATGTGTAAAATGCATCAGTCATTGTTCTAGGATTCCCCTATTTGTCGTTAACCGAATCCGAGATCCACACCTCAAAATTCTACTTTCGATTTATTTACGACTCTGGCCTTTTCACCCCCCTCTACAAACAAACACGCATCAATATTTCAAATGACCTCGCATTGTTACAAAACCTGAATAGTCAGACATCTTAGACGTTGTTTTTCATCTCATACAAAAAATCAGCTCCTGTCCCGGGCGGAAACGCCCCGAATTCAAAGAGAAATTCGGGAATTATTTTGCGTCAGCCATGTTTTGACGTGAACCTTTGCTGAAATTCTGTTATGACACCTGCATAAGTTGGGTGTTCTAATCTCGCCGGAGCCACAAGATTTGTTCTTTCTCTCCTTTTCTTTCTATCCATTTTTTTTTTTTTTTTTTTTTTTTTTGATTTTCAAACAAAAATACTATTCACAAAGGGGTTGTTGGAATGAAGTACACGTTGAAAAACACTATTCCATTTAAATAAAGACAAAAACAGACCTTATTTATTAGGGTCTTCCGTCTTCAGCGGAAGACCCTTCTATTATTCTATTGTTTCTTTTTCACTTTTCTTATTATTATTAGGGTCTTCCGTCTTCAGCGGAAGACCCTTCTATTATTCTATTGTTTCTTTTTCACTTTTCTTATTATTATTATTATTCTTTTTTTGTCTTACAAATTTTGTGCAGGCGATTTCTCGAAGATGACTCTTTCGATTTTCTTCAAATTTTCAGGGACAATGCCTTGTCAACTGAAGTTTATACCGCTGCGACAGTTTTTAGAAATTCGCTTCCGGTCGGATGTTATCGTCGTTAAACGATTTTTAAAAGTCAATTTTGTCTGCGACGTTTCTCAAAAACGAGTAAAGATTTGGAGCTGAAATTTTCAGATATGATAGATCTACCGTTTTTATAGTGCACCTCGGTCAAAAGAATGTCCGCCGTCACTTCCGGTCGTTACTGGAAGCAAATTTAAAAAATCGAATTTTTCAACTTTTTTGTTTTAAAATATTTTTCGGTAGGGTTGATAGTGACCCTTTTTCTGATTCAGAATATGTAATTTGTTTTAAAATCGATCAACGCATTCTCGAGATATTAAGGGTCAAAGTCCTGAAGCGAGAGTCCGAGTAGCGCAGTCGTTAGAGTCGTGGACATATGCCCAGGCGACCCGGGTTCAAGCCTCAAGTGCCGCAAAATTTTTCAACTCATTTTTCGCTTAGACCTACGATTTTATCTTTAAAATGATGAATTCTGTTCTTTTCCGTTTTAATTTTGTAAAATAAGTTACAATAATAGCGCTTTCCCCCGAATTTGTGTATTGAGATCTAGTTAAAATGTTTAGAAAAATAAATAGTTACATCTTTAATAACACGCTTATACAATGTTCTAACACATGTATATCATTTAGTTATTGTGTAATATGTAATATTTAGAATTAAATATTTTACGTTTAATACAGAAGTCAACGACACTCCACCCCCCCCCCCCCGAGTCATAATATCGTTTAGTTTTTCTGGCCTGCTTTTTATTGATCCTTGATCTTGGACCTTTAATTTCAACCTATTACCATTCTAGACTACTCTACTAATGACCAGACCAATTCGTTCATTTTTAACAGAGTTATGAATTTTGGGGCATTCGAGTTTCAATTAACGTACTTGACATGTACTGTAGAAAAAAATTCTAACTCCCGAACCCTTCACTTAATCCTAATGAAATTTCGTGTAAATGCACCTCGGACCCCATTCTTACTGTCTGCCAAATATGCAGCGGATTGAAAAATTTAGAAGGAATTTCTGAGATCAAACAGCGCGTATTGTCTATACGGGGAATTCAAATTTACACAGTACACGCACCGACCCCCCCCCCCCCCGAATCACGAAATCATTTAGTTTTTCTGGCCTGATTTTACTTGATCTTTGATCTTTGACCTGTACTTTCAACCTAATACTATTCTAGATTAATGTACTAATGACCAGGCCAATTCGTTCATTTTTAACAGAGTTATGAATTTTGGGGCATTTGAGTTTCGATTAGCCTGCTTCACATGTACTGTAGAAAAAAATTCTAACTCCCGAGCCCTTCACTCAATCCTTATGAAATTTCGTGTAAATGTACCTCGGACCCCATTCTAATTGTCTGCCAAATATGCAGCGGATTGAACAACTAAGAAGAAATTCCTGAGATCAAACGGCAGGCATTGCCTGTACGGGGAATTTAAAATTTACATAGTACACGGGATGTAAGCAGCCGTGTAATATTTCTAGTGCATGTATATTTCTTGTTTTCCGTTTAGTCTGTATCTACGATAGCGTGTGAACTACTTATGAATGTTAGAACTGTGAAAATTACCGTTATCGATTTTTTACCGAATAAATTTACATGTTACTGATTTCGTTATTTCTACATTTATCAAGATTTTACCAATCCTGGCGTAATAAAACAGTCAAACATAATAGTAAACGACACGAAAAAAAATTCTCAACGCTGAAATACATGTGTAAAATGCATCAGTCATTGTTTTATCATTCCCCTATTTGTCGTTAACCGAATCCGAGATCCACACCTCAAAATTCTACTTTCGATTTATTTACGACGAAAATCAAGCTCTGGCCTTTTCACCCCCCTCTACAAACAAACACGCATCAATATTTCAAATGACCTCGCATTGTTACAAAACCTGAATAATCAGACATCTTACACGTTGTTTTTCATCTCATACAAAAAATCAGCTCCTGTCCCGGGCGGAAACGCCCCGAATTCAAAGAGAAATTCGGGAATTATTTTGCGTCAGCCATGTTTTGACGTGAACCTTCGATGAAATTCTGTTATGACACCTGCATAAGTTGGGTGTTCTAATCTCACCGGAGCCACAAGATTTGTTCTTTCTCTCCTTTTCTTTCTATCCATTTTTTTTTTTTTTTTTTTTTCTTTTTTAAATTTTCAAACAAAAATACTATTCACAAAGGGGTTGTTGGAATGAAGTACACGTTGAAAAACACTATTCCATTTAAATAAAGACAAAAACAGACCTTATTTATTAGGGTCTTCCGTCTTCAGCGGAAGACCCTTCTATTATTCTATTGTTTCTTTTTCACTTTTCTTATTAGGGTCTTCCGTCTTCAGCGGAAGACCCTTCTATTATTCTATTGTTTCTTTTTCACTTTTCTTATTATTATTAGGGTCTTCCGTCTTCAGCGGAAGACCCTTCTATTATTCTATTGTTTCTTTTTCACTTTTCTTATTATTAGGGTCTTCCGTCTTCAGCGGAAGACCCTTCTATTATTCTATTGTTTCTTTTTCACTTTTCTTATTGTTATTATTATTATTATTATTATTCTTTTTTTTTCTTACCGATTTTGTGCAGACGATTTCTCGGAGATGGCTAGATCGATTTCCTTCAAATTTCCAAGATTAACGCGATCTTATCTGAAGTTGATTGCTTTTTATCCATTTTTGAAAATACACTTCCGGTCGAAAGTTATCGTCCGTTTACGATTTTAAAAAGTCAATTTTGTCTGTCAGGTTTCTCAAAAACGAGCTAAGATATAGGGCTCAAATTTTTAGATATGATAGATCTACCTTTTTTCTGGTGCACCTCGGTCAAGAGAATGTCAGCCGTTACTTGCGGTCGTCACCGGAAGGAAATTTGAAAAATTGAATTTTTCAACTTTTTTATTTTTTAATATTTTTCTTTGAAATTTTTACACTCTTTAGTGACCTTTTTACTGATTCAGAATATGTAATTTGTTTTAAAATCGATCAATGCAGTCTCGAGATATTAAGCGTCAAAGTCCTGAAGCGAGAGTCCGAGTAGCTCAGTCGTTATGGTCGTGGACAGTGCCCAGACGACCCGGGTTCAAGCCCCGAGTGCCGCAAAATTTTTTAACTCATTTTTCGATAAGACCTACGATTTTATCTTTAAAATGATGGATTCTGTTCTTTTCCGTTTTAATTTTGTAAAAGAAGTTACAATAATAGCGTGTTTCCCCGTATTTGTGTATTGACATCCAAAGCTATGTATTCATACTGAAATAAAGTTAAAATATTGAGAAAAATAAATAGTTGCATCTTTAATACAACGCTTATACATTGTTCTAACATGTGTATTTCATTTAGTAATTGTGTAAAATGTAATATTTAGAATTTAATATTCTACGTTTAATATAGAAGACACCGACCCGACCCCCCCCCCCCCCCCCAATTCATAAAATCACTTAGTTTTTCTGGTCTGCTTTTTCTTGATCTTGGATCTTTGATCTTTACTTTCAACCTAGTACCATTCTAGATTACTGTACTAATGACCAGACCAATTCGTTCATTTTTAACAGAGTTATGAATTTTTGGGCATTTCCGTTTCAACTGGCTTGCTTGACATGTACTGTAGAAAAAAATTGTAACTTCCGAGTTCTTCACTCAATCCTTATGAAAATTCGTGTAAATATACCTCGGATCCAATTCTTATTGTCTGCCAAATATGCACCGGATTAAGCAATTTAGAAGAAAATCCTGAGATCAAACGGCGAGTATTGCCTGTACGTGGAGTTAAAATTTACACAGTACACGCACCGACCCCCCCCCCCCCATTCCGATTCACAAAATCATTTAGTTTTTCTGGCCTGATTTTACTTGATCTTTGATATTGGACCTTTATTTTCAGCCTATTACCATTCTAGATTACTGTACTAATGGCCAGACCAGTTCGTTTTATTTTAACAGAGTTATGAATATTTGGGCATTTGAGTTTCGATTAGCGTGCTTCACATGTACTGTAGAAAAAAATTCTAACTCCCGAGCTCTTCACTCAATCCTTATGAAATTTCGTGTAAATGTACCTCGGACCCCATTCTAATTGTCGGCCAAGTATGCAGCGGATTGAACAATTTAGAAGAAATTCCTGAGATCAAACGGTAGGCATTGCCTGTACGGGAAATTAAAATTTACATAGTACACGGGATGTAAGCAGCCGTGTAATATTTCTAGTGCATGTATATTTCTTGTTTTCCGTTTAGTCTGTATCTATGATAGCGTGTGAACTACTTATGAATGTAAGATCTGTGAAAATTACCGTTATCGATTTTTTACCGAATAAATTTACATGTAACTGATTTCGTTATTTCTACATTTATCAAGATTTTACCAATCCTGGCGTAATAAAACAGTCAAACATAATAGTAAACGACACGAAAAAAAATTCTCAACGCTGAAATACATGTGTAAAATGCATCAGTCATTGTTTTATCATTCCCCTATTTGTCGTTAACCGAATCCGAGATCCACACCTCAAAATTCTACTTTCGATTTATTTACGACGAAAATCAAGCTCTGGCCTTTTCACCCCCCTCCAGAAACAAACACGCATCAATAATTCAAATGACCTCGCATTGTTATAAAACCTGAATACTCAGACATCTTACACGTTGTTTTTCATCTCATACAAAAAATCAGCTCCTGTCCCGGGCGGAAACGCCCCGAATTCAAAGAGAAATTCGGGAATTATTTTGCGTCAGCCATGTTTTGACGTGAACCTTCGCTGAAATTATGTTATGACACCTGCATAAGTTGGGTGTTCTAATCTCGCCGCAGCCACAAGATTTGTTCTTTCTCTCCTTTTCTTTCTCTCCATTTTTTTTTTTTTTTTTTTTTTTTTTTTTTGATTTTCAAACAAAAATGCCATTCAAAAAGGGGTTGTTGGAATGAAGTACACGTTGAAAAACACTATTCCATTTAAGTAAAGACAAAAACAGACCTTATTTATTAGGGTCTTCCGTCTTCAGCGGAAGACCCTTCTATTATTCTATTGTTTCTTTTTCACTTTTCTTATTGTTATTATTATTAAGGTCTTCCGGTTCCAACGGAAGACCTTATTGTTATTGCTTTGTTTCTTTTTCCCTTTTATTATTTTTTTTTTTCTTACGCTTTTTTGTACAAGCGTTTTCTTGAAAACGACTCAACCGATTTTCGTGAAATTTTCAGATCTTGTATATATTGATCAAAGCTTGATATATATTTTTTCATTTTAATGACGTCATTTCCGTTCGTGAGATATTGACGTTTAAGCGATTTTCAGAGGGTCTGATTGTCCTGTTATCTCCTCCTAAACGAACAGAGATATTGAATTCAAATTTTCAGGGATGGTAGACCAAAGATTGTAGATGTGTCTAAAGGCATTTATAGTTGTCTGGTTTAAAAGGCGTCGAAGCTCGCCTGGACCCGAAAATTGAGATTAAAAAAACGTCGTAATTTTTTCTGCTTTTCTTTGTTTATCTCTTTTCTGAAAAATATTTTGTTAAAACATGTAATGTAAAAAAAGTTTTTATTTACAAGACCTTTCATTTGATATCAAGAAAAAGGGGCTGGCCCCTTAAATTAGGGGACCAAAGGGCTCTAAAGTCTTTAATCTGTATTTCTTTACTGAGAGATATTTTGTGAAAGGTTATAGAAGCAAATATGTTTATCTCACAGTTATGAATCCAAGGAATGTAATGATTTTATCATGTGTTACGTAATTAGGGGTTTTTAGGGGCCAAAAGTCCAAAATTTGGATCACCCATATCTCTGAAAGCAAAAATATTTTGAAATGCAGTATAGAAGAAAAGTTGTTCAAAATGATGTTCTTAACAATATGCAACCTTCAAAATTTCGTTAAACGGCCCCTAAAAGGAGATAAGGGATCGGCCCCTAAAACCTTCTTTCTCATGTATCTCCAGAACGGTAACAAATTTCTAAACACTTGTTGAACAAAATGTTTTTAGAATTAAGTGACCTTTTATTTGATATCAAGAAAAAGGGGCTGGCCCCTTAAATTAGGGAACCAAAGGGCTCTAAATTCTTTTATCTATAGCGCTTTACTGAGGGATATTTTGTGAAATGTTATAGAAGCAAATATGTTTATCTCACAGTTATGTATCCAAGCAATGTAATAATTTTATCATGTGTTATGTAATTAGGGGTTTTTAGGGGCCAAAAGTCCAAAATTTGGATCACCCATATCTCTGAAAGCAAAAATATTTTGAAATGCAGTACAGAAGAAAAGTTGTTCAAAATGATGTTCTTAACAATATGCAACCATTAAAATTTCGTTTAACAGCCCCTATAAGGAGATAAGGGATCGGCCCCTAAAACCTTCTTTCCCATATATCTCAAAAACGGTAACGAATTTCTAAACATTTTTTGACAAAATGTTTTCAGAATTAAATGTTCTTTCATTTGATATCAAGAAAAAGGGGCTGGCCCCTTAAACTAGGGGATCAAAGGGCTCTAAAGTCTTTTATCTGAAGCCGTTTACTGAGAGATATTTTGTGAAATGTTATAGAAGCAAATATGTTTATCTCACAGTTATGTATCCAAGCAATGTAATAATTTTATCATGTGTTATGTAATTAGGGGTTTTTAGGGGCCAAAAGTCCAAAATTTGGATCACCCATATCTCAGAAAGGAAACATATTTTGAAATGCAGTACAGAAGAAAAGTTGTTCAAAATGATTGATGTTCTTAACAATATGCAACCATCAAAATTTCGTTTAACGGCCCCTATAAGGAGATTAGGGATCGGCCCCTAAAACCTTCTTTCCCATATATCTCAAAAACGGTAACGAATTTCTAAACATTTGTTGACAAAATGTTTTTAGAATTAAATGTCCTTTCATTTGATATCAAGAAAAAGGGGCTGGCCCCTTAAATTAGGGGATCAAAGGGCTCTGAAGTATTTTATCTATAGCGTTTTACTAATAACTATTTTGTGAAAGGTTATTTAAGCTGAATTAGGTATAATACGTGTATATATCCTTACAATATAATGATTTTCTCTTGCATTACCTAATTAGGGTTTTTAGGAGCCAGAGGTAAACAAGTTTAATCTTTTCTATCTTAATTGGAAGAAATGCAAGTATTTGAAAAAGCAATATAAGAGAACTTATAAAATGCGATACAAAAAAGCATTAGTTCTCAACTCTTTTTTCAATGTTTTTTTTTTGTCGAAAATCAAAGTCGATGATGTCATATTTTCTTCTAAAAATCGGACGGAAGACCTCCTCGTTGCTCGCAACGAGATCGTGTCTAGTTATTATTATTATTATTATTCTTTTTTTGTCTTACAAATTTTGTGCAGGCGATTTCTCGGAGATGGCTCTTTCGATTTCTTTCAAATTTACAGGGATAATGCCCCGTCATGTGAAGTTTATACCGCCGCGACAGTTTTTCAAAATTCACTTCCTGTCGGAAGTTATCGTCAGTTTACGATTTTTAAAAGTCAATTTTGTCTGCGACGTTTCTCAAAAACGAGTGAAGATATTGGAATTAAATTTCTAGAGATGATAGATCTACCGTTTTTCTGGTGCACCTCGGTCAAGAGAATGGCCGCCGTCGCTTCCGTTTGTCACCGGAAGCAAATTTAAAAAATTAAATTTTTCAACTTTTTTATGTTAAAATATTTTTCTGTAGGGTTGATAGTGACCCTTTTTCTGATTCAGAATATGTAATTTGTTTTAAAATCGATCGACGCATTCTCCAGATATTAAGGGTCAAAGTCCTGAAGCGAGAGTCCGAGTAGCTCAGTCGTTAGAGTCGTGGACATATGCCCAGGCGACCCGGGTTCAAGCCCCAAGTGCCGCAAAATTTTTCAACTCATTTTTCGCTTAGACCTACGATTTTATCTTTAAAATGATGAATTCTGTTCTTTTCCGTTTTAATTTTGTAAAAGAAGTTACAATAATAGCGCTTTCCCCCGTATTTGTGTATTGAGATCTAGTTAAAATGTTCAGAAAAAATTAATAGTTACAACTTTAATAACACGCTTATACATTGTTCTAACACATGTATATCATTTAGTAATTGTGTTATATGTAATATTTACAATTTAATATTTTAAGTTTAATACAGAAGTCACCGACACTCCACGCCCCCCCCCCCCCAAATCACAAAATCGTTTAGTTTTTCTGGCCTGCTTTTTCTTGATCTTTGATCTTGGACCTTTAATTTCAACCTATTACCATTCTAGATTACTGTACTAATGACCAGACCAATTCGTTCATTTTTAACAGAGATATGAATTTTGGGACATTTGAGTTTCGATTAGCGTGCTTGACATGTACTGTAGAAAAAAATTCTAACTCCCGAACCCTTCACTTAATCTTAACGAAATTTCGTGTAAATGTACCTCGGACCCTATTCTTATTGTCTGCCAAAAATGCAGAGGATTGAACAATTTTGAAGGAATTTCTGAGATCAAACAGCGCGTATTGTCTATACGGGGAATTCAAATTTTAACAGTACACGCACCGACCCCCTCCCCCCCCCCCCACCCGATTCACAAAATCATTTAGTTTTTCTGGCCTGATTTTACTTGATCTTTGACCTGTACTTTCAACCTAATACTATTCTAGATTACTCTACTAATGACCAGGCCAATTCGTTCATTTTGAACAGAGTTATGAATTTTGGGGCATTTGAGTTTCAATTAGCGTGCTTGACATGTACTGTAGAAAAAAATTCTAACTCCCGAACCCTTCACTTGATCCTAATGAAATTTTGTGTAAATGTACCTCGGACCCTATTCTTATTGTCTGCCAAATATGCAGCGGATTGAACAATTTAGAAGAAATTCCTGAGATCAAACGGCGAGTATTGCGTGTACGGGGAATTAAAATTTACACAGTACACGGGATGTAAGCAGCCGTGTAATATATCTGGTGCATGTATATTTCTTGTTTTCCGTTTAGTCTGTATCTACGATAGCGTGTGAACTACTTATGAATGTTAGAAATGTCAAAATTACTGTCATCGAATTTTTACCGAATAAATTTACATGTTATTGATTTCGTTATTTCTACATTTATAAAGATTTTATCAATCCTGTTGAAATAAAACAGTCATACATAATAGTAAACGACACGAAAAAAAATCTCATCGCTTGAAATACATGTGTGAAATGCATCAGTCATTGTTTTAGGACTTACCCTAATTGTCGTTAACCGAATCCGAGATCCACACCTCAAAATTCTACTTTCGATTTATTTACGACGAAAATCAAGTTCGGGCTATATAATTCTATGTAAGAAAAAAATTCGTAAAAAATCGAAATAATTTTCTCGTGAGAAAAATGATAGATAGCAGTGTTCTATGATACATTACGCATTATCTAACATCAAAAAATGCGCATGCGATACGGCATTTTCTCAAGTTTTCTAGCTGCGAACATGCCTACCCCCCAAACCACGTGTTTTCAAGCTGTTTGTAAACAGACTGCGCGCACCCCATGAAGTCGGCCTATATGCCCTTTAAGAAATAGTTCCCGATAAAAGTAGAATCAAATTTACAAACTACAGAAATTTCCCTAATCAGAGATATCATTTTTATTCAAATCAAATATGGGAAAATGCAAAATGCGGGCAAGAGAAAAAAATATTCCCTATAAATGTATGGAACTACAATTGACTAAGTTCATTTTCATTGGTGGATTACCGGTGTGACAACTCTAATCTCGCCGGAGCCAAGATTTGCTCTTTCTCTCCTTTTCTTTCTCTCCATTTTTTTTTTTTTTTTTTTTTTTTTTTTTTTTTTTTGATTTTCTAACAAAAATACTCTTCACAAAGGGGTTGCTGGAATGTAGTACAAATTGAAAAACACTGTTCCATTTAAATTAAGACAAAAACAGACCTTATTTATTAGGGTCTTCCGTCTTCAGCGGAAGACCCTTCTATTATTCTATTGTTTCTTTTTCACTTTTCTTATTATTATTATTATTATTATTATTATTATTATTATTATTCTTTTTTTGTCTTACAAATTTTGTGCAGGCGATTTCTCGGAGATGGCTCTTTCGATTTCTTTCAAATTTACAGGGATAATGCCCCGTCATGTGAAGTTTATACCGCCGCGACAGTTTTTCAAAATTCACTTCCTGTCGGAAGTTATCGTCAGTTTACGATTTTTAAAAGTCAATTTTGTCTGCGACGTTTCTCAAAAACGAGTGAAGATATTGGAATTAAATTTCTAGAGATGATAGATCTACCGTTTTTCTGGTGCACCTCGGTCAAGAGAATGGCCGCCGTCGCTTCCGTTTGTCACCGGAAGCAAATTTAAAAAATTAAATTTTTCAACTTTTTTATGTTAAAATATTTTTCTGTAGGGTTGATAGTGACCCTTTTTCTGATTCAGAATATGTAATTTGTTTTAAAATCGATCGACGCATTCTCCAGATATTAAGGGTCAAAGTCCTGAAGCGAGAGTCCGAGTAGCTCAGTCGTTAGAGTCGTGGACATATGCCCAGGCGACCCGGGTTCAAGCCCCAAGTGCCGCAAAATTTTTCAACTCATTTTTCGCTTAGACCTACGATTTTATCTTTAAAATGATGAATTCTGTTCTTTTCCGTTTTAATTTTGTAAAAGAAGTTACAATAATAGCGCTTTCCCCCGTATTTGTGTATTGAGATCTAGTTAAAATGTTCAGAAAAAATTAATAGTTACAACTTTAATAACACGCTTATACATTGTTCTAACACATGTATATCATTTAGTAATTGTGTTATATGTAATATTTACAATTTAATATTTTAAGTTTAATACAGAAGTCACCGACACTCCACGCCCCCCCCCCCCCACCAAATCACAAAATCGTTTAGTTTTTCTGGCCTGCTTTTTCTTGATCTTTGATCTTGGACCTTTAATTTCAACCTATTACCATTCTAGATTACTGTACTAATGACCAGACCAATTCGTTCATTTTTAACAGAGATATGAATTTTGGGACATTTGAGTTTCGATTAGCGTGCTTGACATGTACTGTAGAAAAAAATTCTAACTCCCGAACCCTTCACTTAATCTTAACGAAATTTCGTGTAAATGTACCTCGGACCCTATTCTTATTGTCTGCCAAAAATGCAGAGGATTGAACAATTTTGAAGGAATTTCTGAGATCAAACAGCGCGTATTGTCTATACGGGGAATTCAAATTTTAACAGTACACGCACCGACCCCCCCCCCCCCACCCGATTCACAAAATCATTTAGTTTTTCTGGCCTGATTTTACTTGATCTTTGACCTGTACTTTCAACCTAATACTATTCTAGATTACTCTACTAATGACCAGGCCAATTCGTTCATTTTGAACAGAGTTATGAATTTTGGGGCATTTGAGTTTCAATTAGCGTGCTTGACATGTACTGTAGAAAAAAATTCTAACTCCCGAACCCTTCACTTGATCCTAATGAAATTTTGTGTAAATGTACCTCGGACCCTATTCTTATTGTCTGCCAAATATGCAGCGGATTGAACAATTTAGAAGAAATTCCTGAGATCAAACGGCGAGTATTGCGTGTACGGGGAATTAAAATTTACACAGTACACGGGATGTAAGCAGCCGTGTAATATATCTGGTGCATGTATATTTCTTGTTTTCCGTTTAGTCTGTATCTACGATAGCGTGTGAACTACTTATGAATGTTAGAAATGTCAAAATTACTGTCATCGAATTTTTACCGAATAAATTTACATGTTATTGATTTCGTTATTTCTACATTTATAAAGATTTTATCAATCCTGTTGAAATAAAACAGTCATACATAATAGTAAACGACACGAAAAAAAATCTCATCGCTTGAAATACATGTGTGAAATGCATCAGTCATTGTTTTAGGACTTACCCTAATTGTCGTTAACCGAATCCGAGATCCACACCTCAAAATTCTACTTTCGATTTATTTACGACGAAAATCAAGTTCGGGCTATATAATTCTATGTAAGAAAAAAATTCGTAAAAAATCGAAATAATTTTCTCGTGAGAAAAATGATAGATAGCAGTGTTCTATGATACATTACGCATTATCTAACATCAAAAAATGCGCATGCGATACGGCATTTTCTCAAGTTTTCTAGCTGCGAACATGCCTACCCCCCAAACCACGTGTTTTCAAGCTGTTTGTAAACAGACTGCGCGCACCCCATGAAGTCGGCCTATATGCCCTTTAAGAAATAGTTCCCGATAAAAGTAGAATCAAATTTACAAACTACAGAAATTTCCCTAATCAGAGATATCATTTTTATTCAAATCAAATATGGGAAAATGCAAAATGCGGGCAAGAGAAAAAAATATTCCCTATAAATGTATGGAACTACAATTGACTAAGTTCATTTTCATTGGTGGATTACCGGTGTGACAACTCTAATCTCGCCGGAGCCAAGATTTGCTCTTTCTCTCCTTTTCTTTCTCTCCATTTTTTTTTTTTTTTTTTTTTTTTTTTTTTTTTTTTGATTTTCTAACAAAAATACTCTTCACAAAGGGGTTGCTGGAATGTAGTACAAATTGAAAAACACTGTTCCATTTAAATTAAGACAAAAACAGACCTTATTTATTAGGGTCTTCCGTCTTCAGCGGAAGACCCTTCTATTATTCTATTGTTTCTTTTTCACTTTTCTTATTATTATTATTATTATTATTATTATTATTATTATTATTCTTTTTTTGTCTTACAAATTTTGTGCAGGCGATTTCTCGGAGATGGCTCTTTCGATTTCTTTCAAATTTACAGGGATAATGCCCCGTCATGTGAAGTTTATACCGCCGCGACAGTTTTTCAAAATTCACTTCCTGTCGGAAGTTATCGTCAGTTTACGATTTTTAAAAGTCAATTTTGTCTGCGACGTTTCTCAAAAACGAGTGAAGATATTGGAATTAAATTTCTAGAGATGATAGATCTACCGTTTTTCTGGTGCACCTCGGTCAAGAGAATGGCCGCCGTCGCTTCCGTTTGTCACCGGAAGCAAATTTAAAAAATTAAATTTTTCAACTTTTTTATGTTAAAATATTTTTCTGTAGGGTTGATAGTGACCCTTTTTCTGATTCAGAATATGTAATTTGTTTTAAAATCGATCGACGCATTCTCCAGATATTAAGGGTCAAAGTCCTGAAGCGAGAGTCCGAGTAGCTCAGTCGTTAGAGTCGTGGACATATGCCCAGGCGACCCGGGTTCAAGCCCCAAGTGCCGCAAAATTTTTCAACTCATTTTTCGCTTAGACCTACGATTTTATCTTTAAAATGATGAATTCTGTTCTTTTCCGTTTTAATTTTGTAAAAGAAGTTACAATAATAGCGCTTTCCCCCGTATTTGTGTATTGAGATCTAGTTAAAATGTTCAGAAAAAATTAATAGTTACAACTTTAATAACACGCTTATACATTGTTCTAACACATGTATATCATTTAGTAATTGTGTTATATGTAATATTTACAATTTAATATTTTAAGTTTAATACAGAAGTCACCGACACTCCACGCCCCCCCCCCCCCAAATCACAAAATCGTTTAGTTTTTCTGGCCTGCTTTTTCTTGATCTTTGATCTTGGACCTTTAATTTCAACCTATTACCATTCTAGATTACTGTACTAATGACCAGACCAATTCGTTCATTTTTAACAGAGATATGAATTTTGGGACATTTGAGTTTCGATTAGCGTGCTTGACATGTACTGTAGAAAAAAATTCTAACTCCCGAACCCTTCACTTAATCTTAACGAAATTTCGTGTAAATGTACCTCGGACCCTATTCTTATTGTCTGCCAAAAATGCAGAGGATTGAACAATTTTGAAGGAATTTCTGAGATCAAACAGCGCGTATTGTCTATACGGGGAATTCAAATTTTAACAGTACACGCACCGACCCCCTCCCCCCCCCCCCACCCGATTCACAAAATCATTTAGTTTTTCTGGCCTGATTTTACTTGATCTTTGACCTGTACTTTCAACCTAATACTATTCTAGATTACTCTACTAATGACCAGGCCAATTCGTTCATTTTGAACAGAGTTATGAATTTTGGGGCATTTGAGTTTCAATTAGCGTGCTTGACATGTACTGTAGAAAAAAATTCTAACTCCCGAACCCTTCACTTGATCCTAATGAAATTTTGTGTAAATGTACCTCGGACCCTATTCTTATTGTCTGCCAAATATGCAGCGGATTGAACAATTTAGAAGAAATTCCTGAGATCAAACGGCGAGTATTGCGTGTACGGGGAATTAAAATTTACACAGTACACGGGATGTAAGCAGCCGTGTAATATATCTGGTGCATGTATATTTCTTGTTTTCCGTTTAGTCTGTATCTACGATAGCGTGTGAACTACTTATGAATGTTAGAAATGTCAAAATTACTGTCATCGAATTTTTACCGAATAAATTTACATGTTATTGATTTCGTTATTTCTACATTTATAAAGATTTTATCAATCCTGTTGAAATAAAACAGTCATACATAATAGTAAACGACACGAAAAAAAATCTCATCGCTTGAAATACATGTGTGAAATGCATCAGTCATTGTTTTAGGACTTACCCTAATTGTCGTTAACCGAATCCGAGATCCACACCTCAAAATTCTACTTTCGATTTATTTACGACGAAAATCAAGTTCGGGCTATATAATTCTATGTAAGAAAAAAATTCGTAAAAAATCGAAATAATTTTCTCGTGAGAAAAATGATAGATAGCAGTGTTCTATGATACATTACGCATTATCTAACATCAAAAAATGCGCATGCGATACGGCATTTTCTCAAGTTTTCTAGCTGCGAACATGCCTACCCCCCAAACCACGTGTTTTCAAGCTGTTTGTAAACAGACTGCGCGCACCCCATGAAGTCGGCCTATATGCCCTTTAAGAAATAGTTCCCGATAAAAGTAGAATCAAATTTACAAACTACAGAAATTTCCCTAATCAGAGATATCATTTTTATTCAAATCAAATATGGGAAAATGCAAAATGCGGGCAAGAGAAAAAAATATTCCCTATAAATGTATGGAACTACAATTGACTAAGTTCATTTTCATTGGTGGATTACCGGTGTGACAACTCTAATCTCGCCGGAGCCAAGATTTGCTCTTTCTCTCCTTTTCTTTCTCTCCATTTTTTTTTTTTTTTTTTTTTTTTTTTTTTTTTTTTGATTTTCTAACAAAAATACTCTTCACAAAGGGGTTGCTGGAATGTAGTACAAATTGAAAAACACTGTTCCATTTAAATTAAGACAAAAACAGACCTTATTTATTAGGGTCTTCCGTCTTCAGCGGAAGACCCTTCTATTATTCTATTGTTTCTTTTTCACTTTTCTTATTATTATTATTATTATTATTATTATTATTATTATTATTCTTTTTTTGTCTTACAAATTTTGTGCAGGCGATTTCTCGGAGATGGCTCTTTCGATTTCTTTCAAATTTACAGGGATAATGCCCCGTCATGTGAAGTTTATACCGCCGCGACAGTTTTTCAAAATTCACTTCCTGTCGGAAGTTATCGTCAGTTTACGATTTTTAAAAGTCAATTTTGTCTGCGACGTTTCTCAAAAACGAGTGAAGATATTGGAATTAAATTTCTAGAGATGATAGATCTACCGTTTTTCTGGTGCACCTCGGTCAAGAGAATGGCCGCCGTCGCTTCCGTTTGTCACCGGAAGCAAATTTAAAAAATTAAATTTTTCAACTTTTTTATGTTAAAATATTTTTCTGTAGGGTTGATAGTGACCCTTTTTCTGATTCAGAATATGTAATTTGTTTTAAAATCGATCGACGCATTCTCCAGATATTAAGGGTCAAAGTCCTGAAGCGAGAGTCCGAGTAGCTCAGTCGTTAGAGTCGTGGACATATGCCCAGGCGACCCGGGTTCAAGCCCCAAGTGCCGCAAAATTTTTCAACTCATTTTTCGCTTAGACCTACGATTTTATCTTTAAAATGATGAATTCTGTTCTTTTCCGTTTTAATTTTGTAAAAGAAGTTACAATAATAGCGCTTTCCCCCGTATTTGTGTATTGAGATCTAGTTAAAATGTTCAGAAAAAATTAATAGTTACAACTTTAATAACACGCTTATACATTGTTCTAACACATGTATATCATTTAGTAATTGTGTTATATGTAATATTTACAATTTAATATTTTAAGTTTAATACAGAAGTCACCGACACTCCACGCCCCCCCCCCCCACCAAATCACAAAATCGTTTAGTTTTTCTGGCCTGCTTTTTCTTGATCTTTGATCTTGGACCTTTAATTTCAACCTATTACCATTCTAGATTACTGTACTAATGACCAGACCAATTCGTTCATTTTTAACAGAGATATGAATTTTGGGACATTTGAGTTTCGATTAGCGTGCTTGACATGTACTGTAGAAAAAAATTCTAACTCCCGAACCCTTCACTTAATCTTAACGAAATTTCGTGTAAATGTACCTCGGACCCTATTCTTATTGTCTGCCAAAAATGCAGAGGATTGAACAATTTTGAAGGAATTTCTGAGATCAAACAGCGCGTATTGTCTATACGGGGAATTCAAATTTTAACAGTACACGCACCGACCCCCCCCCCCCCACCCGATTCACAAAATCATTTAGTTTTTCTGGCCTGATTTTACTTGATCTTTGACCTGTACTTTCAACCTAATACTATTCTAGATTACTCTACTAATGACCAGGCCAATTCGTTCATTTTGAACAGAGTTATGAATTTTGGGGCATTTGAGTTTCAATTAGCGTGCTTGACATGTACTGTAGAAAAAAATTCTAACTCCCGAACCCTTCACTTGATCCTAATGAAATTTTGTGTAAATGTACCTCGGACCCTATTCTTATTGTCTGCCAAATATGCAGCGGATTGAACAATTTAGAAGAAATTCCTGAGATCAAACGGCGAGTATTGCGTGTACGGGGAATTAAAATTTACACAGTACACGGGATGTAAGCAGCCGTGTAATATATCTGGTGCATGTATATTTCTTGTTTTCCGTTTAGTCTGTATCTACGATAGCGTGTGAACTACTTATGAATGTTAGAAATGTCAAAATTACTGTCATCGAATTTTTACCGAATAAATTTACATGTTATTGATTTCGTTATTTCTACATTTATAAAGATTTTATCAATCCTGTTGAAATAAAACAGTCATACATAATAGTAAACGACACGAAAAAAAATCTCATCGCTTGAAATACATGTGTGAAATGCATCAGTCATTGTTTTAGGACTTACCCTAATTGTCGTTAACCGAATCCGAGATCCACACCTCAAAATTCTACTTTCGATTTATTTACGACGAAAATCAAGTTCGGGCTATATAATTCTATGTAAGAAAAAAATTCGTAAAAAATCGAAATAATTTTCTCGTGAGAAAAATGATAGATAGCAGTGTTCTATGATACATTACGCATTATCTAACATCAAAAAATGCGCATGCGATACGGCATTTTCTCAAGTTTTCTAGCTGCGAACATGCCTACCCCCCAAACCACGTGTTTTCAAGCTGTTTGTAAACAGACTGCGCGCACCCCATGAAGTCGGCCTATATGCCCTTTAAGAAATAGTTCCCGATAAAAGTAGAATCAAATTTACAAACTACAGAAATTTCCCTAATCAGAGATATCATTTTTATTCAAATCAAATATGGGAAAATGCAAAATGCGGGCAAGAGAAAAAAATATTCCCTATAAATGTATGGAACTACAATTGACTAAGTTCATTTTCATTGGTGGATTACCGGTGTGATAACTCTAATCTCGCCGGAGCCAAGATTTGCTCTTTCTCTCCTTTTCTTTCTCTCCATTTTTTTTTTTTTTTTTTTTTTTTTTTTTTTTTGATTTTCTAACAAAAATACTCTTCACAAAGGGGTTGCTGGAATGTAGTACAAATTGAAAAACACTGTTCCATTTAAATTAAGACAAAAACAGACCTTATTTATTAGGGTCTTCCGTCTTCAGCGGAAGACCCTTCTATTATTCTATTGTTTCTTTTTCACTTTTCTTATTATTATTAGGGTCTTCCGTCTTCAGCGGAAGACCCTTCTATTATTCTATTGTTTCTTTTTCACTTTTCTTATTGTTATTATTATTATTATTATTATTCTTTTTTTTTCTTACCGATTTTGTGCAGACGATTTCTCGGAGATGGCTCGATCGATTTCATTCAAATTTTCAGGATCAACGCAGTTTTATCTGAAGTTGATCGCTTTTTAAACATTTTTGAAAATACACTTCCAGTCGGAAGTTATCGTCCGTTTACGATTTTAAAAAGTCAATTTTGTCTGTCAGGTTTCTCAAAAACGAGTAAAGATAAAGGGCTGAAATTTTCAGAGATGATAGATCTATCTATTTTCTGGTGCACCTCGGTCAAGAGAATGCCAGCCGTCACTTCCGGTCGTCACCGGAAGCAAATTTGAAAAATGATAACTTTTCGACTTTTTTATTTTTTAATATTTTTCTGTGGATTTTTTACAGTTGATAGTGACCCTTTTTCTAATTCAGAATATGTAATTTGTTTTAAAATCGATCTACGCATTCTCGAGATATTAAGCGTCAAAGTCCTGAAGCGAGAGCCCGAGTAGCTCAGTCGTTATGGTCGTGGACAGTGCCCAGGCGACCCGGGTTCAAGCCCCGAGTGCCGCAAAATTTTTTTTCGTTTTTTTTGCGAAGACTCTTAATTTTATCTTTAAAACGATGAGTTTTATCTCATTTCTTCAAAAATCGGACGGAAGACCCACTCGTTGCTCGCAACGAGAACGATCTAGTTATTATTATTATTATTAGGGTCTTCCGTCTTCAGCGGAAGACCCTTCTATTATTCTATTGTTTCTTTTTCACTTTTCTTATTATTATTATTCTTTTTTGTCTTACAAATTTTGTGCAGGCGATTTCTCGGAGATGGCTCAATCGATTTTCTTCAAATTTTCAGGGATAATGCCTCGTCATCTAAAGTTTATACCGCTGCGACAGTTTTTGAAAATTCACTTCCGGTCGGAAGTTATCGTCGTTAAACGATTTTTAAAAGTCAATTTTGTCTGCGACGTTTCTAAAAAACTAGTAAAGATTTAGACCTGAAATTTTCAGAGATGATAGATCTAGATATTTTCTGGTGCACCTCGGTCCAGAGAATGTCCGCCGTCACTTCCGGTCGGCACCGGAAGTAAATTTCAAAAATCGAATTTTTCAACTTTTTTATTTTAAAATAATTTTCTATCGGTTTGATAGTGACCCTTTTACTGATTCCGAATATGTAATTTGTTTCAAAATCGGTTAACGCATTCTCGAGATATTAAGCGTCAAAGTCCTGAAGCGAGAGCCCGAGTAGCTCAGTCGTTATGGTCATGGACAGTGCCCAGGCGGGTCGCCTGGGCACTGTCCATGACCATAACGACTGAGCTACTCGGGCTCTCGCTTCAGGACTTTGACGCTTAATATCTCGAGAATGCGTTAACCGATTTTGAAACAAATTACATATTCGGAATCAGTAAAAGGTTCAAGCCCCGAGTGCCGAAAATTTTTTTTTCGGTTTTTTTGCGTACACTCACAATTTTATCTTTAAAACGATGAGTTTTATCTCATTTCTTCAAAAATCGGACGGAAGACCCACTCGTTGCTCGCAACGAGAACGATCTAGTTATTATTATTATTCTTTTTTTTTCTTACCGATTTTGTGCAGACGATTTCTCGGAGATGGCTAGATCGATTTCCTTCAAATTTTCAAGATTAACGCGATCTTATCTGAAGTTGATTGTTTTTTATCCATTTTTGAAAATACACTTCCGGTCGAAAGTTATCGTCCGTTTACGATTTTAAAAAGTCAATTTTGTCTGTCAGGTTTCTCAAAAACGAGCTAAGATATAGGGCTGACATTTTCAGATATGATAGATCTACCGTTTTTCTGGTGCACCTCGGTCAAGAGAATGTCAGCCGTTACTTGCGGTCGTCACCGGAAGGAAATTTGAAAAATTGAATTTTTCAACTTTTTTTTTTTTCAGATTTTTATTTGAAATTTTTACACTCTATAGTGACCCTTTTACTGATCCAAAATATGTAATTTGTTTTAAAATCGATCAACGCAGTCTTGAGATATTAGGCGTCAAAGTCCTGAAGCGAGAGTCCGAGTAGCTCAGTCGATATGGTCGTGGACAGTGCCCAGGCGACCCGGGTTCAAGCCCCGAGTGCCGCAAGTTTTTTAAACTCATTTTTCGATAAGACCTACGATTTTATCCTTACAATGATGGATTCTGTTCTTTTCCGATTTAATTTTGTAAAAGAAGTTACAATAATAGCGTTTTTCCCCGTATTTGTGTATTGAGATCCAAGGCTATGTATTCATACTGAAATAACGATAAAATGTTGAGAAAAATAAATAGCTGCATCTTTAATACAACGCTGATACATTGTTCTAACATGTGTATTTCATTTAGTAGTTGTGTAATATGTAATATTTAGAATTTAATATTCTACGTTTAATATAGAAGTCACCGACTTCTCTCCCCCGACCCCCCCCCCCACCCAATTCATAAAATCACTTAGTTTTTTCTGGTCTGCTTTTTCTTGATCTTTGATCTTTGACCTTTACTTTCAACCTAGTACCATTCTAGATTACTGTACTAATGACCAGACCAATTCGTTCATTTTTAACAGAGTTATGAATTTTTGGGCATTTCCGTTTCAACTGGCGTGCTTGACATGTACTGTAGAAAAAAATTCTAACTCCCGAGCCCTTCACTCAATCCTTATGAAAATTCGTGTAAATATACCTCGGACCCAATTCTTATTGTCTGCCAAATATGCACCGGATTAAGCAATTTAGAAGAAATTCCTGAGATCAAACGGCGAGTATTGCCTGTACGTGGAATTAAAATTTACAGAGTACACGAACCGACCCCCCCCCCCCTCTTCCGATTCACAAAATCATTTAGTTTTTCAGGCCTGATTTTACTTGATCTTTGATATTGGACCTTTACTTTCAGCCTATTACCATTCTAGATTACTGTACTAATGGCCAGACCAGTTCGTTTTATTTTAACAGAGTTATGAATTTTTAGGCATTTGAGTTTCGATTAGCGTGCTTCACATGTACTGTAGAAAAAAATTCTAACTCCCGAGCCCTTCACTCAATCCTTATGAAAATTCGTGTAAATATACCTCGGACCCAATTCTTATTGTCTGTCAAATATGCACCGGATTAAGCAATTTAGAAGAAATTCCTGAGATCAAACGGCGAGTATTGCCTGTACGTGGAATTAAAATTTACACAGTACACGAACCGACCCCCCCCCCCCCCCTCTTCCGATTCACAAAATCATTTAGTTTTTCAGGCCTGATTTTACTTGATCTTTGATATTGGACCTTTACTTTCAGCCTATTACCATTCTAGATTACTGTACTAATGGCCAGACCAGTTCGTTTTATTTTAACAGAGTTATGAATTTTTAGGCATTTGAGTTTCGATTAGCGTGCTTCACATGTACTGTAGAAAAAAATTCTAACTTCCGAGCCCTTCACTCAATCCTAATGAAATTTCGTGTAAATGTACCTCGGACCCCATTCTTATTGTCTGCCAAATATGCAGCGGATTGAACAATTTAGAAGAAATTTCTGAGATCAAACGGCAGGCATTGCCTGTACGCGGAATTAAAATTTACACAGTACACGGGATGTAAGCAGCCGTGTAATATTTCTGGTGCATGTATATTTCTTGTTTTCCGTTTAGTCTGTATCTACGATAGCGTGTGAACTACTTATGAATGTTAGAACTGTGAAAATTACCGTTATCGATTTTTTACCGAATAAATCTACATGTTACTGATTTCGTTATTTCTACATTTATCAAGATTTTACCAATCCTGGCGTAATAAAACAGTCAAACATAATAGTAAAATTCTCAACGCTGAAATACATGTGTAAAATGCATCAGTCATTGTTTTAGGATTCCCCTATTTGTCGTTAACCGAATCCGAGATCCACACCTCAAAATTCTACTTTCGATTTATTTACGACGAAAATCAAGCTATGGCCTTTTCACCCCCCTCTAGAAACAAACACGCATCAATATTTCAAATGACCTCGCATTGTTACAAAACCTGAATACTCAGACATCTTACACGTTGTTTTTCATCTCATACAAAAAATCAGCTCCTGTCCCGGGCGGAAACGCCCCGAATTCAAAGAGAAATTCGGGAATTATTTTGCGTCAGCCATGTTTTGACGTGAACCTTCGCTGAAATTCTGTTATGACACCTGCATAAGTTGGGTGTTCTAATCTCGCCGCAGCCACAAGATTTGTTCTTTCTCTCCTTTTCTTTCTCTCCATTTTTTTTTTTTTTTTTTTTTTTGATTTTCAAACAAAAATGCTATTCAAAAAGGGGTTGTTGGAATGAAGTACACGTTGAAAAACACTATTCCATTTAAGTAAAGACAAAAACAGACCTTATTTATTAGGGTCTTCCGTCTTCAGCGGAAGACCCTTCTATTATTCTATTGTTTCTTTTTCACTTTTCTTATTGTTATTATTATTATTAGGGTCTTCCGTCTTCAGCGGAAGACCCTTCTATTATTCTATTGTTTCTTTTTCAATTTTCTTATTAGGGTCTTCCGTTTCCAACGGAAGACCCTCTTGTTATTCTATTGATTATTAGGGTCTTCCGTTTCCAACGGAAGACCCTCTTGTTATTCTATTGATTATTTTTATTATTATTTTTTTTTTTCTGACTTTTTCCGGACGCTATTACTCGTGAACTACTGGACCGATTTGCATAAAATTTGCAGGACTGATAGAACATCAAAAGTACTTGAGTTTATTAAATTTTGGGTTGATGACGTCACTTCCGGTTTGAGATTTTGAGGATTTAATGAAATTTTAAGGACCATTTTGTCCACCTAACTCCTCCAAAACTAATCAAGATAAAAACATGAAACTTTCAGGGATAGTAGATGAATGTCTGTAGATGATTCTCTGGGTTTGATATTGTGGAAAATGCGCAAGGCGCCGAAGCTCGCCCGAGCTCGAAAATTGGCAGTAAATTTTTGCACAAAATTTTTGTACATTTTCTAAATTATTTCTGAATGTATAAATATTTTGTTAAGACATGTAATACAAAAGTTGTTCATATTTACGGGCTCTTTCATTTGATATCATAAAAAAGGGGCTGGTCCCTCAAATTAGGGGCCAAGAGGGCTCTAAAGAATTTTTATAATAACTCTTTAATGAAAAATAATTTGTTATCAATTAAAGAAGCAAAAATGTTCATTGTACAGCTGTTTATCTATACAGGTCCATACCGAAGTCATATGTTACGTAATTAGGGTTTTCAAGGGGCCAGAAGTTCAAAACTTTGATCATTTATATCTGAAAAAGGAGAAATATTTAAAAAAGCATTGTAGAAGAAAAGTTGCTCAGAATAATGTTGTCAACCTTATGCTACCTTTAATTTTTTGGTTTTTGACCCCAGTAAGGAGTTTAAGGGTCGGCCCCTAAAACACATTTGTTCAGATATCTTTAGAACGGTCAACAATTCCTGAACACTTGTTGAACAAAAGGTGTTTATATTTACAAGACTTTTCATTTGATATCAAGAAAAAAGGGCTGGTTCCTCAAATTAGGGGCCAAAAGGGCTCTAAAGTCTTTTTATAATAACTCTTTACTGAAAAATAATTTGTTAATAATTATAGAAGCAAAAATGTTCATTGTACAGCAGTTTATCTAAAAAGTACCATAACTAAGTCATATGTTACGTAATTAGGGTTTTCAAGGGGCCAGAAGTCCAAAACTCTGATCATTAATATCTAGAAAAGGAGAAATATTTTGAAAAGCGTTGTAGAAGAAAAGTTGCTCAAAATAATGTTCTCAAAAATATAATACCTAAAAAATTTTTGTTGGTGGCCCCAGTAAGGAGTTTAGGGGTCGGCCCCTAAAACACATTTGTTCAGATATCTTTAGAACGGTCAACAATTCTTGAACACTTGCTGAACAAAAAATGTTTATATTTGCAAGACCCTTTGTTTGATATCAAGAAAAAGGGGCTGACCCCTCAAATCCGGGGCCAGAAGGGCTTCAAAGTCTTTTTGTAATAACTTTTTTTAGCGATAATTTGTTATTATTCATAAAGTTAAAAATAAGAGCTTATTAAGCTTAATTTAAAGCTGAAATCCGTTTGAAAATCTGACTATGCATTACAGAGATATTGGGGTTTAAAAATTGATTTTTTCCGGAAATTTTGATTCCATATTCTTGGTTAAGAAAATAGTGGCTATTTCGGAAAGCAATAAAACAACGCGATTTATCCTATCTAATGCATTTTTTACTTTTGACATACATATAAACAGTTAATGCTGATAATTGATATCACATGCCGATCATTCATTTAAAACGAATACTTGTTATACGGCGTTTGGACGCAGTCGAACATTTTTTGTATGACTTAACAATAATTCTCGATAAAGGTGAAGGTCGATAAACACTATCGGAAAATTACTGAGAATGCCGTTGATTTAAACTTGCATAGACACACATCGAAGTCCGAACATCACAGAGAGATTTGATATAGAGTGCTGATATAGACAAATTCATACCACGAAAGTTTTATACTTTCCGATTCGCATGTGCTGCCTTTCAGCATTAGCGTAAGTTTTAGATGTTTTGTAATAACAAATAGTTGATTGGCCCATCATGGTGGTCACCGTTTCGATTTGTCGTTTACTACTTAGTGCTGCTTGCAAAGAATTTTACTGGCATTATGTTTTGTTATTACTCTTCTTATTCAAGACAACAGTTTTATTTTTGTTTGCAACACTTCGTTCATTGTTTAGTTCGTGAATATTACTTTTGAAGACTGTGTGTTCAGAGTTATCGTTCTTGAAAGAAAGCCTTAAATACGCTGTGAAAGGCATGATTTTGTGTACAGGTTTAAGTCTGTATGGGAAAAAATGCAGTATACTTGTACGAGTTATTCCACTTATTATGGTGCTTTCCTCTTCATTTTATGTTCTGTTACCTTTCCACTTAAATTCAAAACATTATAACCCCCCCCCCCGTAAATGTTCATCTTCCCTCATTTTGAGTTTATATTTTCTACCTATATTATATTTCATATTTTAACTGAAAATTTTTTTTCTTAAAATAGAATGTTTTGCAGAATCAATTGTGACTGAATTTATCATGAACAAAAAATCAGGAAATCCTTTCAATATCATTACTCACTGAAGATTCTTCAGTATAGAAACAAACAATGTTTATGACCTAATGTGCGAGTACCAATTATTGCTGAATACCAATTATTGCCGATAATATAAAAGCAAGAAATCTGCTATCCGTTTTTTTTAGCTACAAACCAAAATAAATAAATGACACAATTTTTTTAAGACATTAAGAGTTGGGAAGAAAGAAAATTTAGGGCAAACATTTCAAAACTCGTCATAAAAAAGGTAAGCCTATGAAAACATATCCCATTTATATCTGTGCAATGACACATGCTACTAAATGCTGGACTTTTAATCCATTTTGATGAAGGGGGCATTTTTTCATAAGGTCCAAATTCAAAGGAAATTTACCTCCTTTCAATGATATTTGACAAAAATATTCAAGATATTGATAGACTTCTACTACACAATATTTAACAAAGAACACCCAGCGTCTGCTTGCTTGTAAGACCCCATTTTGTCAGCAACCAAAGGCAGATCAAAGATATATCCTTACGCACCTGTGGTGAAACATACATGTAGAGGTGTTGCTTTTAATGATGAAAAGATATAAGCAGCAATAATGTTTTACTTGACTTCTTGTTAACCATTGGTCATGGGCAGAGATTTGCATGGAAATTTTTAAAAGACATCTTCGCTAGTCAAGGGTTTTTGGTCCACTCCGCTCCCCATAAACCCTTGGCAGATCTCAATACGTAAACTCGGTGATGCGGTGGCACTATCTAGCGAGCAGCTTGAGTTTCGCCCCTTGCATATTTACATTTTGATCGAATAAAACAATGGGATATATATATGCTACGGCATAAACACTGCTTGAAAACATGTTGACTAGCGAGTATCGGAACATAATTAACGATGCTATTAAATAGGAATGAAGAAGATATAACCTAGAGAAAGCAAGGAATGTTTTATTTATAGTGTTTGTAGGGACCTGTACTGGGAGTGAAAAATTTGCTGATATATGAAAGCATTCATGTCATAAAACCAGGTATCGTCGTCTTGAATATTGTGGAAAAAAGAAATTAAATAAAATACAGCTCATTGAACCTTTAAAAGCAATAACCATAATCACTCAGGGACGTACATGTATTACTAACAGGATAGGCAACTTCTAAATTCGCCATGTTTACTCAGTCCCTTACTACCACGCGAGCCTTGACAAGTTTGTAAATCTCTGTTAAATCCCATGCAGTGAAATAATAGTTTTTGAAAGCGATCTGGTTAGGCCATCGTTGGGGATGCATTGTACTCAAGCACTTGTTCCTCAACTTCTTAAAAGCACTGAATGTTTTACCAAAGATCACACGTGTGTTCCTTTCAAAGTTTATTTACAAGCGCGGTGTTTAAACGGTGTGATTGGATCAACTACTCGCAGCCGCAGTCAATCATGAAACGGAGCTTGTCAGCGAGTTTTCATAATGAGATCTGCCAAGGGTTTATGGGGAGCAGAGTGGATCGAAAACCCTTGTCTAGAAAAGATGTTAAAAGAGAGCTTATATGAGGGAGTAATAGAGAAATATTTTTCGGCATAACTTCCAACAAGTTATGCTTAAAAGTTGAAGGTACAAACTATATTATTAAATAAAAGGAATTGATTTCACAAAGTAATGTATATTTTGTCATACTACTGTGGACATGGGAGAGTAATGTGTGGTGAAAATCTAAAGAACCTTGTCAGACTTCATACACTGATAATGTTAAACTAATTGCTAGCTAGGTTAATAAGGTTACACTTTAGGCTTATTACTGAAATACTGATGAGTTCCAAATATCAAAGTCCAAAGGTCCAATGAATGATATTGTATTATCAATGTCTTAAAAAGATATCAAACTTTAAACAGTGATTTCCCTCAATATTTTTAATTTGTAAACAAGGCTGGTGACTGTTGATTTCATAAGCATTCTAAACATTTAGAGAACTGTCTTTATGAACAATAATTGATAGATAAATCATTCCTACATATTGCGCTTTAGCCAATGTAATATTTTGATGTGAATAAATTTTTCATTTAACTAAAATTAGAATTGAATATTGAAATGTTATTTGGCCAGAACTATGAGTGGGAAACCGTTTTGTTTCGTGTGTTGAAATAATTGTTTTTATTTAATATATCCTTGATAAAGCATTATCTAAATGATAGACAAGTAATTTATTAAAAATGCACTCAAGGATTAAAAAATAATTGACTTAGACTTATGTAACCAAAGCTTTCATGTACATTGAATTCTCTCTTTTGGGCAAAATACACATAATATATAACTGTTGGTTAGCTCTGTTGCTCATCTCTCTCTCTCTCTCTCTCTCTCAAAAGACTCAACTTAAAAAAATATTCAATGTTTTATATATCGAAGAGCTTTGCATGGCTATTTTCATTAACTGAAAGGGGAACGGTTATTGACACTGTGTTTTAGTTTTAAAAAATGTACATATTGGATATTTGTTAACGTATATACCTAGGTTTTTTTGCAGTGAATTTCTGAATTTGACACTTTTGATGTTTTTGTCTTTTTTTACTTAAATTGACATAGTGACTTAAAAAAGTTATTTTATTTTTTGATTATCATGATTATCACTACAAAAATAAGAAAAAAATAAGTAATTGGATTATATGAAAGGTTTCAAGCATTTCAAGTCATTAACTATCAGTATACTTAAAGGAAGTGAACATGAAAAAATTATCAAGGGCTCAAATTTGTCTGTTTGGTGTATATAATGATTAGGCTTGAGTATTGCCAGTGACCTCACAATACGATATGTATCACGATATAATAATGCGATACATCTTGTATCACGATATAGTTGTCAACTATTTATTAACTGTTACCTATGTTGCCTACCTCTATGAAAAATAGTATTGCATAAAGAAAATATGTCAACTGCTTATAAAACAACAAACTGTAGAGATATAAAATTCAATTGATTAGAACAAAATTTACAAATTATTACTTATTTAAATTGAAATTTCTTGATGTCTTCATGTTGTGTACATCATGTGACAATTCTAGAGATCTAGAGTCAATGAAAATAAGAAGTAAGAAGATATACCACTTAGAGTAACTAATTCTTGCAATCCATGAGCGCTGCCATATTGTTAAAATGTTTACCTCCCTGCTGATTTATCTCTAAGTATCTAAGAGAGGGCAGCACTGATGCTGACGTCAGTGAGACACATTGCATTTTTACACACGCTTATAAGTAACAACGATAAAATGCCATCATCAAAATGTGAATTGAAACTTGAAATGGATGTAAGGAGTTGTCATTCTGAAACAGGGTTTATGGAGAAAGATTTTGGATCTCAGAATGATGCATTCCCACTAGCAGTTAATTTTACATGTAACTAAAATGAATGTCCCTGGATCAGTGTTATTGTGACCTATTTTTTTGTGCACTCAGGAATTTCTTAATTTGTTGTTATGGGTTTGAACATTATGTGTGCTACATAAATGAGCACACATGGTGCATTGCTCAGCATCCTGATTTTTAAAATGTGTCTTAGTTCTGTTATTCTTCTGACAGCATACTAAAATGTGTCTTAGTTCTGTTATTCTTCTGAAAGCATAAACCGAACCAGCATACACATCATCAAGATCTAATCTAAGATAAAAACAAATCAGAGAGAAAGATTTCTAGATTTAAATAAAAAGTAACGATAAGAAACCGCGCAAAGAAAATGAAATTACATTTTTATATTATTTGAAATCTACAAGCAGAATTTTATTTATTTAAACACTGACTGCCACATCTCCGTTCAAACATCTGGAATGCGATGGTTTCATATTTCACAAATTATCTATTCATATTTTGCACAAATCATATATAGTTACCTAAGGTTCAGTTATAATAGAAATATACTGAATCCGTGTCCTCTCATGACAGTACAAAATTTTGCTTTGCATCCAGGCATAATTTTTCTTAGTAACTTTTATCAACTCTGTATAAACATTGACCCAGTTTTATCATTGACCCAGTCACCAGCAGCAATGTGGCTTATCTACGTAAGAGAACAGATGCATGCTGGGGAAAAATGGATTACCTCCATAAACCTTTTACTGAGTGTTAAATTGATAAAATCTCATGATAGAAATAAACAAAAAGGTTACAGACCTCATTTCTTAGTTCCAAAAGGCTTTTAAAATTTATTAAGCAACAATTAATTTTTTCATGTTCACTTCCTTTAAGCATTGAATGCTTATTATGACACCCTTCCAAGAAGGGAGGGCATATTGCTTTGCTGCTGTCTGTATGTTGGTCGGTCCACTAACAGTTTCCATTCATTTTCTTCGCAGAGGTTGCACATACTGAAATAAAATTTGGTTTACATACAGATTTATCATATGAATATGTAGGTCAAGTTTGGTTTTGGGTATGATCGAGCATTTTTTGACAGAGTTATGCCCCTTGGACTTAGAAAAAATTCCAATAATATGCTTTCCATTCATTAACTCTGCAAAGGTTGAACAAAATAATTACTGATTTATCATGAAAAACGTGTTTTTGCCAAAGATGTGATGCAGAAGGCTCTTAAATTGAGGTACCTGGGATTCAAGTCCACAATACATTATTGTAGACACGTCTGTCGTCATACCTGATAAGTTCATGCATCTCAGATAGTACCAGTAGATGACCCCTATTGATTTGAAGTTCAAAAGGTTTCAATTCCATGTATACTGCCCATTATATTAAATATCAGGTCTTGCACTCTATTATGATCTTAAAGTTTTTCACCAAAATTATAGGTTTGAAAATCCTTTTTGAAAGATTTCAGGCCGGGAGGTGGTTTTCATTACAATGTTTAATTTTTTTTTTACTCCAGATGAAAACTTAATTAAATGCATAAATGAGATTCCTCGACAGGTCTGTGTATGGGCTGTGGTACTCAGGTGACTGTTAAGGCCTGTTGGTCTCTTGTTTACTTATTCATGTGTCACAATATATTGGGGCATTTCTAGGTTTATATTGTGATGAATGATGAAAACTCCAAGATTATTAAACCCTTACAAATGGTTTTATGAATAAGGTAAAATGTTCTGCTTTCAATCAGTCTGACTTCTTTATTGTCAACAGACAAGAAACTCCACTTTAAATCACTGATCATGTAATTTTGTGCTTAACGACATGATATCTGTAAGACAATCTAATTCCAATTTTTTAGGAGGAAACTTTCTTTCTCTTAACTATTATGTTTGTCCATTTTTATATGTTCAACTAAAATAGTTTGTAAGCTCAATTTCTCTGAAACTGATAAGAAGGATTTATGAAATTCTTCTGATGAAAGATGGCATGGTTGAATATGAGCTTATTTTAATACAGAGAAAATCCCCATTGATGTTGGTGTTGTTTTGCCTGAGTTGAACTTGGAAGTTTGACCTTTATTGAATGTACATACACTTCTGTAAGTGCAACTTCACAGAAACTACTAAATATAGAATTTCATTAACCGTTTTTTAAATGAGAACATAATTCTACTGGAAATTTCACCCAATTCAAAATAAGACAATTCTGACCAATATTGATTATATAACACTGGAGCAGTTTTTAAGTACTGTAACTCCTCTCAAACTGTTGAATATAATGTTCATGAAACATTAGACAGTTAATAAAGACAGATACAAATATTTGGAGAAGTTTGATGTGATTTTTGTTCTGAGAGGCTTTTCTGTTTATTCAGTTACTTTGTGTTTCAATGCATACTCTGTCATTCATTATGTGTGTGCAAATTCGTCAAATTATGTGGTTTTGTGGATCTTGCTTACATGTTCTTCATTATTCCAAAGAACATAGATTCTCTTATTTGTTAAAATTATATAGAAAGATATTATATATACAGTTTCTTTTAGTTCGGTCATATTGTTATCTTTGTAGAAGAAGGTGGGGGTAAAATTTAATGATAATGTACAAAACTCATATTTAGCAAAATGTACTGGCCTTATATGTATAAAATGACTATCGAAGGAAATTAGTAATAAAAAGAATTTAACTATAAAACATTGCCTTATGAAGGTTTCATGAGTAATATACTGATTTTTAAAACTTTGTTATATTAAATTTAAGTATATACCGGTACATAATGATTGGTTTGCTGTTCCAAATCAAATTCTATATTGAAATAATATGTGTATGGAGAAAAACAATGTTTCCAATTATTGGATTTTAATTTGTCTAATTAATATAAATGAAACCTAGTACGAGAGTGTTTCAGATTTATTTATATGATTACCACTTGTGCCCTCCACAATTTGAGGGAATGGGGCGTTTTTTAAATGGCAATGAGTTTTTAGCTCACCTGAGCTGAAGGCTCAAGTGAGCTTTTCTGATCAAAATTTATCCGTTGTCTGTCATCGTTATCATTGGCGTCGTTGTTGTTGTAAACTTTTCACATTTTCATCTTTTTCTCCAGAACCTCTGGACTAATTTCAACCAAACTTGGCACAAAGTATCATTTGGTGAAGGGGATTCAAGTTTGTTCAAATGAAAGGCCATGTCCACTTTAAAGGGGAGATAATTTAGAATTATTAAAAATTTGTTGGTATTTTTCAAAAATCTTTTTCTCAAAAATCATTTGGCCAGAAAAGCTGAAACTTGTTTGAAAACATCCTTATGTAGTGTAGATTCAAGTTTGTTGAAATCATAATCCCTAGAGGTAAGATGGGGCCACAATGGGGGGGGGGGAAGGTATGAATTTTTACTCAGGAAAATATAGAGAAAATCTTTAAAATCTTCTTAAAACCATTTGGCAAAAAAAGGTGAACCTTGTGTGGAAGTGTCCTCAGATAGTGTAGATTAAAGTTTGTTCAAATCATGGTCCCCGGGGTATGGTGGGGCCACAATGGGGGGATGAATTTTTACATAAGACTATATAGAGAAAATCTTTAAAAATCTTTTTCTCAAAAACCATTTTGCCAGAAAAGCTGAAACTTGTTTGGAAACATTCTCAGGTAGTGTTGATTCAAGTTTGTTCAAATCATGTTCACCGGGGTACGGTGGGGCCACAATGAGGGGATTAATTTTTACATAGGATTATATAGAGAAAATCTTTAAAAAATCTTCTTCTCATAAACCATTCACTAAGAAAAGCTGAAACTTGTTTGGAAACGTCCTCATGTAGTGTAGATTTAAGTTTGTTCAAATCATGGTCCCCTGGGGTAGGGTGGTGCCACAATGGGGGGATAAATTTTTAGAAAGGATTAGAGAAAATCTTTAAAAATCCTTTTCTAAAAAACCATTTTGTCAGAAAAGCTGAAACTTGTGTGGAGTTATCCTCAGGTAGTGTTGATTCAAGTTTGTTCAAATCATGATCCCTTGGGTATGGTGGGGCCACAATGGGGGATGAATTTTTACATAGGATTATATAGGAAAAATCTTCTTCTCATAAACCATTCGCTAAGAAAAGCTGAAACTTGTTTGGAAACATCCTTATGTAGTGTAGATTTAAGTTTGTTCAAATCATAATCCCCAGGGATAGGATGGGGCCACAATGGGGGGTTGGGATGAATTTTTACAAAGGAAATTATGGAAAAAAAATCTTCGCCGCAAAAAACCAATTTGCCATACAAGCTGTAACTTGTGTGGAAGCATCCTCAGGTAGTGTAGATTCAAGTTTGTACAAATTATGGTCCCCGGGGTTAGGGTGGGGCCACAATGAGGGAATGAAATTTAACATAGACTAATATAGAGAAAAACCTTTTAAAATCTTTTTCTCTAAAACCATTTGGCCAGAAGAGCTGTAAGCATCCTCAAGTAGTTCGATTCAAGTTTGTTCTCATCATGATCCTGGAGGATAGGGGAGGGAAAATGGGGGGGGGGGTCAGATTTTTTTTTTTTGTGTGCATAGGAATATTATATAGAGAAAAACCTCTAAAATCTTCTATAAAAGCATTCAGCCCACAAAGCTGAAACTTGTGTGAAAGTACAGGTTGTGTAGATTAAAGTTTGATCAAATCACGGTTTCCTGAAGAAGGATGGGGCCACAAAGGGGGTGGGGTGATTTTTAAATTGAAATAGGCAAAAAATCATCACACAAATGCTGAATCAACAAAAGGGGCTTGAATTTAAACATATAAATATATGGATAAAAATAAGCAGATTTTTAAACTTTTTTGTGCAAGATCTACTCTACTACATTGTCAAGATATTTTGAATTAGATACTTTTTTTTTTTTTTTTTTTTTTTTTTTTTTTTTCAATAATTTTGGTACAAATATTTTTAGAACACAATTCAAAACGTTTCACAATAGAATAAATGATAAATGGCATTGAAACAGCTCAATATATGAGTACCTTGGACATGGAGCTAAAATATTGACATGGATCTAAAAATATACATGCATCTTAGTTTTAACATAGTAGAAAGCATTAATCAGCAAACTTCAAACAATCAAGACAATCCATATAATATTAAAAGACCACAGTTTATAAGTTAATTAATATTGGCTGCCATAATTCATAAAAAAGTGCATTTGATTCTTCGAACAGAGATAATTTTCTTTCGCATGAAGTTTGTTTCTTAGAAAATTTTTAAAAGCAATGAACTCAATTTGTTTGCCAGGAGATTTTGAATGAATTAGATGTATAAAGCATTTTCCAAGTAAAATACAATAATTTAGTGGAACATTTTTTACTTTGTAGATACCAAATATGACATCTTGCATGGTTAAGTGATTGACATTTTCTATATGTTGTTGCCACCAATATATTAGATCTTTCCAGAAAATTTGTATGCTTCGACATTGGAAATATCTATGATGTATAGTGTCAATTTCATTACAGTTGTCTGTGTTACAGTTCGGACTTGGAATCAATTTCATATTAAAAAGCGACTTGTTATGTACTATGATTCTGTGTAATATTTTGAGCTGAAGAGATTGTGCGTTAGTTTGTGTGCAACACTGAAACGGTAAATTAAATATCTTTTTATAATCAGAGACTGGAATTTCTACTTTAAATATTTCTGACCATTTTTGGATACAGAGAGTAATTTCCTTGCAACTGTTAATTAAAATCCAATATGCATCTTTACATTTTAATTCACTTAATGGTAGAAGTTTTCCTTGAACAGACAAGGAGTGCATTATATTCCCTTCGCTATGGGGAGGATGTGTTTTGTCTTTGACATGTTTTTTCCAATTATTTGGGATAGAGGAAATGAGACTGTTGTATTGAAGAAAAGAGGGTTTAAATTTAAATTTTTCGTAAAACTCATCTAAAGTTAAGAAAGAACCATCATTGTTAATAATATCTTTTAAAAACATTATTCCATTTTTATACCATTCAGAAAAAAAGATTGATTTATTGTCGATGCATATAAAATTGTTAAACCACAAGCATTCTGTAAAAATGGGTGGGTTTATGCTGATTTCATTCATACAATTTCTAAATATTTTCCATGAAGTAATTATATTATAATAAAAGGTAGGTAATTTTGCTGGAAAACTTGGCAGGCTACATCTTGTTAAGAAAAGATCAGTAATTTCTATTTTACTAATAAAAGCACTTATTAATTTTTTCCATTTTGCATCACTCTCGCTAAAAAATCTTTTGATCCAATTTATTTGAAGTGATTTAACTTGAATTTCAAAATTTGGAAATTTTAGTCCACCATCAGCTAACTTTTGACAGCTAATAGTATATTTTATTTTAGGGATCTCTGAATTCCATATAAATTTATTTATTTCTTTTTGTACTACATTAATTATGTTTTCTGGTATTGGAATGACAGAGGCTAGGAATACAAGTTTTGACAACGCTAATGTTTTCACGATTAAAATTTTCCCTAAAAGTGATAGATAGCGCATTTTCCAGAGATTAAGGGTTACTTTTAAATCCTCTAATTTGGTTTTTAAATTTTTGTCGACAGCGTTATTTTCATTTTCACTATTGAACCAAACACCTAAAGAGAAAAATTCCCCTCTGGACCATTTTACTGGCAGAGTGCCTGGTTTATAATTTCTTTTTGATCCTATCCAGATTGCTTCTGTTTTATTCAAATTTATTTTTAGTCCAGATAATTTATAAAACCTTTGCATAATGTTGAGAACTTCATAACCTGACTCTTCATCACTAAGAAAACAAGTTGTGTCATCAGCAAGTTGACTGATTTTAAATTCAGTTTCACCTATTTTGGTACCTCTTATGTTTTTATTTTGTCTTATTGCTATTGCTAGAATTTCTACACATAATACGAATAGGTATGGTGATAGAGGGCAGCCTTGTCTTACTCCTCTACTTATATTGAAAAAATTTGAGGTGTACCCATCATTAATTATACAGCTAGAAATATCAGTATATAAAATTTTGACCCATGACTTAAAACTATTTCCAAACCCAAATTTACTAAGAACTTTTTCTAAGTAATACCACTCAACTGTATCAAAAGCTTTTTCAAAGTCTACTAGTAAAATCAAGCCTGGGATATTTTTCAAATTTGTATATGCGATAAGGTCTGAAATAGTTCTGATATTTTCACCAATAAACCTTTCTTTTATATAACCTGTTTGATCAGGATCAATTAATTTTGGTAAAATGTCAATGATTCGGTTAGCTAACACCTTTGCCACTAATTTATAGTCAAAATTTAGAAGGGATATAGGCCTCCAGTTTTTTTTGAATTAGATACTGTTATGCTGATTTGATCAGAGTTATGGCTATTGTTGCTCAGGTGAGCGATGTGGCCCCTGGGCCTCTTGTTTAAAGTAAATATTGGCTTAAACTTACTAAATTATGTAGAAGTAAACTCCTACAGAAATTATTCATATATACATGTAGTACTATAATAACCCGTTTTGGTTGGAGAGGGTCCATTTTTTATTGCGAGTTTACTTGGAATATGTTATGGGGGAAAAAAGATCAGGAAAAAAGATTGAAACGATAATTTGTAATATTAACATAGAGAAGCATTTAAATAAAATAAGTACACTGTACCAGGTTAACAGAATTTTCATGTGAGTCACGCCACAATTCCATAGGGAGATCATAGTGGCTTGGTTTCAATTTAATTCATTTTTATCAATAAAATATATAGATCTGGAGAAGAGTTTTACAAAAATGGAGCTATTAATTAGATTGTTTAAATTTATTAGGTCACCTGAGTCATTCAGGTGACCTATTGCAGTTGGTCCTTATATGGCATTGTCAGTCTTCCATTAACAATTTTAAGCCAAAAATAAATCTTCACAAAACAGTATTCAAAATAAAAGGGAAATTATTTTTATAATTACAGATGCCTAAGAGAGTAAAAAGAAACAGCAATCTGAAACGTCAGAAAGATAAGATAAGAAAGAGAGAAAGTAGACGGCGAGAAACCCTTGATGTGACACCACCAGCTGATGTCGAGTCTATTGACCCATGCGGGTCAATAGATGGAGCTGTTACAGCTCCTCCCAGTAATCTTCTGGGGCATGGTTCGATGGGGTTTCCACCTAAAGAGGAAAAACCCCTGGCCAGGATGCAGGCCTCGCCTCGAGCGAAAATGCATCCTTCTGCCCTGAGGTTGCCATCTCCTCGGGGAAGTCGTCTGTTTGTCAAAAACGTGACAAAGGCACCGTCCCCTGACTCCCCAGCGTGGGTTTGTACTCCTTTGAGAGTACCTGGGCATGATGAAGGCTCTGAGCCTAGCCCAGCAGGTCAGGCGCAGCTGGACACCTCCGTGCTAAGAGGGTCCAGCAGTATATCAAAAGATGAGGAAATAAAGACAGTATTCAAAACGGCTTCTGATTGTAGAAATGGTACTGACTCGGTCACAGTGAATCTTACAATATCTGAACAAAACGACATATTGAATGATTGTATGAATATTAACAGAACGGAAAATGATTCTTACTTTTTGTTTGAAAATGATATTGACAATGAGGAGAAATACTACAATGAACAACAGAAACACTATAGAAATGTGAATGATTGCAATGTAGAGATCAAAAAGAGTTCAACATGTATTCAGGGTTCGTTTCATCAGGCACATCCTATGTTTGGGGACAATGCAGGTACTCAGTGTGTTGCTAATTGTTTAGCGGGGCTAGCTTTTGAACAAGTGAAAAAAAGCATTTACTGGACAACCCATGACATGAATAAAATTTTAGCTACTGGTGATGAGCTGTACAGTTTTTTGCAAAGGAGTTCATCAATTCAAAGCAGATACTTGTTAGTAGATGAGTTACCTCAGTACTTTGAGTGCTTTGGACGATCATTTGAATTTAGAACAAACTCAACATTAGCTAGCATAATTTGTCTTTCAAACGAGGAACCCTGCTATGCAGACTTTAATGCATACCCACTATATGAAACTTTACAAATGGCTTTGACGGAAACAGAAGGATGTTTTGTATGTTTTGCAGGCAACACATTTCTTATTGGGAAAACAAATGATTTATTCTTCTCATTCGACTCCCATTCAAGGACAGCAAAAGGTTTGTTCAGTCCAAATGGAATGAGCACAAGGCTTTTATTCAAAAGTGTAGATGATCTTTTTGAACATATTCAGACACTAGCCAGGTCAATGGGTTTTTCAGATGTTGTTGAGTGCAACTTAACTGGCGTAAACTGCAGTTCAATTTCAATTGAAATGGTTAACACCAATTCCAGAACTGATCGAGAGTTGAACGAGATAAATCAACAACACAGTGTAGAAAAAAGTGATGGTGAAGTTCTTTACCTTTGTAGGGAAGAAGAAACATTTAGGTTTTGTTGTATTTCGGAGAGTAAAAGACAAGAATTATGTAATGTTCTAGGGATAACATATTTTGAAGTGGGAAACAGCAGAAATTTTGCTATTGCTGAAAAAGAATTGGGGAAACCATGTGTGTGCAAAGAGATCATTGCAGATGGAAACTGCTTTTTTAGAGCAGTATCTTTCTCTATAAGTCATTCTCAAGACTATCATTACACTGTTCGTACAGCAATATGCAACCACATATTGAAAAATGAGAATGATTTCAAGACGTTTTTAAGATCAAATGAATCGTCCATCAAAAGCCATGTGTCTTTTATGATGCAAAAAGGGAGTTGGGCAACAGAGTTGGAAATTTTGGCATGTGCTCATTTGTTAGGGTTGGATATTTTCACATTTTCTGATAGTCGCTGGGTAAAATTTTCTGGAAAAAATGTGTCTCCATGCTTTCAACCGAGTGAGTCGGCTTTGTACCTTAACCATAAGAATGAAAATCATTACAATGTTGTTCTTGATGTTAGTGATTTACTTGTTACTGAGAGAGAACGTTTAAAAAACGATCCTGTCAATATGAAAACGAACAAACGTCCAATGCAATGTTTCCTGGATAAGAAAGAAAAAACACTTCAATACAAAAGAGAAATGTTTAATAGGAAGTACAAAGGAAATGCAGAGTTTCGAAACCAAAAATTGGAGAAAGCAAAGTTAAGGTATAGAATGGATGATAATTTCAGAATGTCTTTGAATGAGAAAAATAGAAGACGGTATCAAACCGATGCTTCATACACAATAAAAACAAAGTTAAGAAGTACTCAGAAGTACAGAACTGATGAAAAGCACAGACATAAAATGAAAACTCGAAGTATTTCAAAGTACGAAATGAACGAAAATCACAGAGAAGCAGTCAAAAGAAAAAGTATTGATAAGTACCGCTTGGACAAAACTCACAAGGAGAAGGTGAAGAGAGCAAGTGTACTGAAATATAACACCGCTGAAGAATTTAGAAAAACATTACTTAAAACAAGTGCAATGAAGTACAAAACAGACGAAGTGTTCAGAATGAAATCAAAGGAGAAAAGCAAACAAAACTATTTCTTTAATCCTTCTGTGAAAAGAACGAAGAACGGAAATTCAAAACAGGCAATGTTGAATAAGAAAATAAAACTTGAACATGAAGAAGAGGTTGTCAGTCTGTTTAAAAGAAATACTGCTCGAGGACCAGACTTTGCATGCTGCTGTTGTCATCGATTGCTGTTTGAAAATCAAGTACAACGATGTGATAAAAACATGTACGCAAAAAGCGATAATGCTGCTAATGTAGCTGAAGTTTGCATAAATGATGCGTTTTTACATAAATGCACTGATCAATGCTCAGAAACTTGTTCAAAGTCTACACTTTGGATATGTTATACATGTCATCGTAAAATACTTAGTGGTGATATTCCGCCAGAAGCAGCAGCAAATAAAATGCATCTTGACCCTGTACCTGAAGAACTGTCTTGCCTCAACAGTTTGGAACAGCATCTGATCTCTTTGCATATACCGTTCATGAAAGTCATGGCTCTGCCAAAGGGTGGTCAAAAAAATATACATGGTCCAGTTGTTTGCGTGCCCTCTGATATAAAAAAAACGAGTATGTTACCATTGAATCCAAACGAAAATCTCTTGCTGCGAGTAAAATTAAAGAGAAAGCTGAACTACAAAGGTTATTATGAGTATCAATTCATAAACCCTGCTAACCTTACCAGTGCGCTTGAGTACTTGAAACAAAACAACCAATGGTATGAAGGAGTTGTAATCAATAGAGAAATTGACAGTTTGGATGGTGATGAAGATTTGACACAAGAAACTGAACCATGTGATGAAGATAGTGAACCACAACAAGTAGCTATCGACTCGTGCTTACAACCTGTAGATATAGCACAAGAAGTTTTGGATCATTTCTTCGATGATGTTTTCAATATTGCTCCAGCTGAAGGAAATAATCCAGTTCGAATGCTACAGGAATCGGGAAACGAGGCGAAATCTTTTCCATGTCATTTTCCAAGTGGCAGGTTTTCGTATGATGAACAAAGAGAAAAAAGAATAACACTTGCTCGATATTTCAATAACAGATTAATGAATGCAGATAACAGATTTGCCAAAGACACGAATTACATATTCTTTAGCCAATACATGTCTGAACTTAATCAAGTTATTGAAAAAACACAGATTTCACTTCGCAAGACTGTTTCTAAGATTGACAAAAGGATCGATGTAAGTTCCGACATGATACGAAATCCTGAAACCCTCTCAAAATTGTTAAGAAACGACGAAGCTATGCGGTTTATGCAACCAATTAGAGGTACTCCTGCATACTGGTCAGCAATACAAAAAGACCTCTTTGCTATGCTTAGACAACTTGGGATTCCCACTTGGTTTTGCTCGTTCTCTTCTGCAGAGTATAGGTGGAATGATGCAATCAGTTCTTTGCTCAAACAACAAAATGATGACAGAGACCCAGAAATGCTAGACTGGGCTGAAAAAAATGAGATTTTAAAAAGCAATCCTGTTACTGTGGCGAGAATGTTTGAACATAGATTTCGTATGTTTCAACGGGATGTTATCAATTCTCCGTTAGAACCCATCGGGAAAATAATCGATTTCTTTCAAAGAGTTGAATTCCAACAAAGAGGTTCGCCCCACATGCATTGTTTATTTTGGGTTGAAAATGCTCCAAGGATAGATGTTCATGGCAAGCAAGCGGTGGCTGATTTTATTAACAAGTATGTTACATGTTCAATACCACAGGAGAGTGAAGATCCAGAACTTAGAAATATCGTACTTGATGTTCAACAACACAGTAAGAAACACTCAAAATCTTGCAAGAAAAATGGAGCAGAGTGCAGATTTAATTTCCCTAGACCACCATCACAGCGAACATTCATAACAGAAGTTGATGATGATAATGTTGATGAAACTGCATCTTCTCACAACATGGACACAATTGATTCGATATCAGAGCTTAGCAAGTCCCAAGCTAAAGACATATTATTAAGTGTATGGAATAAGATTCAGTCCGATTCAGACGAATTCAAAACAACAGAAGAAGTTTTCAATGAATTGTCTTTGACTCAAGAAGTGTACGAGAATGCCCTGAATGTTTTGTCAAAAAAATTGACTGTTGTTCTCAGGAGACAACCAGTTGAATTATGGACAAATCAGTATAACCCATGTCTCCTAAAATGTTGGAATGCAAATATGGATATCCAATTTGTTTTGGACCCTTTCAGTTGCATTGTATACATTGTGTCATACATTTCCAAATCTGAAAGAGAAATGGGTATGCTTTTAAGACAAACTAAAATTGAAGCACAAGAAGGTAATCTTGATGCCAAACATACCTTAAAGAAAATAGGGTCTGCATACTTAACACATAGAGAAGTAACAGCCCAGGAAGCTGTATACAGAGTTTGCAACTTAAGAATGAAAGAAGCCTCAAGAAAAGTCGTTTTTATACCAGTTGGAGAGAACCCCACTCGTATGACTAAACCACTGTCTCAAATGAAAAAAACACGTCATTGTGCGGAAAATAGTGAAGATGGTGAGGAAGATGACGACATCTGGATGACAAATATTGTGGAAAGGTATGAAAACCGTCCAAACAGCAAGGACTTTAACAATATGTGTCTAGCTGAGTTCTGTTCTGATTATCGCATTCTTGCCAAATCTCAGGTACCAAAAGGAAGCAACGAGAATGTTTTTGAACTTCAAAACTCAAAAGGATTTGTCCAAAAGAGAACAAGAACAAAAGAGGCAGTCGTTAGATATCCGAGGTTCAATGCAGAGAAATCATCGGAGAAGTATTATCAATCTCAATTACAACTCTTTCTCCCATATCGTACTCAAACACAGTTGAAACCGGAAGGTTTTGAAACGTACGAATCATTTTATGATGATGGGTTTGTCAAATTGCACGACAAAAGATCTGTACAATCTGTTAAACAGATAGTGGAATCAAATCACGCCCGCTATGCAGAAAATGAAACTGCAATAGAGGAAGCTCAAGAAATGTATGACCATTTAGGAGAGCCAGAAGATGCATGGGCAAATTTGTGTCCTGAAACAGAAGTAAATAGGAATGAGTGCATCATGGAAAGGACTTCAGAGCAAAGTACTGACGATAGTGCAGACCTTATTCCAGACATTGAACATGAATCGACTAAAGCGGACATTATATATCAAGTTCAACAAAGTAGTGTCTCAAATGAAGAAATGTTGCGCATCATGCAAGGCTTAAATGAAACCCAACAAAGAGTTTTCTACTATGTGCGAGATTGGTGTTTAAGAAAAATTGTGAATGACAACCCGAAACCAAAGGCATTCCACATTTTCATAACTGGAGGTGCAGGCACTGGGAAAAGTCAACTTATTAAGGCAATCAATTTTGAAGCATCTCGCTTATTCGCTAGGACTATGTCATCAGCAGATGCTTTATCAGTTTTGTTTACAGCATTCACCGGCACAGCGTCCTTCAACATTGGTGGCTGTACAATACATAGCGTATTTTCATTGACAAAATATTTGCCTATTCCATATGAACCATTAAAGGAGCAAACTTTAAGTGAAATTAGAGTGAAACTTGCAGACTTACAAATTCTGGTCATTGATGAAGTTTCGATGGTTTATAAACGACTTCTGTACTATATCCATGAACGATTAGTCCAAATTAAGAAATGCAAAGAGCCGTTTGGTGGTGTCAGTATCATTGCAGTAGGCGACTTTTTCCAACTACCTCCGGTAAAACAAAGAAAAGACGAAAGACTTTATAAAGACAATGCCCTTTATCCAACAGACTACTGGCAGGATTTCCTTCAAGTCGAATTGACTGAAATAATGCGCCAACGCGACGACGTGCCTTTTGCAACAGCGTTAAATCTGCTCCGCACTCGAACTTTGGAAGAACCACTATCAAATGAGACCCTCGATATAGTAAATGAATGTATCAGAGAAGGTCCAGAAGATGTTCTCCATGTGTACTCAACAAACGACGAAGTTAATGCATACAATTTGAGGATGCTAAGGCAGAAATGCGAAGATTTCAAAGAAATAATTGCAAAAGATTATAAAAAGGATAAGACCACAGGAAAACTCTGTCTAACAAATAAAACTGTTCAAAGCAAAAATGACAGTCTATCAAGCTCATTGCTGTTTGCTGTAAATGCTCGTGTCATGCTCACCAGAAATTGTGATGTCAAAGATGGTCTTGTTAACGGAGTCATGGGCTACATTTCCCATTTCGTATACGGAGATGTACAGAAAATAAATGTTACAGCTGTAGCCGTCGTCTTTGACAGCAAAAATGTGGGGAAAACATCTGGAAAAAAAACAAAAAATGGAAACCTGGTATTAATTGAAAGAGTTCAGGAAGAGATTGTTATAAGAAAATCAATCACATGTGTTAGACACCAGTTTCCGTTAAAACTATCGTGGGCCTGTACAGCTCATAAGGTGCAAGGGATGACAGTAGATAAAGTCGTTGTCAATCTGGATAAGACATTTTCCCCAGGTCAAGCTTATGTGGCTTTAACAAGAGTTACATCAAAAAATGGATTATACATCGAAACAGACAACAGAGAAAAATTAACAAGAAAATTATATGCAGATTCGGATGTAAAGTTAGCCATGGGTGATATGCAAAAACTAGTTTTTGAGGATCTACAAAGCACCTCTTTTTACGGAAGAAAAGTAATCCTTCACAACATCCAAAGCTTGAATAGAAACTTCAGTCACATGAAAAACGACAGACGTTTTCTTGACGCTGACGTCATATGCTTAAATGAGACTTGGTTGTGGCCTGATCAAAATACATGTCATCTAACAATTGAAGGCTTTCAACTTCACCATCTAGCAAGAAGAGAAGCGTATAGTAGTGATGGCGAACACACCACATTGTTACATGAATCAAAGGGAGGGGGTGTCGCTATGTATTTCAAGGAAAATGAAGATGAAAAAGAAATTGTTCATTGTTCAGTTCAGAATATTGAGAGCATTGCTGTCAAATTTTTGAAAGAAAACTTCATCATTGTAACTGTTTATCGCCCACCAACATTGAACATTTCTGTGTTTCTACAAGCCCTTAAATCACTAGTAGACGAGATAACCTTACAATGCAACACATGTATTTTCGTAGGAGATTTTAATGAAGATGCGAGGTCGAACGGACCAATACAAACTTTTATGACAAACCATGGGTTCTCTCAGATTGTCCAGTATTTCACAACAGAAGGTGGCACTGCTCTAGATCATGTTTACATTTCTAAATCGGTAAATGCGTACACTAAAAAACTTTCAACATTTTACAGTTATCACGACGCTGTATCTATCTTTCTTAGCGTTTAATCACAGGGTACACTTATGACAGCAGCACTGTCGCAATTTCAATGTCTAGTTTGATATAAATTCTTCGAAGTTGACGTGCTCGTGAGATGAAATCTGATACTAAGTCTTGTAAACTTAATTTTACAATCACCTTGTCGTATAATTGTGTTAATCTTTATTCATTGGACATATTCATCAATGCATAACTTTTGATTTCCACTTAGTAGACGCACGTTTCTTCCTATGATATTTAAAAAAAAATGTCCATTGTACATTGTAGTCCTATAGTTGTAGAGTTATTATGAGCCTTCAAATAACTAGGTCATCAGCATACTTTAAATGACTCAGAGTCTGATTTATCCACGAGAATCTTTAAACATTCTATTCATCAATGTAATTTAGTTGAATAATGGTTATTTTCTGTTTAGATATGAAGTACATATAATAGTTTCCTTTTTCTATACATGCATTTTCGGGGTTTTCTTCATTTATTACTGCCGAAAATGACTAGTGGGAACTCAAATCAATTGTACATTTGTCATCTCCGAACCTGGCATTGTTTTTAAAGAAATAATACAAAAACATTTCAGTGATGTTATATAAATTGAATTAATGTAATTATTATTAATATTCCTATTGCAGATTATCCAATAATCTAAAATTAATGTCACATAACTTAATCTACTTAATTAGCAATCAAATTATAGCTTTAAAAGGTATATTTTAGATAATGAATTTTACAGCATTCACCGTTCAAAATATATATTTGTACACGGGATTAAGTTATGGTTAAGAAGTACAACGACCAAATTTTAGGAAAGCACTTAAAATACACAGACAAAAGAATTTAAATTCTAACAAATTTAAACGGACAATTTAAAAATGTTAAAGACAATTTAATTCTAGTGTTTGAAATATCAATGCAGGGATCCTACAATTCTAAAAAATTATATTAAAGAAGTTGTATATATTAAATAGCAAAGAAAACAATCTACAATTTTCAAAACCATATTATTGTAAATATAATGTTATTATTCTCATTGGACTTTAACTACAATTGGTAATTTTAAATAGTAAGCTTTTCATTCTAGAGACAAACATAAGACTAGTTAAATAAAAATTGTAGCATCAATAGAAATTTATATATATATATATATATATTTTACTTTTTAAACAATTAAGAAAGCTAAAAATGCAATCGAGGTGTTCTATAACCATACATATTAGAAACAGGAAAATAAAGAATATACTTGAGATAACTTTAAACAATACTTCTGGTAGTGTTTTTTAAATCTTAACCAATAAAAAATAATCTCATTTTCTGCACAAACAGCTGTGTTTGAACAAAACAATATCGATAAACTTTATCTATCGACACAGAGTTTTATACGAATGCGCTTGATTTTGCACAACTATTAAAATTCAAACAGTAGTTGATGCAATGGTATAACTTGTGTTTTTGATTAACTTTAACATTATCCATAGAGTCAATGTGTTTAAAGACATTGATGGGCTGATTTCAAAGCATCACTATATTCAGGTATTATAAACTATGCATGGAGCTAAAGAAATATGACTTGCTCACAAATTCATGCATTGGTCGGCAAGAAGTAAAAGGAAACAAATATGCGTTCATAACAGTTGTATCTTATTATTAAATAAACATTAAATGCCAGTATCAATTATTTAGTGTATTCCGAAAGTTAAGAAAAAAACCATATGCGTCGCCTTTTCATGTACAAGTAGTCTGTATCAACGCGATACCAACATGCGGAAATCTGTATTAATGTCAAAACCTTCAAAACTCGATTTTAAAAATATGAATATGACATTAATGACTCTAAAATTACGTCTTGTTAATGCACATATTTGATCAACCTTTTAACAGAAATATTTTACTTCCGTTCAACAAAATGGTATTAAATATACAGTTATACATATGCATCATTCAGCGCTGAAACGATCTGATTAAGCTTAAACAATCGAACAGATCCAAAAATGTGGACTAACTATTATTCATATTCATTCTATCCTTCAGACATTTACACAAAATAACCATGCGCACTTATTATTAGTGTGCAATCAGCTTTTTAGCATTAATAAATAACAACGGATTTGTACAGATATAATCGTGTTTTAATGGTTTTTTTTTTCAAATCAAGGATCATAAACAAAGGTTAAAATTATTGCTTTAGCATTATAATATCAACGCTTTGCAAAAACTAAACCCAAAAACAATTAATGTTCATTTTTCCCCTGCGGTCATTGTTTACATGTGTATAATCACGTGATTTGAAATTCCCCACTACAGTATAAGATTTACATTTTTGAAATGTTGCAAGATACATTTACAGTTTCTGAAAGTTAAAAACTTGCCAATTCATCATTACACTGTTTTTCATGTTTCGTCGATTATTAAAGCTTCTAAGTGTAGACTGAGCCAAAGTCCTCAGTGTTCACCCAATGAATTTTTCCTACATGTATATGGAATAAACGACAGGGAAAACTATGATTCATAAATTATGATGCATGTTTAAAATAGATATTGGGTGAAAATTAGCTAACTGTTTAATATGGCCTTAATGCAAACATAACCAACATATTACACCCTCAAAATAAATAAAGCACTTGAAAATTAATACGATAAATGGGCCCCTCTAGCCATGAAATTCAGTCGTTTGTCTTTCCAATGATTAGTTCTACTTCCACATATCTTTTATTTTAAAAGTTGTTTTAAACGATGTTGCGATCTTGCCTGGTTGCGAAACGTTAGGCCTCAACTGGATATCACTCCCGGTTTGGTTGAATTTGGCCAAGATCTTTTGGTTGCCATTGTGATGTGGCACTTACAGCAGAGGAAAATAATCATAACTTTTTATACAGACTGCCAAATATTTAAAACAATGTTTTAAGAAATTAACATTAAATTTAAAGTCAGTACATCCTGTGGTAAGAACAATCCAGAGTTCAACATTCCAACGTTTCAGGCTTTTTTCACAACGGTCATTCTGCGCATGTAAATTGTTTTACATTTAAGGCTCTTTCTATAGACTTTTATCAATTACAAAAAGCGATAATTAAGCATGAAACACATGCTGCAAAATATCAATTGCTGTATAGTGGTTTCACCAATGGCCATTGATTTCAATTGGTGTTGTGCTCTTATTAAGAAGAATGTTTGTTTTGTTTTGTGATTTGAAAAACTTCCTATTAATAAGGGTGAACACTTAGAAGTTTTGTCAGGTGTATATAAGACATTTTAATGGCGTTTGAACATTCACTTTTCCAGCAATAAGGATAGCGAGGACTTTAATTGAATCACACCCTATTTTGTTTTTTTGTATATAAACACCTTGTGTATTACAGATTGACTGTGGGAAATTTTTATCTTAATGTGTACGATGAAGTGGATTGCAAAATAATACATATCCACGCATCTCCTCCAAAAATAATTTTGTTAGAAACATGAGGATCCGGGGGATACCAGGTAGTAAATAAATGTCTGTAGATGTGCCTCCGAGTTTTTAAATTCTGATAATGTGTAAGCCGTCGAGGGTTGCTTTAACTCTTAGGAACACTGACGTCTCTCACAAATTGTTTATACATCTTCCTCTGCAAAGTAATTAAACGTGTAAATATTTTATAAATCATGCATAAATAATGCAAAATAAAATTCAGATTTATAGGGACTTCAATTAAATATCATTTTAAAAAACTTGCACGTTAGCTTTAATCATAACTCATTATTGAGCTATAATTGTTTAAAGGTCACAGAAGTGTAATTGTCCATCTTTAAGTTATTACGTACATTATAAAAAACTTTACTCATATGTTACATAAATTGCGACTTCAAGGGTCAAGATGATCAAAACTATGTTCTTGAAACACTATATATAAATACAAGGCATATAACTATGCACTATACAACATGCTATCTAATTATTGCCCTTAACCTGCCCAGGAAAGGTAATAAAATGACGGTCCCTAAAATTATTATGTCTATCTGAAAAAGATTTCAAAATTTCTTAACACAAGGGTTAATGCTTCAAGTTAGAGGCCTACAGTGCACTTTTGTCACGTTTTTTTTTCATATCTCATTACTGAGCAATAATTTGTTATAGATTACACTCATAAAAAAGACGCCGAATCAGTACTGAGGTAAACATTTTCACGAAATTTTTGCACGTTTTCTGTATTTTTTGAAAAATGTGTACATAATTTGTTCAAAAAAGTAAAGCAAACGTTTTTCAAATATACACGGGCGTTCATTTGAATATCAAGAAAAGGAAGCTGACCTTTCAGATTAGGGGCCAAGAAGGCTCTAAAATTTTTACTTATATATATTTACTGAGCAATAATTTGCTACTGATTAAAGAAGAAAATTTGTTTATTGTATAGCTGTTTATCTATACAATACCATATTTGAATCATATGTTAAGTAATTAGGGGTTTTAAAGAGCAAAAAGTTTAAAACATTGATCATAAATATGGTAACGTAAATTAATGTTATTAACGATATGCTACTTTATAATTTTTGGTTAATGACCCCGGTAACTTACAGAGTTGGTCCCTAAAACGCTGTTTTTCAAATATCTCCAGAAAGGTCAACAATTCCTGAACACTTATTAACAAAATATGTTTTTTTTTGTAAAATACCTCTCATCTGATATAAAAAAATTAGGAGCTAACCCTTCATAAATGGGTTAAAAATCGATGTAATATACCTATATAGTACCTTATATTATTCATGTGTTACGTAATTAGCAGTTTTAAGGGTCAAAACGATTTCTCTTTGAAATTTTGTAACTCCATAATTTTAAACAATTTGTTAACGACTATTGAAAAAAAGATTTCTCAAATTATGTTGTTGAGAATATGCTTTCCATAAAATTTTGATACACAATCCACTTAAAGAGGTTTGTACCTCTGTTTTTGGGTAACCATTTTGTGTCATCTCTAATCTGAAAATTCTTTATCATATATTGATTCTACTCGTACATATGTTATCTTACAATGCCAAAGAAACTATATTGAATAAATCAGTTAAAAGAAAATTACATATTTACAAAGTCTATATTTTTTGGCGGAAGGTATTCATGAATCAAATAAACATTTTTCATAACTCAATACACTCTTAAACATATTTGAACAATTTGTTAAGATTTTGATCGACATACCTTGGCATATTTAGCTTGTATTTCATAACAGTCAAGAAAAAAATTATCTCCAATTTTGGCCCAAAATTAGCATATTTCATGCCATATCTCAATTTTTTGAAATGTAAACCCTTCTTTTTTTACTTTTACATGAAACGTAAGTGTTATTTCTATTTGTATGCAAAGTTTTGAAAAGATGGCGTTTCTATCATGTTTTTTATTTGCGTTAAAACTTGATTACTCCAACATTTTGTAACAATCTAAACATATGCTCTTGTCTTCATTGTGTACCGTCATTTGAAGCCACCAGTAAAGCAAGGTTTTTAAAATCTTGACTTAAATATTACGTTTACGTTCACTACATGTGTTCAACTTCATACTGTATTAAAATCATAATTATTAATGGTTCAAACTATAAATATTTGTTTGAGTTCTTCAAAAAATCAATATCCATGCCATATTTTAGAAATTTGTTCAGGAAAATTATTATTTCTGTTTCGGGCCCCATATTTAAAAACAAAATGGCAAGTGACATGGGTCACAAATAAAATAATGAACATTTTGAGTCTCCATCTTCATATCTAAATGGTCTTCGGATCATTGACATAACTTGTATTTCAGGTGTCATCCTCCTTAGGGAGGTACGGGGCGAACTCATAACTGTCACTTCGAGTTAGAACTTAAGATTAGAAAATGTTTTGTAACAACATGTAGAACAATAATTGTTTAGTTTTACAAGATGTTTTATTTGACAACAAGAAAAAGGGCTAGCTCTTCAAAAAAATGGGTCAAACGAAGAGGACATATTTCTTCAAATAACACCTAAGACGTTGTTGTGATTTAGGATAATTTTTTAAAAAAAATATCCTTCTTGTAGATATTATAGCATTAAACAGAAATATGTTTGAAAATTTTAACGTTTCATGTTTCAGTTATCACTATCTAACAATGGGATGCTTTCCGGGTATTTTATTGCTCCTGTGTTGGTTAAAAAAACAGTTTCAAATGCCCGGTATTGTAACTTTTACTGAAAATGCTTCATAATAATCGTTTATTATTTATTCATGTCATAGGGTTTACAAAGCTTAATATTAAATCGATTTCCGTTTAAAATCAGATGATGCACTGCACTGATATCGGTGTTATGCTTTTCGAGAAATTTTGAATCCCATTTCTTTGGAAAATAAATTTAACTTCAGAGTTGAATTAATTCGTACTATAAACAATTCGTAATAGTTAAGTCATGTTTGAATACATTTGTACTATTTTTGTTTCGTCGTTCTTGGAATCATTACGATTTTTGTTAATTTGTACATACAATAACTCAGGTTTCATTACGTCATACCAAGAAGCATTCGATTTTCTTCTTTTTTGTTTGTGTCAATTTTTATTGATTTAAAAAAATCTGCTTCTAGCAAGAACTTTCAACTTTACTTTCGACACTAACGGAAGACCCACTCGTTGCTTTGCAACGAGCTTTGCTCTAGTTTTTATTATTATTATTTTTTTTCTGACTTTTTTCGGACGCTATTACTCGTGAACTACTGGACCGATTTAAATAAAATTTGCAGGACAGATAGAACATCAAAAGTACTTGAGGTTGTTAAATTTTGGGCTTAGGACGTCACTTCCGGTTTGAGATTTTTAGGGTTTAGTGAATTTTTAAGGACCATTTTGTCCACCTAACTCCTCCAAAACTAATAAAGATAAAAACATGAAACTTTCAGGGATAGTAGATGAATGTCTGTAGATGACTCTCTGGGTTTGATATTGAGGAAAATGCGCAAGGCGCCGAAGCTCGCCCGAGCTCGAAAATTGGCACCAAATTTTTTCACGAAATTTTTGCACATTTTCTTAATTATTTCTGAATGTGTAAATATTTTGTTAAGACATGTAATGCAAAAGTTGTTTAGATTTACACGCTCTTTCATTTGATATCATAAAAAAGGGGCTGGCCCCTTACATAAGGGGCCAAGAGGGCTCTAAAGAATTTTATTAATAACTCTTTACTGAAAAATAATTTGTTATCAATTATAGAAGCAAAAATGTTTATTGTGCTGCTGTTTATCTACATAGTACCATACAGAAATCATATGTTACGTAATTTGGGGTTTTAAGGGGCCAGAAGTCCAAAACTTTGATCATTTATATCTGAAAAAGGAGAAATATTTTGTAAAGCATTGTAGAAGAAAAGTTGCTCAAAATAATGTTGTGAACCTTATGCTGCCTTTAAATTTTTGGTCTTTGGCCCCATTAAGGAGTTTAAGGGTCGGCCCCTAAAACACATTTGTTCAGATATCTCTAGAACGGTAAACAATTTGTGAACAGTTGTTGAACAAAATATGTTTATTTTTGCGAGACCTTTCATTTGATATCAAGAAAAAGGGGCTGACCCCTCAAATTAGGGGCCAGGAGGGCTACAAAGTCTTTTAATAATAACTATTTACTGAAAAATAATTTGTTATATATTATTGAAGCAAAAATGTTCAACTTATTAAACTTAATTTAAATCTGAAATCCGTTTAAAAATCGGACGTTGCATTACAGAGATATAGGAGTTTAAAAATTGATTTTTCCGGAAATTTTGATTCCACATTCGTGTTTAAGAAAATAGTTTTTTGTTCAAAGTTAAATTAACTCGTACCTAGAATGATTCGATATTGTGTTAAGTCGTTCTTAAACACATTCGGATTTTTTTGTTAAGTCGTTCTTGAAATCGTTAAGGTTTTTGTTAATTCGTACTTAAAGTCATTCGGATTTTGTTAAGTCGTACCAAGAATTATTCAATTTTTTATATCTTTTTGTTTAAATTTCTCCTGGTATTGGTTTTAGAGCTCTGCTTCTTACAGGAACTTTTAGCTTTTCTTTCGACATTAACGGAAGACCCACTCGTTGCTTTGCAACGAGCTTTGCTCTAGTTATTATTAGGGTCTTCCGTCTTCAGCGGAAGACCCTTCTATTATTGTATTGTTTCTTTTTCACTTTTCTTATTATTCTTATTCTTTTTTTTTTTTCTTACCGATTTTGTGCAGGCGATTTCTCAGAGATGGCTCGACCGATTTTAGTCAAATTTTCAGGGACGATGCCCCGTCATATGAAGTTTGTACCGCCGTAACAGTTTTTCAAAATTCACTTCCGGTCGGAAGTGATCGTCGTTAAACGATTTTTTAAAAGTCAATTTTGTCTGTCAGGTTTCTCAAAAACGAGTAAAGATATAGGACTGAAATTTTCAGAGATGATAGATCTATCTTTTTTCTGATGCACCTCGGTCAAGAGAATGTCAGCCGTCACTTCCGGTCATCACCGGAAGGAAATTTTAAAAAATTAATTTTTAGACTTTTTTATTTTTTAATATTTTTCTTTCAATTTTTTACAGTTGATAGTGACCCTTTTACTGATTTAGAATATGTAATTTGTTTTAAAATCGATCAACGCAATCTTGAGATATAAAGCGTCAAAGTCCTGAAGCGAGAGCCCGAGTAGCTCAGTCGTTATGGTCGTGGACAGTGCCCAGGCGACCCGGGTTCAAGCCCCGAGTGCCGAGAAAATTTTTTTCGTATTTTTTGCGTATACTTACAATTTGATCTTTAAAACGATGAGTTTTATCTAATTTATTCTAAAATCGAACGGAAGACCCACTCGTTGCTCGCAACGAGAACGATCTAGTTATTATTCTTTTTTTCCTTACACATTTTGTGCAGGCGATTTCTCGGAGATGGCTAGTGCGATTTTCTTGAAATTGTCAGAGATGATGCCTAGCCATCTGAAGTTTATACCGCCGTGACAGTTTTTCAAAAATCACTTCCGTTCGGAAGTTATCGCCGTTAAACGATTTTTTAAAGTCAATTTTGTCTGTCATGTTTCTCAAAAACGAGTAAAGATAGAGGGCTGAAATTTTTAGGGATGATAGATCTACCGTTTTTCTGGTGCACCTCGGTCAAGAGAATGTCAACCGTCACTTCCGGTCGTCACCGGAAGGAAATCTGAAAAGTGAATTTTTGAACTTTTTTATTTTTCAATATTTTACTTTGGAATTTTTACACTTTATAGTGACCCTTTTACTGATTCAGAATATGTAATTTGTTTTAAAATCGATCAAAGCATTCTCGAGATATTAAGCGTCAAAGTCCTGAAGCGAGAGCCCGAGTAGCTCAGTCGTTATGGTCGTGGACAGTGCCCAGGCGACCCGGGTTCAAGCCCCGAGTGCCGAAAATTTTTTTTTCGTTTTTTTTGCGTAGACTCACAATTTTATCTTTAAAACGATGAGTTTCATCTCATTTATTCAAAAATCGGACGGAAGACCCACTCGTTGCTCGCAACGAGAACGATCTAGTTAGGGTCTTCCGTCTTCAGCGGAAGACCCTTCTATTATTCTATTGTTTCTTTTTCACTTTTCTTATTATTATTAAGGTCTTCCGTTTCCAACGGAAGACCTTATTGTTATTCTTCGGTTTCTTTTTCCCTATTATTTTTATTCTTTTTTTTTCTTCCCATTTTTGTGCACGCGATTTCTCAGAAACGGCTAGGCCGATCTTCATCAAATTTTCAGATATGATAGGTATTACTCTGAACCTGATAGCAAATTTTTTCCGTTGATGACGTCACATCCGTTTTTGAGATATTGAGATTTTTTCAATTTTTATATGGGTATTTTGTCTGCAGTCGTTCTCCTAAACTATAAGAGATATCGAGCTCAAATTTTTACGGTTGGTAGAGGAAAGATTGAAGTTTTGCATGATTGTTGTTTTATATATCTAGCACTAAATGCGCCAAAGGTCGGTAGGGCTCGAAAATTGAGATATGAAAAGCGTCGTAAATTTTCATGCTTTTTTTTGTTTATCTCTTTTTTGGTAAATATTTTGTAAAAACATGTAAAGCAAAAATTGTTTAAATTTACAAGATCTTTCGTTTGATATCAACAAAAAGGGGCTGGCCCTTAAACTTAGGGACCTGAAGGGCTCTAAAGTATTTAATCTATAGCCCTTAACTGAGGGATATTTTGTAATAAGTTATAGAAGCAAATATGTTTATCTCACAGTTATGAAGCCTACGAATATAACGATTTTTTCATGTCTTACGTAATTAGGGGTTTTTAGGGGTCAGAAGTCCAAAACTTTAATCGCCTATATTTCAAAAAGGAAAAATATTTTGATTAGCAGTATAGAAGAAAAGATGCTCAAATTGATCTACTAAACAGTATGCAACCATCAAAATTTTGGTAAACGGCCCCGATAAGGAGATAAGGGGTCGGCCCCTAAAACCCTTTTTCTTAGATATCTCAAGAACGATAACGAATTTGTAAACACTTGTTGAACAAAATGTATGTAGTTTTTAGTTACCTTTCATTTAATACCAAGGACAAGGGGCTGGCCCCTAAAATAAGGGAACTAGAGGGCTCTGAAGTATTTTATATATAGCCCTTAACTGAGGGATATTTTGTAATAAGTTAAAGAAGCAAATATGTTAATCTTAAAGTTATAAAGCCTAACAATATAATGATTTTCTCATGTGTTACGTAATTAAGGGTTTATAGGGGTCAAAAGTCCAAAACTTTGACCACCTATACCCCAAAAAGGGAAAATATTTTGATAAGCAGTATAGAAGAAAAGATTCTCCAAATGATCATCTAAACAGTACGCAACCATCAAAATTTCGTTAAACGGCCCCGATTAGGAGATAGGGGTCGGCCCCTAAAACCATTTTTCTTAGATATCTCAAGAACGATAACGAATTTGTAAACACTTTTTGAACAAAATGTGTGTAGTTTTAGTAAACTTTCATTTATTACCAAGGACAAGGGGCTGGCCCCTAAAATTAGGAACCTAAAGGGCTCTAAAGTATTTAATCGATAGCCCTTAACTGAGGGCTATTTTGTCATAGGTTATAGAAGCAAATATGTTTATCTTACAGTAATGAAGCCAAACATTATCATAAATTTATCAGGTGTTACGTAATAAGAGGTTTATAGGGGTCAAAAGTCCCAATCTTTGATCGCCCATATCTCAAAAAAGGGAAAATATTTTGATAAGCAGTATCGAAGAAATAATGCTTAAAATGATCTATTAAACAGTTTGCAACCTTAAACATTTCTTTAAAGGGCCCCGATAAGGTGATAAGGGCACTACCCCTAGAGCAATATTTTCCAAATATCTCTAGATTTGTATCAAATTTGTTAACACTTGTTGAAAAAATGAAGAATTAAGAAATTAAAGAATTCAAAGATTTCATTTGATGTCAAGAAAAGGTGACTGGCCCCTTAAATTAGGGGTCAAGAGGGGTCTCAAGTTTTTCAACCAAAGTTCTTACACCTGAAACAAAATACTCTCTGATATTTAGAATAAAGACCCCTTTTCCTCTTTTTTCAAATTATGTTCAGCTGTTTTATAGCAAAATCAAGATCTTACATGTATCTCAACTTCTAAAATCGGACGGAAGACCTCCTCGTTGCTCGCAACGAGATCATGTCTAGTTATTATTATTATTCTTTTTTTGTCTTACAAATTTTGTGCAGGCGATTTCTCGAAGATGGCTCTTTCGATTTTCTTCAAATTTTCAGGGACAATGCCTTGTCAACTGAAGTTTATACCGCTGCGACAGTTTTTAGAAATTCACTTCCGGTCGGAAGTTATCGTCGTTAAACGATTTTTAAAAGTCAATTTTGTCTGCGACGTTTCTTAAAACCGAGTAAAGATTTAGAGCTGAAATTTTCAGATATGATAGATCTACCATTTTTTTAGTGCACCTCGGTCAAAAGAATGTCCGCCGTCACTTCCGGTCGTCACTGGAAGCAAATTTTAAAAATCGAATTTTTTAACTTTTTTGTTTTAAAATATTTTTCTGTAGGTTTGATAGTGACCCTTTTTCTGATTCAGAATATGTAATTTGTTTTAAAATCGATCAACGCATTCTCGAGATATTAATGGCCAAAGTCCTGAAGCGAGAGTCCGAGTAGCTCAGTCGTTAGAGTCGTGGACACGTGCTCAGGCGACCCGGGTTCAAGCCTCAAGTGCCGCAAAATTTTTCAACTCATTTTTCGCTTAGACCTACGATTTTACCTTTAAAATGATGAATTCTGTTCTTTTCCGTTTTAATTTTGTAAAAGAAGTTACAATAATAGCGTTTTTCCCCGTATTTGTGTATTGAGATCCAAAGCTATGTATTCATACTGAAATAAAGTTAAAATGTTGAGAAAAATAAATAAGTTGCATCTTTAATACAACGCTTATACATTGTTCTAACATGTGTATTTCATTTAGTAATTGTGTAATATGTAATATTTAGATATTAATATTCTACGTTTAATATAGAAGTCACCGACTCCCCCCCCCCCCCCCCACCCTCCCGATTCATAAAATCATATAGTTTTTCTGGTCTGCTTTTTCTTGATCTTTGATCTTTGACCTTTACTTTCAGCCTAGTACCATTCTAGATTACTGTACTAATAACCAGACCAATTCGTTCATTTTTAACAGAGTTATGAATTTTTGGGCATTTGCGTTTTAACTGGCGTGCTTCACATGTACTGTAGAAACAAATTCTAACTTCCGAGCCCTTCACTCAATCCTTATGAAAATTCGTGTAAATATACTTCGGACCCAATTCTTATTGTCTGCCAAATATGCACCGGATTAAGCAATTCAGAAGAAATACCTGAGATCAAACGGCGAGTATTGCCTGTACATGGAGTTAAAATTTACACAGTACACGCAACGACCCCCCCCCCCCCTTCCGATTCACAAAATCATTTAGTTTTTCTGGCCTGATTTTTCTTGATCTTTGATATTGGACCTTTACTTTCAGCCTATTACCATTCTAGATTACTGTACTAATGGCCAGACCAGTTCGTTTTATTTTAACAGAGTTATGAATTTTTGGGCATTTGAGTTTCGATTAGCGTGCTTCACATGTACTGTAGAAAAAAATTCTAACTCCCGAGCCCTTCGCTCAATCCTAATGAAATTTGGTGTAAATGTACCTCGGACCACATTCTAATTGTCTGCTAAATATGCAGCGGATTGAGCAATTAAGAAGAAATTCCTGAGATCAAACGGCAGGCATTGCCTGTACCGGGAATTAAAATGTACACAGTACACGGGATGTAAGCAGCCGTGTAATATTTCTGATGCATGTATATTTCTTGTTTTCCGTTTAGTCTGTATCTACGATAGCGTGTGAACTACTTATGAATGTTAGAACTGTGAAAATTACCGTTATCGATTTTTTACCGAATAAATTTACATGTTACTGATTTCGTTATTTCTACATTTATCAAGATTTTATCAATCCTGGCATAATAAAACAGTCAAACATAATAGTAAACGACACGAAAAAAAATTCTCAACGCTGAAATACATGTGTAAAATGCATCAGTCATTGTTTTATCATTCCCCTATTTGTTGTTAACCGAATCCGAGATCCACACCTCAAAATTCTACTTTCGATTTATTTACGACGAAAATCAAGCTCTGGCCTTTTCACCCCCCTCCAGAAACAAACACGCATCAATAATTCAAATGACCTCGCACTGTTACAAAACCTGAATACTCAGACATCTTACACGTTGTTTTTCATCTCATACAAAAAATCAGCTCCTGTCCCGGGCGGAAACGCCCCAAATTCAAAGAGAAATTCGGGAATTATTTTGCGTCAGCCATGTTTTGACGTGAACCTTCGATGAAATTCTGTTATGACACCTGCATAAGTTGGGTGTTCTAATCTCGACGGAGCCACAAGATTTGTTCTTTCTCTCCTTTTCTTTCTCTCCATTTTTTTTTTTTTTTTTTTTTTCAAACAAAAATATTACTCACAAAGGGGTTGTTGGAATGAAGTACACGTTAAAAAACACTATTCCATTTAGATTAAGACAAAAACAGACCTTATTTATTAGGGTCTTCCGTCTTCAGCGGAAGACCCTTCTATTATTCTATTGTTTCTTTTTCACTTTTCTTATTATTATTAGGGTCTTCCGTCTTCAGCGGAAGACCCTTCTATTATTCTATTGTTTCTTTTTCACTTTTCTTATTATTATTATTCTTTTTTTGTCTTACAAATTTTGTGCAGGCGATTTCTCGGAGATGGCTGGATCGATTTTCTTCAAATTTTCAGGGATAATGCCACGTCATCTGAAGTTTATACCGCTGCGACAGTTTTTAGAATTTTACTTCCGGTCGGAAGTTATTGTCGTTAAACGATTTTTAAATGTCAATTTTGTCTGCGACGTTTCTCAAAAACGAGCAAAGATTTAGAGCTGAAATTTTCAGAGATGATAGATCTACCGTTTTTCTAGTGCACCTCGGTCAAGAGAATGTCCTCCGTCACTTCCGGTCGTCACCGGAAGGAAATTTCAAAAATCGAATTTTTCAACTTTTTTGTTTTAAAATATTTTTCTGTAGGGTTGATAGTGATCCTTTTTCTGATTCAGAATATGTAATTTGTTTTAAAATCGATCAACGCATTCTCGAGATATTAAGGGTCAAAGTCTTGAAGCGAGAGTCCGAGTAGCTCAGTCGATAAGGTCGTGGACAGTGCCCAGACGACCCGGGTTCAAGCCCCGAGTGCCGCAAAATTTTTTAACTCATTTTTCGATAAGACCTACGATTTTATCTTTAAAATGATGGATTCTGTTCTTTTCCGTTTTAATTTTGTAAAAGAAGTTACAATAATAGCGTTTTTCCCCGTATTTGTGTATTGACATCCAAAGCTATGTATTCATACTGAAATAAAGTTAATATATTGAGAAAAATAAATAGTTGCATCTTTAATACAACGCTTATACATTGTTCTAACATGTGTATTTCATTTAGTAATTGTGTAAAATGTAATATTTAGAATTTAATATTCTACGTTTAATATAGAAGTCACCGACCCCCCCCCCCCCCCCCCTCCAATTCATAAAATCACTTAGTTTTTCTGGTCTGCTTTTTCTTGATCTTGGATCTTTGATCTTTACTTTCAACCTAGTACCATTCTAGATTACTGTACTAATGACCAGACCAATTCGTTCATTTTTAACAGAGTTATGAATTTTTGGGCATTTCCGTTTCAACTGGCTTGCTTGACACGTACTGTAGAAAAAAATTCTAACTTCCGAGTTCTTCACTCAATCCTTATGAAAATTCGTGTAAATATACCTCGGATCCAATTCTTATTGTCTGCCAAATATGCACCGGATTAAGCAATTTAGAAGAAAATCCTGAGATCAAACGGCGAGTATTGCCTGTACTTGGAGTTAAAATTTACATGGTACACGCACCGACCCCCCCCCCCCCCCCCAGTCCGATTCACAAAATCATTTAGTTTTTCTGGCCTGATTTTACTTGATCTTTGATATTGGACCTTTAATTTCAGCCTATTACCATTCTAGATTACTGTACTAATGGCCAGACCAGTTTGTTTTATTTTAACAGAGTTATGAATATTTGGGCATTTGAGTTTCGATTAGCGTTCTTCACATGTACTGTAGAAAAAAATTCTAACTCCCGAGCTCTTCACTCAATCCTTATGAAATTTCGTGTAAATGTACCTCGGACCCCTTTCTAATTGTCTGCCAAATATGCAGCGGATTGAACAATTTAGAAGAAAATCCTGAGATCAAACGGCAGGCATTGCCTGTACGGGAAATTAAAATTTACATAGTACACGGGATGTAAGCAGCCGTGTAATATTTCTAGTGCATGTATATTTCTTGTTTTCCGTTTAGTCTGTATCTACGATAGCATGTGAACTACTTATGAATGTAAGATCTGTGAAAATTACCGTTATCGATTTTTTACCGAATAAATTTACATGTAACTGATTTCGTTATTTCTACATTTATCAAGATTTTACCAATCCTGGCGTGATAAAACAGTCAAACATAATAGTAACCGACACGAAAAAAAATTCTCAACGCTGAAATACATGTGTAAAATGCATCAGTCATTGTTTTATCATTCCCCTATTTGTCGTTAACCGAATCCGAGATCCACACCTCAAAATTCTACTTTCGATTTATTTACGACGAAAATCAAGCTCTGGCCTTTTCACCCCCTTCCAGAAACAAACACGCATCAATATTTCAAATGACCTCGCATTGTTACAAAACCTGAATACTCAGACATCTTACACGTTGTTTTTCATCTCATACAAAAAATCAGCTCCTGTCCCGGGCGGAAACGCCCCAAATTCAAAGAGAAATTCGGGAATTATTTTGCGTCAGCCATGTTTTGACGTGAACCTTCGATGAAATTCTCTTATGACACCTGCATAAGTTGGGTGTTCTAATCTCACCGGAGCCACAAGATTTGTTCTTTCTCTCCTTTTTTTTCTATCCATTTTTTTTTTTTTTTTTTTTTTGATTTTCTAACAAAAATATTATTCACAAAGGGTTTGTTGGAATGAAGTACACGTTGAAAAACACTATTCCATTTAGATTAAGACAAAAACAGACCTTATTTATTAGGGTCTTCCGTCTTCAGCGGAAGACCCTTCTATTATTCTATTGTTTCTTTTTCACTTTTCTTATTAGGGTCTTCCGTCTTCAGCGGAAGACCCTACTATTATTCTATTGTTTCTTTTTCAATTTTCTTATTAGGGTCTTCCGTCTTCAGCGGAAGACCCTTCTATTATTCTATTGTTTCTTTTTCACTTTTCTTATTATTAGGGTCTTCCGTCTTCAGCGGAAGACCCTTCTATTATTCTATTGTTTCTTTTTCACTTTTCTTATTATTCTTATTCTTTTTTTTTTTTCTGACCGATTTTGTGCAGGCGATTTCTCAGAGATGGCTCGACCGATTTTAGTCAAATTTTCAGGGATGATGCCCCGTCATATGAAGTTTGTACCGCCGTAACAGTTTTTCAAAATTCACTTCCGGTCGGAAGTGATCGTCGTTAACCGATTTTTTAAAAGTCAATTTTGTCTGTCAGGTTTCTCAAAAACGAATAAAGATGTAGGACTGAAATTTTTAGAGATGATAGATCTATCTTTTTTCTGGTGCACCTCGGTCAAGAAAATGCCCGCCGTCACTTCCGGTCGTCACCGGAAGGAAATTTAAAAAAATTAATTTTTCGACTTTTTTATTTTTTGTTATTTTTCTTTGAATTTTTTACAGTTGATAGTGACCCTTTTACTGATTTAGAATATGTAATTTGTTTTAAAATCGATCAACGCAATCTCGAGTTATAAAGCGTCAAAGTCCTGAAGCGAGAGCCCGAGTAGCTCAGTCGTTATGGTCGTGGACAGTGCCTAGGCGACCCGGGTTCAAGCCCCGGGTGCCGAGAATTTTTTTTTTTTTTTTTTTTTGCGTAGACTTACAATTTTATCTTTAAAACGATGAGTTTTATCTCGTTTATTCAAAAATCGGACGGAAGACCCACTCGTTGCTCGCAACGAGAACGATCTAGTTATTATTATTATTCTTTTTTTGTCTTACAAATTTTGTGCAGGCGATTTCTCGAAGATGGCTCTTTCGATTTTCTTCAAATTTTCAGGGACAATGCCTTGTCAACTGAAGTTTATACCGCTGCGACAGTTTTTAGAAATTCACTTCCGGTCGGAAGTTATCGTCGTTAAACGATTTTTAAAAGTCAATTTTGTCTGCGACGTTTCTTAAAACCGAGTAAAGATTTAGAGCTGAAATTTTCAGATATGATAGATCTACCATTTTTTTAGTGCACCTCGGTCAAAAGAATGTCCGCCGTCACTTCCGGTCGTCACTGGAAGCAAATTTTAAAAATCGAATTTTTTAACTTTTTTGTTTTAAAATATTTTTCTGTAGGTTTGATAGTGACCCTTTTTCTGATTCAGAATATGTAATTTGTTTTAAAATCGATCAACGCATTCTCGAGATATTAATGGCCAAAGTCCTGAAGCGAGAGTCCGAGTAGCTCAGTCGTTAGAGTCGTGGACACGTGCTCAGGCGACCCGGGTTCAAGCCTCAAGTGCCGCAAAATTTTTCAACTCATTTTTCGCTTAGACCTACGATTTTACCTTTAAAATGATGAATTCTGTTCTTTTCCGTTTTAATTTTGTAAAAGAAGTTACAATAATAGCGTTTTTCCCCGTATTTGTGTATTGAGATCCAAAGCTATGTATTCATACTGAAATAAAGTTAAAATGTTGAGAAAAATAAATAAGTTGCATCTTTAATACAACGCTTATACATTGTTCTAACATGTGTATTTCATTTAGTAATTGTGTAATATGTAATATTTAGATATTAATATTCTACGTTTAATATAGAAGTCACCGACTCCCCCCCCCCCCCCCCCCCCCTCCCGATTCATAAAATCATATAGTTTTTCTGGTCTGCTTTTTCTTGATCTTTGATCTTTGACCTTTACTTTCAGCCTAGTACCATTCTAGATTACTGTACTAATAACCAGACCAATTCGTTCATTTTTAACAGAGTTATGAATTTTTGGGCATTTGCGTTTTAACTGGCGTGCTTCACATGTACTGTAGAAACAAATTCTAACTTCCGAGCCCTTCACTCAATCCTTATGAAAATTCGTGTAAATATACTTCGGACCCAATTCTTATTGTCTGCCAAATATGCACCGGATTAAGCAATTCAGAAGAAATACCTGAGATCAAACGGCGAGTATTGCCTGTACGTGGAGTTAAAATTTACACAGTACACGCAACGACCCCCCCCCCTTCCGATTCACAAAATCATTTAGTTTTTCTGGCCTGATTTTTCTTGATCTTTGATATTGGACCTTTACTTTCAGCCTATTACCATTCTAGATTACTGTACTAATGGCCAGACCAGTTCGTTTTATTTTAACAGAGTTATGAATTTTTGGGCATTTGAGTTTCGATTAGCGTGCTTCACATGTACTGTAGAAAAAAATTCTAACTCCCGAGCCCTTCGCTCAATCCTAATGAAATTTGGTGTAAATGTACCTCGGACCACATTCTAATTGTCTGCTAAATATGCAGCGGATTGAGCAATTAAGAAGAAATTCCTGAGATCAAACGGCAGGCATTGCCTGTACCGGGAATTAAAATGTACACAGTACACGGGATGTAAGCAGCCGTGTAATATTTCTGATGCATGTATATTTCTTGTTTTCCGTTTAGTCTGTATCTACGATAGCGTGTGAACTACTTATGAATGTTAGAACTGTGAAAATTACCGTTATCGATTTTTTACCGAATAAATTTACATGTTACTGATTTCGTTATTTCTACATTTATCAAGATTTTATCAATCCTGGCATAATAAAACAGTCAAACATAATAGTAAACGACACGAAAAAAAATTCTCAACGCTGAAATACATGTGTAAAATGCATCAGTCATTGTTTTATCATTCCCCTATTTGTTGTTAACCGAATCCGAGATCCACACCTCAAAATTCTACTTTCGATTTATTTACGACGAAAATCAAGCTCTGGCCTTTTCACCCCCCTCCAGAAACAAACACGCATCAATAATTCAAATGACCTCGCACTGTTACAAAACCTGAATACTCAGACATCTTACACGTTGTTTTTCATCTCATACAAAAAATCAGCTCCTGTCCCGGGCGGAAACGCCCCAAATTCAAAGAGAAATTCGGGAATTATTTTGCGTCAGCCATGTTTTGACGTGAACCTTCGATGAAATTCTGTTATGACACCTGCATAAGTTGGGTGTTCTAATCTCGACGGAGGCACAAGATTTGTTCTTTCTCTCCTTTTCTTTCTCTCCATTTTTTTTTTTTTTTTTTTTTTCAAACAAAAATATTACTCACAAAGGGGTTGTTGGAATGAAGTACACGTTAAAAAACACTATTCCATTTAGATTAAGACAAAAACAGACCTTATTTATTAGGGTCTTCCGTCTTCAGCGGAAGACCCTTCTATTATTCTATTGTTTCTTTTTCACTTTTCTTATTAGGGTCTTCCGTCTTCAGCGGAAGACCCTACTATTATTCTATTGTTTCTTTTTCAATTTTCTTATTATTATTATTATTATTCTTTTTTTCCTTACACATTTTGTGCAGGCGATTTCTCAGAGATGGCTCGTGCGATTTTCTTCAAATTTTCAGAGATGATGCGTAGCCAACTGAAGTTTATACCACCGTGAAAGTTTTTCGAAACTCACTTCCGGTCGGAAGTTATCGTCGTTAAACGATTTTTAAAAGTCAATTTTGTCTGTCAGGTTTCTCAAAAACGAGTACAGATATAGGGCTGAAACGTTCAGAGATGATAGATCTACCATTTTCCTGGTGCACCTCGGTCAAGAGAATGTCAGCCGTCACTTCCGGTCGTCACCGGAAGCAAATTTAAAAAATCTAATTTTTTGACTTTTTTATTTTTTGTTATTTTTCTTTGAATTTTTTACAGTTGATAGTGACCTCTTTACTGATTCAGAATATGTAATTTGTTTTAAAATCGATCAACGCATTCTCTAGATATTAAGCGTCAAAGTCCTGAAGCGAGAGTCCGAGTAGCTCAGTCGTTATGGTCGTGGACACTGCCCAGGCGACCTGGGTTCAACCCCCCGGTGCCGCAATTTTTTTTTTCGTTTTTTTTTGCGTAGACTCACAATTTTATCTTTAAAACGATGAGTTTTATCTCATTTATTCAAAAATCGGACGGAAGACCCACTCGTTGCTCGCAACGAGAACGATCTAGTTATTATTATTATTATTATTCTTTTTTTGTCTTACAAATTTTGTGCAGGCGATTTCTCGAAGATGGCTCTTTCGATTTTCTTCAAATTTTCAGGGACAATGCCTTGTCAACTGAAGTTTATACCGCTGCGACAGTTTTTAGAAATTCACTTCCGGTCGGAAGTTATCGTCGTTAAACGATTTTTAAAAGTCAATTTTGTCTGCGACGTTTCTTAAAACCGAGTAAAGATTTAGAGCTGAAATTTTCAGATATGATAGATCTACCATTTTTTTAGTGCACCTCGGTCAAAAGAATGTCCGCCGTCACTTCCGGTCGTCACTGGAAGCAAATTTTAAAAATCGAATTTTTTAACTTTTTTGTTTTAAAATATTTTTCTGTAGGTTTGATAGTGACCCTTTTTCTGATTCAGAATATGTAATTTGTTTTAAAATCGATCAACGCATTCTCGAGATATTAATGGCCAAAGTCCTGAAGCGAGAGTCCGAGTAGCTCAGTCGTTAGAGTCGTGGACACGTGCTCAGGCGACCCGGGTTCAAGCCTCAAGTGCCGCAAAATTTTTCAACTCATTTTTCGCTTAGACCTACGATTTTACCTTTAAAATGATGAATTCTGTTCTTTTCCGTTTTAATTTTGTAAAAGAAGTTACAATAATAGCGTTTTTCCCCGTATTTGTGTATTGAGATCCAAAGCTATGTATTCATACTGAAATAAAGTTAAAATGTTGAGAAAAATAAATAAGTTGCATCTTTAATACAACGCTTATACATTGTTCTAACATGTGTATTTCATTTAGTAATTGTGTAATATGTAATATTTAGATATTAATATTCTACGTTTAATATAGAAGTCACCGACTCCCCCCCCCCCCCCCCCCTCCCGATTCATAAAATCATATAGTTTTTCTGGTCTGCTTTTTCTTGATCTTTGATCTTTGACCTTTACTTTCAGCCTAGTACCATTCTAGATTACTGTACTAATAACCAGACCAATTCGTTCATTTTTAACAGAGTTATGAATTTTTGGGCATTTGCGTTTTAACTGGCGTGCTTCACATGTACTGTAGAAACAAATTCTAACTTCCGAGCCCTTCACTCAATCCTTATGAAAATTCGTGTAAATATACTTCGGACCCAATTCTTATTGTCTGCCAAATATGCACCGGATTAAGCAATTCAGAAGAAATACCTGAGATCAAACGGCGAGTATTGCCTGTACGTGGAGTTAAAATTTACACAGTACACGCAACGACCCCCCCCCCCCTTCCGATTCACAAAATCATTTAGTTTTTCTGGCCTGATTTTTCTTGATCTTTGATATTGGACCTTTACTTTCAGCCTATTACCATTCTAGATTACTGTACTAATGGCCAGACCAGTTCGTTTTATTTTAACAGAGTTATGAATTTTTGGGCATTTGAGTTTCGATTAGCGTGCTTCACATGTACTGTAGAAAAAAATTCTAACTCCCGAGCCCTTCGCTCAATCCTAATGAAATTTGGTGTAAATGTACCTCGGACCACATTCTAATTGTCTGCTAAATATGCAGCGGATTGAGCAATTAAGAAGAAATTCCTGAGATCAAACGGCAGGCATTGCCTGTACCGGAAATTAAAATGTACACAGTACACGGGATGTAAGCAGCCGTGTAATATTTCTGATGCATGTATATTTCTTGTTTTCCGTTTAGTCTGTATCTACGATAGCGTGTGAACTACTTATGAATGTTAGAACTGTGAAAATTACCGTTATCGATTTTTTACCGAATAAATTTACATGTTACTGATTTCGTTATTTCTACATTTATCAAGATTTTATCAATCCTGGCATAATAAAACAGTCAAACATAATAGTAAACGACACGAAAAAAAATTCTCAACGCTGAAATACATGTGTAAAATGCATCAGTCATTGTTTTATCATTCCCCTATTTGTTGTTAACCGAATCCGAGATCCACACCTCAAAATTCTACTTTCGATTTATTTACGACGAAAATCAAGCTCTGGCCTTTTCACCCCCCTCCAGAAACAAACACGCATCAATAATTCAAATGACCTCGCACTGTTACAAAACCTGAATACTCAGACATCTTACACGTTGTTTTTCATCTCATACAAAAAATCAGCTCCTGTCCCGGGCGGAAACGCCCCAAATTCAAAGAGAAATTCGGGAATTATTTTGCGTCAGCCATGTTTTGACGTGAACCTTCGATGAAATTCTGTTATGACACCTGCATAAGTTGGGTGTTCTAATCTCGACGGAGCCACAAGATTTGTTCTTTCTCTCCTTTTCTTTCTCTCCATTTTTTTTTTTTTTTTTTTTTCAAACAAAAATATTACTCACAAAGGGGTTGTTGGAATGAAGTACACGTTAAAAAACACTATTCCATTTAGATTAAGACAAAAACAGACCTTATTTATTAGGGTCTTCCGTCTTCAGCGGAAGACCCTTCTATTATTCTATTGTTTCTTTTTCACTTTTCTTATTATTATTATTATTATTATTCTTTTTTTGTCTTACAAATTTTGTGCAGGCGATTTCTCGAAGATGGCTCTTTCGATTTTCTTCAAATTTTCAGGGACAATGCCTTGTCAACTGAAGTTTATACCGCTGCGACAGTTTTTAGAAATTCACTTCCGGTCGGAAGTTATCGTCGTTAAACGATTTTTAAAAGTCAATTTTGTCTGCGACGTTTCTTAAAACCGAGTAAAGATTTAGAGCTGAAATTTTCAGATATGATAGATCTACCATTTTTTTAGTGCACCTCGGTCAAAAGAATGTCCGCCGTCACTTCCGGTCGTCACTGGAAGCAAATTTTAAAAATCGAATTTTTTAACTTTTTTGTTTTAAAATATTTTTCTGTAGGTTTGATAGTGACCCTTTTTCTGATTCAGAATATGTAATTTGTTTTAAAATCGATCAACGCATTCTCGAGATATTAATGGCCAAAGTCCTGAAGCGAGAGTCCGAGTAGCTCAGTCGTTAGAGTCGTGGACACGTGCTCAGGCGACCCGGGTTCAAGCCTCAAGTGCCGCAAAATTTTTCAACTCATTTTTCGCTTAGACCTACGATTTTACCTTTAAAATGATGAATTCTGTTCTTTTCCGTTTTAATTTTGTAAAAGAAGTTACAATAATAGCGTTTTTCCCCGTATTTGTGTATTGAGATCCAAAGCTATGTATTCATACTGAAATAAAGTTAAAATGTTGAGAAAAATAAATAAGTTGCATCTTTAATACAACGCTTATACATTGTTCTAACATGTGTATTTCATTTAGTAATTGTGTAATATGTAATATTTAGATATTAATATTCTACGTTTAATATAGAAGTCACCGACTCCCCCACCCCCCCCCCCACCCTCCCGATTCATAAAATCATATAGTTTTTCTGGTCTGCTTTTTCTTGATCTTTGATCTTTGACCTTTACTTTCAGCCTAGTACCATTCTAGATTACTGTACTAATAACCAGACCAATTCGTTCATTTTTAACAGAGTTATGAATTTTTGGGCATTTGCGTTTTAACTGGCGTGCTTCACATGTACTGTAGAAACAAATTCTAACTTCCGAGCCCTTCACTCAATCCTTATGAAAATTCGTGTAAATATACTTCGGACCCAATTCTTATTGTCTGCCAAATATGCACCGGATTAAGCAATTCAGAAGAAATACCTGAGATCAAACGGCGAGTATTGCCTGTACGTGGAGTTAAAATTTACACAGTACACGCAACGACCCCCCCCCCCCTTCCGATTCACAAAATCATTTAGTTTTTCTGGCCTGATTTTTCTTGATCTTTGATATTGGACCTTTACTTTCAGCCTATTACCATTCTAGATTACTGTACTAATGGCCAGACCAGTTCGTTTTATTTTAACAGAGTTATGAATTTTTGGGCATTTGAGTTTCGATTAGCGTGCTTCACATGTACTGTAGAAAAAAATTCTAACTCCCGAGCCCTTCGCTCAATCCTAATGAAATTTGGTGTAAATGTACCTCGGACCACATTCTAATTGTCTGCTAAATATGCAGCGGATTGAGCAATTAAGAAGAAATTCCTGAGATCAAACGGCAGGCATTGCCTGTACCGGGAATTAAAATGTACACAGTACACGGGATGTAAGCACCCGTGTAATATTTCTGATGCATGTATATTTCTTGTTTTCCGTTTAGTCTGTATCTACGATAGCGTGTGAACTACTTATGAATGTTAGAACTGTGAAAATTACCGTTATCGATTTTTTACCGAATAAATTTACATGTTACTGATTTCGTTATTTCTACATTTATCAAGATTTTATCAATCCTGGCATAATAAAACAGTCAAACATAATAGTAAACGACACGAAAAAAAATTCTCAACGCTGAAATACATGTGTAAAATGCATCAGTCATTGTTTTATCATTCCCCTATTTGTTGTTAACCGAATCCGAGATCCACACCTCAAAATTCTACTTTCGATTTATTTACGACGAAAATCAAGCTCTGGCCTTTTCACCCCCCTCCAGAAACAAACACGCATCAATAATTCAAATGACCTCGCACTGTTACAAAACCTGAATACTCAGACATCTTACACGTTGTTTTTCATCTCATACAAAAAATCAGCTCCTGTCCCGGGCGGAAACGCCCCAAATTCAAAGAGAAATTCGGGAATTATTTTGCGTCAGCCATGTTTTGACGTGAACCTTCGATGAAATTCTGTTATGACACCTGCATAAGTTGGGTGTTCTAATCTCGACGGAGCCACAAGATTTGTTCTTTCTCTCCTTTTCTTTCTCTCCATTTTTTTTTTTTTTTTTTTTTTTCAAACAAAAATATTACTCACAAAGGGGTTGTTGGAATGAAGTACACGTTAAAAAACACTATTCCATTTAGATTAAGACAAAAACAGACCTTATTTATTAGGGTCTTCCGTCTTCAGCGGAAGACCCTTCTATTATTCTATTGTTTCTTTTTCACTTTTCTTATTATTATTAGGGTCTTCCGTCTTCAGCGGAAGACCCTTCTATTATTCTATTGTTTCTTTTTCACTTTTCTTATTATTCTTATTCTTTTTTTTTTTTCTTACCGATTTTGTGCAGGCGATTTCTCAGAGATGGCTCGACCGATTTTTGTCAAATTTTCAGGGATGATGCCCCGTCATATGAAGTTTGTACCGCCGTAACAGTTTTTCAAAATTCACTTCCGGTCGGAAGTGATCGTCGTTAAACGATTTTTTGAAAGTCAATTTTGTCTGTCAGGTTTCTCAAAAACAAGTAAAGATATAGGGCTGAAATTTTCAGAGATGATAGATCTACCGTTTTTCTGGTGCACCTCGGTCAAGAGAATGTCAGCCGTTACTTCAGGTCGTCACCGGAAGGAAATTAAAAAAAAATAATTTTTCGACTTTTTTATTTTTTAATATTTTTCTTTGAATTTTTTACAGTTCATAGTGACCCTTTTACTGATTTAGAATATGTAATTTGTTTTAAAATCGATCAACGCAATCTTGAGATATAAAGCGTCAAAGTCCTGAAGCGAGAGCCCGAGTAGCTCAGTCGTTATGGTCGTGGACAGTGCCCAGGCGACCCGGGTTCAAGCCCCGGGTGCCGAGAAATTTTTTTCGTATTTTTTGCGTATACTTACAATTTGATCTTTAAAATGATGAGTTTTATCTAATTTATTCTAAAATCGGACGGAAGACCCACTCGTTGCTCGCAACGAGAACGATCTAGTTATTCTTATTTTTTTTCTTCCGATTTTTGTGCACGCGATTTCTCAGAAACGGCTCGGTCGATCTCCATCAAATTTTCAGATATTATATACATTGGTCTTAACCTGATAGCAAATTTTTTTCATTGATGACGTCACATCCGTTTCTGAGATTTAGAGATTTTTCCAATTTTTATATGGGTATTTTGTCTTCAGTCGTTCTCCTAAATTATAAGAGATATTGAGCTCAAATTTCTACGGTTGGTAGAGGAAAGATTGAAGTTTTGCATGGTTGTTGTTTTATATGTCTAGCTCTAAATGCGCCAAAGCTCGGTAGGGCTCGAAAATTGAGATATCAAAAGAGTCGTGAATTTTCGTGTTTTTCTTTGTTTATCTCTTTTCTGGAAAATATTTTGTTAAAACATGTAGTGCAGAAAAAGTTTAAATTTACAAGATCTTTTGTTTTATTTCAAGAAAAAGGGGCTGGCCCCTCAAATTAGGGACCTAGAGTGCTCTAAAGTATTTTATTTTTAGCTCTTAACTGAGGGATATTTTGTAATAGGTTATAGAAGCAAATATGTTTATCTCACAGGTATTTATCCAAGCAATGTAATGATTTTATCATGTGTTACGTAACTAGGGGTTTTTAGGGGCCAAAAGTCCAAAATTTTGATAATCCATATCTCAGAAAGGAAATATATTTTGAAATGCATTATAGAAGGAAAGTTGCTCAAAATGATGTACTTAACAAAATGCAACCTACAAAATTTCGTTAAACGGCCCCTATAAGGAGATGAGGGGTCGGCCCCTAAAATGTTTTTTCCCAAATATCTCAAGAACGGTAACGAATTTCTAAACACTTGTTGAACAAAATGTGTTTGAAATTAAAAGACCTTTTAATTGATATCAAGAAAAAGGGGCTGGCCCCTTAAATTAGGGGATCAGAGGTCTCTAAAGTATTTTATCTGTAGCCCTTTACTGAGAGATATTTTGTGAAAGGTTATAGAAGCAAATATGTTTATCTCACAGGTATTTATCCAAGCAATGTAATGATTTTATCATGTGTTACGTAATTAGGGGTTTTTAGGGGCCAAAAATCCAAAATTTTGATAACCCATATCTCAGAAAGGAAAAATATTTTGAAATGCATTATAGAAGGAAAGTTGCTCAAAACGATGTACTTAACAAAATGCAACCTTCAAAATTTCGTTAAACGGCCCCTATAAGGAGATAAGGGGTCGGCCCCTAAAATGTTTTTCCCCATATATCTTAAAAACGGTAACGAATTTCTAAACACTTGCTGAACAAAATGTGTTTAGAGTTGAATGACCTTTCATTTGATATCAAGAAAAAGGGGCTGGCCCCTTAAATTAGGAGATCGGAGGGCTCTAAAGTCTTTTATCTGTAGCCCTTTACTGAGAGATATTTTGTGAAAGGTTATAGAAGCAAATATGTTTATCTCACAGGTATTTATCCAAGCAATGTAATGATTTTATCATGTGTTACGTAATTAAGGGTTTTTAGGGGCCAAAAATCCAAAATTTTGATCACCCATATCTCAGAAAGGAAAAATATCTTAAAATGCATTATAGAATGAAAGTTGCTCAAAATTATGTACTTAACAAAATGCAACCTTCAAAATTTCGTTAAACCGCCCCTATAATGAGATAAGGGATCGGCCCCCGAAACGTTGTTTGCCGTATATCTTAAAAACGGTAACGAATTTCTAAACACTTGCTGAACAAAATGTGTTTAGAGTTGAATGACCTTTCATTTGATATCAAGAAAAAGGGGCTGGCCCCTCAAATTAGGGGACCAGAGGGCCCTAAAGTCTTTTATCTGCAGCTGTTTACTGAGGGATATTTTATGAGGGTTATAAAAGCAAAATTAGGTATAATACGTTTATATATCCTAACAATATAATGATTTACTTATGCGTTACCTAATTAGGGGTTTTAGGGGCCAGAAGTAAAAAGTTTAATCGTGTCTATCTCAATTGGAAGAAATGCTAGTATTTAAAAAAGCAACGTAAGAGAACTTATAAAAAGCGATGCAGAAAAGCAGTAGTACTCCACTCCTTTTTACAGATCATGTTTTCTTGTCGAAAATCAAAGTCGATGATGTCATATCACATTCTTAAAATCGGACGGAAGACCTCCTCGTTGCTTGCAACGAGATCGTGTCTAGTTATTATTATTAAGGTCTTCCGTTTCCAACGGAAGACCTTATTGTTTTTGCTTTGTTTCTTTTTCCATATTATTATTATTTTTTTTCTTTTTTTTTCTTACAAATTTTGTGCACGCGAGTTCTCGAAAACGTCTCAGTCGATTTTAATGAAACTTTCAGATCTGATAGATGTTGATCTGAACCTTATTGGAAATTTTTTATATTGATGACGTCATTTCCGTTTCTGAGATACTGACGATTTAGTGAATTTTAAAGGGTCTGCTTGTCCATTGAACTCCTCCTTAACGGTAAAAGATATTGAGTTCAAATTTTCAGGGATGATAGACGAAAGATTGTAGATATGTCTAAAGGCGATAAAAAATATCTGGCTCAAAGAGCCTCAAAGCTCGCCTGAACCCGAAAATTGAGATTAAATAAACGTTGTAATTTTTTCGGGTTTTCTTTGTTTATCTCTTTTCTGAAAAATATTTTGTTAAAACATGTTATGTAAAAAAAGTTTATTTTTAAAAGATCTTTCATTTAATACCAAGAAAAAGGGGCTGGCCCCTAAAATAAGGGGCCCAGAGGGCTCTAAAGTTGTTTATCTGTAGCCCTTAACTGATAGATATTTTGTAAAAGGTTATAGAAGCAAATATGTTTATCTCACAGTTATTTATCCAAGCAATGTAATGATTTTATCATGTGTTACGTAATTAGGGGTTTTTAGGGGCCAAAAGTCCAAAATTTTGATCACCCATATCTCAGAAAGGAAAAATATTTTGAAATGCAGTATAGAAGGAAAGATGCTCAAAATGATGTACTAAACAATATGCAACCTTCAAAATTTCGTTAAACGGCCCCTATAAGGAGATAAGGGATCGGCCCCTAAAACGTTCTTTCCCATATATCTCAAGAACGGTAACGAATTTCTAAACACTTGTTGAACAAAATGTGTTTAGAATTAAATGACCTTTCAATTAATATCAAGAAAAAGGGGCTGGCCCCTAAAATTAGGGGCCCAGAGGGCTCTAAATTTTTTTATATGTAGCCCTTTACTGATAGATATTTTGTGAAATATTATAGAAGCAAATATGTTTATCTCACAGTTATTTATCCAAGCAATGTAATGATTTTATCATGTGTTACGTAATTAGGGATTTTTAGGGGCCAAAAGTCCAAAATTTTGATCACCCATATCTCAGAAAGGAAAAATATTTTGAAATATGGTATAGAAGGAAAGATGCTCAAAACGATGTACTTAAGAATATGCAACCTTTAAAATTTCGTTAAACGGCCCCTATAAGGAGATAAGGGACCGGCCCCTAAAATGTTTTTTCCCATATATCTCAAGAACGGTAACGATTTTCTAAACACTTGTTGAACAAAATGTGTTTAGAATGAAAGGACCTTTCATTTGATATCAAGAAAAAGGGGCTGGCCCCTAAAATTAGGGGACCAAAGGGCTTTAAAGTTTTTTATATGTAGCCCTTTACTGATAGATATTTTGTGAAAGGTTATAGAAGCAAATATGTTTATCTCATAGTTATTTATCCAAGCAATGTAATGATCTTATCATGTGTTACGTAATTAGAGGTTTTTAGGGACCAAAGGTCCAAAAATTTGATCACCCATATCTCAGAAAGAAAAAATATTTTGAAATGCAGTATAGAAGGAAAGATACTCAAAATGATGTACTTAACAATATGCAACCTTTAAAATTTCGTTAAACGGCCCCTATAAGGATATAAGGGATCGGCCCCTAAATCGTTCTTTCCCATATATCTAGAGAACGGTAACGAATTTCTAAACACTTGTTGAACAAAACGTGTTTAGAATTAAATGACCTTTCAATTAATATCAAGAAAAAGGGACTGGCCCCTAAAATTAGGGGCCCAGAGGGCTCTAAAGTTTTTTATATGTAGCCCTTTACTGATAGATATTTTGTGAAATATTATAGAAGCAAATATGTTTATCTCACAGTTATTTATCCAAGCAATGTAATGATTTTATCATGTGTTAAGTAATTAGGGGTTAAAGGTCCAAAATTTTGATCACCCATATCTCAAAAAGAAAAAATATTTTGAAATATGGTAAAGAAGGAAAGATGCTAAAAATGATGTACTTAACAATAAGCAACCTTCAAAACTTTCGTTAAACGGCCCTAAAAGGAGATAAGGGGTCGGCCCCTAAAACGTTCTTTGCCGTATACATTAAAAACGGTAACGAATTTCTAAACACTTGCTGGACAAAATGAGTTTAGAGTTAAATGACCATTTATTTGATATCAGGAAAAAGGAGCTAGCCCCTCACATCAGGGCACCAGAGGGCCCTAAAGTCTTTTATCTGTATGCGTTTACTGAGAGATATTTTGTGAGGGTTATAAAAGCAAAATAAGGTATAATACGTTTATATATCCTAACAATATAATGATTTACTTATCTAATTAGGGCTTTTAGGGGCCAGATGTAAAAAGTTTAATCGTTTCTATCTCAATTGGAAGAAATGCTAGTATTGAAAAAAGCAGCGTAAGAGAACTTATAAAAAGCGATGCAGAAAAGCATAAGTACTCCACTCCTTTTTACAGATCATGACTGTTTTCTTGTTGATTTCGTCATATCACCTTCTTAAAATCGGACGGAAGACCTCCTCGTTGCTCGTAACGAGATCGTGTCTAGTTATTATTATTATTCTTTTTTTTTGTTACCGATTTTGTGCAGACGATTTTTCGGAGATGGCTCGATCGATTTCCTTCAAATTTTCAAGATTAACACAATTTTATCTGAAGTTGATTGTTTTTTATCCATTTTTGAATATACACTTCCGGTCGGAAGTTATCGTCCGTTTACGATTTTAAAAAGTCAATTTTGTCTGTCAGGTTTCTCAAAAACGAGCAAAGATATAGGGCTGAAATTTTCAGATATGATAGATCTACCGTTTTTCTGGTGCACCTCGGTCAAGAGAATGTCAGCCGTTACTTGCAGTCGTCACCGGATGGAAATTTGAAAACTTGAATTTTTCAACTTTTTTATTTTCTAATATTTTTATTTGAAATTTTTACACTCTATAGTGACCGTTTTGCTGATTCAGAATATGTAGTTTGTTTTAAAATCGATCAACGCAGTCTCGAGATATTAAGCGTCAAAGTCCTGAAGCGAGAGTCCGAGTAGCTCAGTCGATATGGTCGTGGACAATGCCCAGACGACCCGGGTTCAAGCCCCGAGTGCCGTAAATTTTTTTAACTCATTTTTCGATAAGACCTACGATTTTATCTTTAAAATGATGGATTCTGTTCATTTCCGTTTAAATTTTGTAAAAGAAGTTACAATAATAGCGTGTTTCCCCGTATTTGTGTATTGACATCCAAAGCTATGTATTCATACTGAAATAAAGTTAAAATATTGAGAAAAATAAATAGTTGCATCTTTAATACAACGCTTTTACATTGTTCTAACATGTGTATTTTATTTAGTAATTGTGTAAAATGTAATATTTAGAATTTAATATTCTACGTTTAATATAGAAGTCACCGACCCCCCCCCCCCCCCCCAATTCATAAAATCACTTAGTTTTTCTGGTCTGCTTTTTCTTGATCTTGGATCTTTGATCTTTACTTTCAACCTAGTACCATTCTAGATTACTGTACTAATGACCAGACCAATTCGTTCATTTTTAACAGAGTTATGAATTTTTTGTCATTTCCGTTTCAACTGGCTTGCTTGACATGTACTGTAGAAAAAAGTTCTAACTTCCGAGTTCTTCACTCAATCCTTATGAAAATTCGTGTAAATATACCTCGGATCCAATTCTTATTGTCTTCCAAATATGCACCGGATTAAGCAATTTAGAAGAAAATCCTGAGATCAAACGGCGAGTATTGCCTGTACGTGGAGTTAAAATTTACACAGTACACGCACCGACCCCCCCCCCCCCCCCATTCCGATTCACAAAATCATTTAGTTTTTCTGGCCTGATTTTACTTGATCTTTGATAATGGACCTTTACTTTCAGCCTATTACCATTCTAGATTACTGTACTAATGGTCAGACCAGTTCGTTTTATTTTAACAGAGTTATGAATATTTGGGCATTTGAGTTTTGATTAGCGTGCTTCACATGTACTGTAGAAAAAAATTCTAACTCCCGAACCCTTCACTTAATCCTAATGATATTTCGTGTAAATGCACCTCGGACCCCATTCTTACTGTCTGCCAAATATGCAGCGGATTGAACAATTTAGAAGGAATTTCTGAGATCAAACAGCGCGTATTGTCTATACGGTGAATTCAAATTTACACAGTACACGCACCGACCCTCCCCCCCCCCATTCCGATTCACAAAATCATTTAGTTTTTCTGGCCTGATTTTACTTGATCTTTGATCTTTGACCTGTACTTTCAACCTAATACTATTCTAGATTAATGTACTAATGACCAGGCCAATTCGTTCATTTTTAACAGAGTTATGAATTTTGGGGCATTTGAGTTTCGATTAGCCTGCTTCACATGTACTGTAGAAAAAAATTCTAACTCCCGAGCCCTTCGCTCAATCCTAATGAAATTTGGTGTAAATGTACCTCGGACCACATTCTAATTGTCTGCTAAATATGTAGCGGATTGAGCAATTAAGAAGAAATTCCTGAGATCAAACGGCAGGCATTGCCTGTACCGGGAATTAAAATTTACATAGTACACGGGATGTAAGCAGCCGTGTAATATTTCTGGTGCATGTATATTTCTTGTTTTCCGTTTAGTCTGTATCTACGATAGCGTGTGAACTACTTATGAATGTAAGAACTGTGAAAATTACCGTTATCGATTTTTTACCGAATAAATTTACATGTTACTGATTTCGTTATTTCTACATTTATCAAGATTTTACCAATCCTGGCGTAATAAAACAGTCAAACATAATAGTAAACGACACGAAAAAAAATTCTCAACGCTGAAATACATGTGTAAAATGCATCAGTCATTGTTTTATCATTCCCCTATTTGTCGTTAACCGAATCCGAGATCCACACCTCAAAATTCTACTTTCGATTTATTTACGACGAAAATCAAGCTCTGGCCTTTTCACCCCCCTCCAGAAACAAACACGCATCAATATTTCAAATGACCTCGCATTGTTACAAAACCTGAATACTCAGACATCTTAAACGTTGTTTTTCATCTCATACAAAAAATCAGCTCCTGTCCCGGGCGGAAACGCCCCAAATTCAAAGAGAAATTCGGGAATTATTTTGCGTCAGCCATGTTTTGACGTGAACCTTTGCTGAAATTCTGTTATGACACCTGCATAAGTTGGGTGTTCTAATCTCGCCGGAGGCACAAGATTTGTTCTTTCTCTCCTTTTCTTTCTATCCATTTTTTTTTTTTTTGTTTTGTTTTGATTTTCTAACAAAAATATTATTCACAAAAGGGGTTGTTGGAATGAAGTACACGTTGAAAAACACTATTCCGTTTAGATTAGGACAAAAACAGACCTTATTTATTAGGGTCTTCCGTCTTCAGCGGAAGACCCTTCTATTATTCTATTGTTTCTTTTTCACTTTTCTTATTGTTATTAAGGTCTTCCGTTTCCAACGGAAGACCTTCTTCGGTTTCTTTTTCCCTATTATTAAGGTCTTCCGTTTCCAACGGAAGACCTTATTGTTTTCGTACGGTTTCTTTTTCCCTATTATTATTATTTTTCTTTTTTTTTTCTTACAAATTTTGTGCCCGCGATTTCTCAAAAATGGCTCGGCCGATTTTCATGAAACTTTCAGATCTGCGAAATATTGATCTTAACTTAATATACATTTTTTTATTTTGATGACGTCATTTCTGTTCTTGAGATAATGACGTTTTAGCGATTTTCAGAGGGTCGGCTTGTCCAGGGATCTACTCCTAAACGGTAAAAGATATGGAGTTCAAACTTTCAGGGATTGTAAACAAGAGATTGTAGATGTGTCATTTGGCATTCATATTTGTCATGCTCAAAAAGCGTTAAAGCTCGCCTGGTCCCGAAAATTGAGACTAAAAAACGTCGTAAAATTTTCTGGTTTTCTTCTTTTATCTCTTTTCTGAAAAATATTTTGTTAAGACATGTAATGTAAAAAAAGTTTGTATTTACAAGAGCTTTCATTCAATATCAAGAAAAAGGGGCTGGCCCCTCAAATTAGGGAACCAAAGGGCTCTAAAGTCTTTTATCTGTAGCCCTTCACTGAGAGATATTTTGTGAAAGATTATTGAAGCAAATATGTTTATCTTACAGTTATGTATCCAAGCAATGTAATGATTTTATCATGCATTACGTAATTAGGGGTTTTTAGGGGTCAAAAGTCCAAAATTTTAATCCCCTATATCTCAGAAAGGAAAAATATTTTGAAATGCAGTACAGAAGAAAAGATGTTCAAAATGATCTCCTTAACAATATGCAACATTCAAAATTTCGTTAAACGGCCCCTATAAGGCGATTAGGGATCGGCCCCTAAAACGTTCTTTTCCAAATATCTCAAGAACGGTAACGATTTTCTATACACTTGTTGAACAAAATGTTTTTAGAATGAAACGGCCTTTCATTTGATATTAAGAAAAAGGGGCTGGCCCCTTAAATTAGGGGACCAGAGGGCTATAAAGTCTTTTATCTGTAGCACTTTACTGAGATATATTTTGTGAAAAGTTAAAGAAGCAAATATGTTTATCTCACAGTTATTTATCCAAGCAATGTAATGATTTTATCATGTGTTACGTAATTAAGGGTTTTTAGGGGCCAAAAGTCCAAAATTTTGATCACCCATATCTCAGAAAGGAAAAATATTTTGAAATGCAGTATAGAAGAAAAGTTGCTCAAAATGATGTACTTAACAAAATGCAATCTTCAAAATTTCGTTAAACGGCCCCTATAAGGAGATAAGGGGTGGGCCCCTTAAATATTTTTTCCCATATAACTGAAGAACGGTAACGAATTTCTAAACACTTGTTGAACAAAATGTTTTTAGAATTAAAGGACCTTGAGTTTGATATCAAGAAAAAGGGGCTGGCCCCTTAAATTAGGGGACCAGAGGGTTCTAAAGTATTTTATCTCTAGCACTTTACTGAGATATATTTTGTGAAAGGTTATAGAAGCAAATATGTTTATCTCACAGTTATTTATCCAAGCAATGTAATGATTTTATTATGTGTTATGTAATTAGGGGTTTTTAGGGGCCACAAGTCCAAAATTTTGATCACCCATACCTTAGAAAGGAAAAATATTTTGATATGCAGTATAAAAGGAAAGTTGCTCAAAATGATGCACTTAACAATATGCAATGTTTAAAATTTCGTTAAACGGCCCTCTAAGGAGATAAGGGATCGGCCCCTTTTATCTGTAGCTGTTTACTGAGAGATATTTTGTGAGGGTTTTAAAAGAAAAATTAGGTATAATACGTTTATATATCCTAACATCATGATTTACTCATGCGTTACCTAACTAGGTGTTTTAGGAGCCAGAAGTAAAAACTTAAATCGTGTCTATCTCAATTGGAAGAAATGCTAGTATTTAAAAAAGCAGCGTAAGAGACCTTAAAAAAAGCGATGCAGAAAAGCATTAGTACTCCACTCCTTTTTACAGATCATGTTTTCTTGTTGAAAATCTAAGTCGATCATGTTATATCACCTTCTTAAAATCGGACGGAAGACCTCCTCGTTGCTCGCAACGAGATCGTGTCTAGTTATTATTATTATTCTTTTTTTGTCTTACAAATTTTGTGCAGGCGATTTCTCGAAGATGACTCTTTAGATTTTCTTCAAATTTTCAGGGACAATGCCTTGTCAACTGAAGTTTATACCGCTGCGACAGTTTTTAGAAATTCGCTTCCGGTCGGATGTTATCGTCGTTAAACGATTTTTAAAAGTCAATTTTGTCTGCAACGTTTCTCAAAAACGAGTAAAGATTTCGAGCTGAAATTTTCAGATATGATAGATCTACCGTTTTTATAGTGCACCTCGGTCAAAAGAATGTCCGCCGTCACTTCCGGTCGTTACTGGAAGCAAATTTAAAAAATCGAATTTTTCAACTTTTTTGTTTTAAAATATTTTTCGGTAGGGTTGATAGTGACCCTTTTTCTGATTCAGAATATGTAATTTGTTTTAAAATCGATCAACGCATTCTCGAGATATTAAGGGTCAAAGTCCTGAAGCGAGAGTCCGAGTAGCTCAGTCGTTAGAGTCGTGGACATATGCCCAGGCGACCCGGGTTCAAGCCTCAAGTGCCGCAAAATTTTTCAACTCATTTTTCGCTTAGACCTACGATTTTATCTTTGAAATGATGAATTCTGTTCTTTTCCGTTTTAATTTTGTAAAAGAAGTTATAATAATAGCGCTTTCCCCCGTATTTGTGTATCTAGTTAAAAATGTTCAGAAAAATAAATAGTTACATCTTTAATAACACGCTTATACATTGTTCTAACACATGTTTATCATTTAGTAATTGTGTAAATTGTAATATTTAGAATTAAATATTTTACGTTTAATACAGAAGTAACCGACACTCCACCCCCCCCCCCACCCCCCCGAGTCACACAAAATTGTTTAGTTTTTCTTCCCTGCTTTTTCTTGATCTTTGATCTTGGACCTTTAATTTCAACCTATTACCATTATAGATTACTCTACTAATGACCAAACCAATTCGTTCATTTTGTACAGAGTTATGAATTTTGGGGCATTTGAGTTTCGATTAGCGTGCTTGACATGTACTGTAGAAAAAAATTCTAACTTCCGAGCCCTTCACTTAATCCTAATCAAATTTCGTGTAAATGAACCTCGGTCCCCATTCTTACTGTCTGCAAAATATGCAGCGGATTGAACAATTTAGAAGAAATTTCTGAGATCAAACAGCGCGTATTGTCTATACGGGGAGTCCAAATTTACACAGTACACGCACCGACCCCCCCCCCCCCCCCCGATTCACAACATCATTTAGTTTTTCTGGCCTGATTTTACTTGATCTTTGACCTGTACTTTTAACCTAATACTATTCTAGATTACTGTACTAATGGCCAGGCCAATTCGTTCATTTATAACAGAATTATGAATTTTTGGGCATTTGAGTTTCGATTAGCGTGCTTCACATGTACTGTAGAAAAAAATTCTAACTCCCGAGCCCTTCACTCAATCCTAATGAAATTTCGTGTAAATGTACCTCGGACCCCATTATAATTGTCTGCCAAATATGCAGCGGATTGAACAATTTAGAAGAAATTCCTGAGATCAAACGGCAGGCATTACCTGTACGGGGAATTAAAATTGACACAGTACACGGGATGTAAGCAGCCGTGTAATATTTCTGGTGCATGTATATTTCTTGTTTTCCGTTTAGTCTGTATCTACGATAGCGTGTGAACTACTTATGAATGTTAGAACTGTGCAAATAACTGTTATCGATTTTTTACCGAATAAATTTACATGTTACTGATTTCGTTATTTCTACATTTATCAAGATTTCATCAATCCTGGCATAATAAAACAGTCAAACATAATAGTAAACGACACGAAAAAAAATTCTCAACGCTGAAATACATGTGTAAAATGCATCAGTCATTGTTCTAGGATTCCCCTATTTGTCGTTAACCGAATCCGAGATCCACACCTCAAAATTCTACTTTCGATTTATTTACGACGAAAATCAAGCTCTGGCCTTTTCACCCCCCTCTACAAACAAACACGCATCAATATTTCAAATGACCTCGCATTGTTACAAAACCTGAATAGTCAGACATCTTACACGTTGTTTTTCATCTCATACAAAAAATCAGCTCCTGTCCCGGGCGGAAACGCCCCGAATTCAAAGAGAAATTCGGGAATTATTTTGCGTCAGCCATGTTTTGACGTGAACCTTTGCTGAAATTCTGTTATGACACCTGCATAAGTTGGGTGTTCTAATCTCGCCGGAGCCACAAGATTTGTTCTTTCTCTCCTTTTCTTTCTATCCATTTTTTTTTTTTTTTGATTTTCAAACAAAAATACTATTCACAAAGGGGTTGTTGGAATGAAGTACACGTTGAAAAACACTATTCCATTTAAATAAAGACAAAAACAGACCTTATTTATTAGGGTCTTCCGTCTTCAGCGGAAGACCCTTCTATTATTCTATTGTTTCTTTTTCACTTTTCTTATTAGGGTCTTCCGTCTTCAGCGGAAGACCCTTCTATTATTCTATTGTTTCTTTTTCACTTTTCTTATTATTAAGGTCTTCCGTTTCCAACGGAAGACCTTATTGTTATTGCTTTGTTTCTTTTTCCCTTTTATTATTTTTTTTTTTCTTACGCTTTTTTGTACAAGCGTTTTCTTGAAAACGACTCAACCGATTTTCGTGAAATTTTCAGATCTTGTATATATTGATCAAAGCTTGATATATATTTTTTTATTTTAATGACGTCATTTCCGTTCGTGAGATATTGACGTTTTAGCGATTTTCAGAGGGTCTGATTGTCCTGTTATCTCCTCCTAAACGAACAGAGATATTGAATTCAAATTTTCAGGGATGGTAGACCAAAGATTGTAGATGTGTCTAAAGGCATTTATAGTTGTCTGGTTTAAAAGGCGTCGAAGCTCGCCTGGACCCGAAAATTAAGATTAAAAAAACGTCGTAATTTTTTCTGGTTTTCTTTGTTTATCTCTTTTCTGAAAAATATTTTGTTAAAACATGTAATGTAAAAAAAGTTTTTATTTACAAGACCTTTCATTTGATATCAAGAAAAAGGGGCTGGCCCCTTAAATTAGGGGACCAAAGGGCTCTAAAGTCTTTAATCTGTATTTCTTTACTGAGAGATATTTTGTGAAAGGTTATAGAAGCAAATATGTTTATCTCACAGTTATGAATCCAAGCAATGTAATGATTTTATCATGTGTTACGTAATTAAGGGTTTTTAGGGGCCGAAGGTCCAAAATTTCGATCACCCATATCTCAGAAAGCAAAAATATTTTGAAATGCAGTATAGAAGAAAAGTTGTTCAAAATGATGTTCTTAACAATAAGCAACCATCAAAATTTTGTTAAACGGCCCCTATAAGGAGATAAGGGATCGGCCCCTAAAACCTTCTTTCTCATATATCTCCAGAACGGTAACAAATTTCTAAACACTTGTTGAACAAAATGTGTTTAGAATTAAGTGACCTTTTATTTGATATCAAGAAAAAGGGGCTGGCCCCTTAAATTAGGGAACCAAAGGGCTCTAAATTCTTTTATCTATAGCGCTTTACTGAGGGATATTTTGTGAAATGTTATAGAAGCAAATATGTTTATCTCACAGTTATGTATCCAAGCAATGTAATAATTTTATCATGTGTTATGTAATTAGGGGTTTTTAGGGGCCAAAAGTCCAAAATTTGGATCACCCATATCTCTGAAAGCAAAAATATTTTGAAATGCAGTACAGAAGAAAAGTTGTTCAAAATGATGTTCTTAACAATATGCAACCATCAAAATTTCGTTTAACGGCCCCTATAAGGAGATTAGGGATCGGCCCCTAAACCCTTCTTTCCCATATATCTCAAAAACGGTAACGAATTTCTAAACATTTGTTGACAAAATGTTTTCAGAATTAAATGTCCTTTCATTTGATATCAAGAAAAAGGGGCTGGCCCCTTAAATTAGGGGATCAAAGGGCTCTAAAGTCTTTTATCTGAAGCCGTTTACTGAGAGATATTTTGTGAAATGTTATAGAAGCAAATATGTTTATCTCACAGTTATGTATCCAAGCAATGTAATAATTTTATCATGTGTTATGTAATTAGGGGTTTTTAGGGGCCAAAAGTCCAAAATTTGGATCACCCATATCTCAGAAAGGAAACATATTTTGAAATGCAGTACAGAAGAAAAGTTGTTTAAAATGATGTTCTTAACAATATGCAACCATCAAAATTTCGTTTAACGGCCCCTATAAGGAGATTAGGGATCGGCCCCTAAAACCTTCTTTCCCATATATCTCAAAAACGGTAACGAATTTCTAAACATTTGTTGACAAAATGTTTTCAGAATTAAATGTCCTTTCATTTGATATCAAGAAAAAGGGGCTGGCCCCTTAAATTAGGGGATCAAAGGGCTCTAAAGTATTTTATCTGTAGCGTTTTACTAATAACTATTTTGTGAAAGGTTATTTAAGCTGAATTAGGTATAATACGTGTATATATCCTTACAATATAATGCTTTTCTCTTGCATTGCCTAATTAGGGTTTTTAGGAGCCAGAGGTAAACAAGTTTAATCTTTTCTATCTTAATTGGAAGAAATGCTAGTATTTGAAAAAGCAATATAAGAGAACTTATAAAATGCGATAAGTTCTCAACTCTTTTTTCAATGTTTTTTTTTTGTCGAAAATCAAAGTCGATGATGTCATATTTTCTTCTAAAAATCGGACGGAAGACCTCCTCGTTGCTCGCAACGAGATCGTGTCTAGTTCTTATTCTTTTTTTTTTTTCTTACCGATTTTGTGCAGGCGATTTCTCAGAGATGGCTCGACCGATTTTAGTCAAATTTTCAGGGATGATGCCCCGTCATATGAAGTTTGTACCGCCGTAACAGTTTTTCAAAATTTTACTTTCGGTCGGAAGTGATCGTCGTTAAACGATTTTTTAAAAGTCAATTTTGTCTGTCAGGTTTCTCAAAAACGAGTAAAGATATAGGACTGAAATTTTCAGAGATGATAGATCTATCTTTTTTCTGATGCACCTCGGTCAAGAGAATGTCAGTCGTCACTTCCGGTCGTCACCGAAAGAAAATTTGAAAAATTTAATTTTTGAATTTTTTTATTTTTTAATATTTTTCTTTTAAATTTTTACAGTTGATAGTGACCCTTTTACTGATTCAGAATATGTAATTTGTTTTAAAATCGATCAACGCATTCTCGAGATATTAAGCGTCAAAGTCCTGAAGCGAGAGCCCGAGTAGCTCAGTCGTTATGGTCGTGGACAGTGCCCAGGCGACCCGGGTTCAAGCCCCGAGTGCCGAACATTTTTTTTTCGTTTTTTTTGCGTAGACTCACAATTTTATCTTTAAAACGATGAGTTTTATCTCATTTATTCAAAAATCGGACGGAAGACCCACTCGTTGCTCGCAACGAGAACGATCTAGTTATTATTCTTTTTCTTTATTTTTCTGACTTTTTTGAAGCTTCATATCTCAAAAAGTTTTCAACCGATTTCAAAGAAACCTTTAGAAATGATGTGCCTTTATCGTCCCTTTAAGCTTTTAAAGTTTCCCTAACAACGTCACTTCCGTTGTTACGTAACGTCAATTTTAAAATTTTAAAAAAGTGATTTTGTCCAGGGGATTTTTCAAAAATGCTTTAAGATAGAGACTTTAAATTTTTTGTGTTTGTACATTTATCATTTTTATTTGGAAATACGGCTGGAATTAACATTCCGTCACTTCCGGTTGAAACCGGAAGTTTTTAAATTTTTTTGAAATTTTGAATTGTTTGTTTGAATTTTAAAAATTAATGATCTTTGTTGGTTTTATAATGCTAAATACGAAACTGAAATCCGTTTTAAAATCGGACGATGCATTGCAGAGATATTAGGGTTCAAAAATTGATTTTTCCGGAAATTTTAATTCCGCGTTCTTGGTTTAAAAAATAGCGTAAAGATCAAAGTGAATTTAACTCGTACCAGAAATAATTCGATTTTTGTTAAGTCGTACTTTGACACATTTTTTGTTAAGTCGTTCTTGAAATCATAAAGATTTTTGTTAATTCGTACTAAAAATCATTCGGATTTTGTTAAGTCGTACCAAGAATTATTAGGGTCTTCCGTTTCCAACGGAAGACCCTCTTGTTATTCTATTGTTTTTTTTTATTATTATTATTCTTTTTCTTTTTTCTTCTGACTCCGTTTTGGCTTTATATCTCAAAAACTACCCAACCGATTTTCATGAAATTTTCAGGGATTATGAGAATTTTTTGTCCCTCAAAGCCTTCAAAAGCTGAAAAATGACGTCACTTCCGTTTTCTTATTACGTCAATTTTAAATTTTTCAAAAAGCGATTTTGTCCAGTCATTTTCTTTTAAACGGTTATATATAGAGATTTGAAATTTTCAGTGATTGTCTATTTTTCGATTTACTTAGGGCAATTTGACAAAAAATCAGAATCCGTCACTTCTGGTCGAAAACGGAAGTGAATCAAATTTTTCGAAAAAATAAATTTTTTGATCAGTTCAAAAACGTGTACGTGTTATGTAGAGCTTATTTAGCTGAAACTAACACTGAAATCCGTTTTAAAATCGGACCACGCATATTAGAGATATTTGGGTTCAAAAATTGATTTTTCCGGAAATTTTGATTCCGTAGTCAAGATTTAGAAAATAGTGCAAAATTCACACTGAAAGTAACTTCTACTGAAAACAATTCGTACTGGTCATAAAACTTTTTAAAGAACATACAATTATATGAATATTGTGGAGTTCGCAAAGCTAAACACAAAACTGTAATTCGTTATAAAATCGGATGATGAATTGTAGAGATAACGCGGTTTAAATATTGATTTTTTCGGAAATTTTGATTACGCAGTCAAGATTTAGAAAATAGTGCAAAATTCACCCTGAAAGTAACTCCTGCTGAAAACAATTCGTACATGTCATAAATTTTTAACTATTTATCTGAGTGTTTGTTGAAACGATTTCGTTAATTAATTCGATTGATAATTGCGTTGAATGTGTAAAATTCCTTTGGAAAAAGAGAAAATTTTGTCAACAGGAATCATAACAAAACAAAGCAGCTGAAATTGAAGACACAGATCCCGATTCTATATTTAACAGCGAAAAGCAATCGAAAGTCTTTTCTGAAATTTGGTAAGAGTGTTATTTAAATCGCAATATTAAGCCTATGTATGGCTAATCGTCGCAGATCTTTCAGTTGTTGAATAATAGAACAACACGTGCAATGTAGATTAAATTGGATCACTACAGTAAATAAATATGAGTTTGTTAAGATTTCAAATATGAATATATATCTATTGTAATTATTTACTTAAAAAATAAATGCATTAATGTAATGGATGTTAATCTGTGCTTTGCATATTAAACACAAACTTATTAGTTTTAATCGAAATAATTATCGTACGATCCACCATGTCAACTCGCCATGTTTTGACTGCGAAGAACAGCTGATAGCGGTGTGTGAACATTTATAAAAGAGGCATGATCTGCAATACGTCGATAGTGGGAAATTCAGCTCAACTATCGTATGAGAGATTATAAAGGTATGTTTCAATTCATTATATGTCCTGTTGACTTTTTCTTTTTAAAGTATTTGTACTTTTCAATCTAATCCGAGATTCCTCTGACTCCAACCTGCGTTTTTGACGTGCGTCACAATATAAAAGCGGGTGTTAGAGTCAGAGGAATCTCGGAATATTTTCTTTCCAGTGTATTTTCACGTGTATGTTATGCACATCACTCTTTTGAATTTCTATTTATTGTTTTGCTATGCATATGTATGTCTTATTGTGTATTGAACAACACATACACTGTAAAACAGTGCAATTAAAAGGGGTGGTGGTCCCAAGGTACACAATAGTAGAATGTTGTAATTAGAGTTCATGTTTGCATGATGATAACTTTACCTTAATATTTGAATATAACAGATCTTTATTATATCGCCTTTCACTTAATTTATAAATTTAAAAACTCAGACAGTCTTGTGCTTAATTAAAAAAATATAATTGACATAGTAAATGTTCAATCTAATTAAAATTAGACCTTTCGTCTCGCTCTCTGTTAAGTGTTATATATGGTTGTCGCTCGTGAAAGAGCATGTAAAACAGAGTGTAAGATGAAAAGAACTTCATATTATATCAAGCTCAGATTTTAGGTTCATGCTCCCTGATATCTATAAAATATTCTTCTCAAGATTTAGTTATTTCACAGAAGCATAGTAATATGTTTGAGATTAATTTATCTTTTATACATATTCATTCGTTTTAGATAAACTTTACATGCATATCACATCTACATTGTATGTAACAATTTTTAAAGTACGACAAATATATGTAATAATTTTTACTGCATGTGCCTCAGATCTCTCTCTCTCTCTCTCTCTCTCTCTCTCTCTCTCTCTCTCTCTCTCTCTCTCTCTCTCTCTCTCTCTCTCTCTCTCTCTCTCTCTCTCTCGTGCTTTTAATCTTGGCAAAGCATCAGAGAGCAACTAAATTTTGTAACAAAAATATCTCTGTCTAGTAAAAGAAATCAACAGTGCATTGAATTTTAAAATGAGCATGTTATCAATCCCTTATTTTTTGAATGTGCAACCAAAATCCAAAGCTTTGTAAAATTGTTCATGAAATTTTACGCACATTTTACATAATGACTTTCACTATATTTATTCGCAAAAAAAAAACCCTCAGTAGAATTGATAAAACATGGTATAGCAAAAGCTTATACTTTGACGCTGTTTGGATGGGTAATATTCCCTTATTACAGTAGTTTACGAATTGAAATATTGACTGTCGCAAAACAAGTAAAACTCTTAATATTCTTTCTCTCTCTCTCTCTTTCTCTCTCTCTCTCTTTCTCTCTCTCTCTCTCTCTCTCTCTCTCTCTCTCTCTCTCTCTCTCTCTCTCTCTCTCTCTCTCTCTCTCTCTCTCTTAATTTGATATGTGTTTATACCTGTAATATAATAATGTTATATTATGACTTGATATGCAAAGTTTTGTTTTTGTAGTGCCTAAATGTTAATGTTATGTATTAGGATATGTCATACTTATTACACTGCATGGCCAGTGTGTTTTTTCCAGATATGTTAATGAAACACAGCTATTACATGTATTAGTACATGTATGTTAACACAGCTAATTGTTTTTTTTTTCAATTTCAGCTCAAAACGGACTGTTGTTACCACATGGCGACCACAAGGCTTTTACCTGTTGATTCTTGTGGTTTTAGCTCTTAAGGTTAACCTGTCACTTCTACCCACATGCATAATCCTTGTGTTCTACAGACTATTTACCCGTAATTCAAATTAAATCGGATAATTCATGAAAAAATAATGGAACTTTAAGAAAACATCATGCCTTGTTGTGGTTTGTGTTTGATAAGAAATTATGAAAAACAAAATTAAGGCTGTTAAAACAAATTTACAATTGTTAGTTGTGAAAATTTGTTTTTCAATAAAAGTATGCAATTATGTTTCCTTTATTTTGTATTTTATAATAATATAATATTTAGATGTGTTTACATAATTGAAAAATCACCCCTCTCTTTTCAAGTGTTACCATTAAGATTACATGTAGGATATGTAAATATACATTTGACCTATAAATAACATCTGCTATGATAATTACTTTTGAAATTAACAAGATACAACATATTTTTACCTTTTTAATGTATATATGCATAAAAATGTAGGAAAACATGTAAAATTTGAACATTTTTCATGGAACTCTCCTCTGTCTCCAGCTACCCAGGTGTGTTTGAATTGAATTTTAATTTGAGGCAGCTGTTTAACTTGTAGGACTTACTGTTTTAGCATGGTTAAAAGGAGACTAGAAACCAGAATATATTAGATATTCACTAAAAATGATTGTAAGCATACTTTTTTTTCATGAAAACAAGAAATCACATGCAGGAAAGCATGTCTATTTGTTAATTCAAATGCTACAAATCATTTAATAAACAAAAAAAGATCAAATTTTAGTATCATTGATGATTGATTTCAAATATGTGTGAGAAATGACTCAAAGAAACTGCCACAAGTTGCATAAAATTAGGTAAAAGATTTCAAACCATGAATTTTTATGAAAATCAAAAGATAGGGGATGGGTATTCATGTAAGGGCATTTCTAAGCAATGTGATGCTTTTATCATGATAATATCATGTAGATGTATGTTGTATTGAAAAAAGTTTCTTATTAAGGCAGGTTGAACAACAATTGACCTCTAAAAGGTCAGGTAAAGATGTTTTACTATGGAGAACCCTATGAATCTGTGTTGAATAGAGGAAAGTAAAAATGGTGGGTTCACTTAAATGGCCATATTTTTATTAAACCTCAATGGAATTGGCAATATGTGGTATACTTTTTCTCAGAATTGCATTAGCTTTCTAAGTCTAAGACAAAATGTCTTTTCATAAAGTGTTAGTGTACTAAGTTAAAGGTAGCAAGGGACAGTTTCGGATTAAGTACCCGTTAATCTATTTGTAAAATTGAGAGTTGCTGTATTTAAAGGCTTATGAGTGTTGTTAAGATTCATGAAATGAATTTAGATGATTATCATTAGTTAGAGGGATGTCTCTTGTTGGCATTGGTATGCAATATGAAGGCTCCTAATGTTAAGTACATGAGAAGCAGAAGTAAATTGTGAAACTTGGGGCTATGCCATTTGTGTTGACTTTACACAGTGAAATTGCAGGTTACAAAGGGAGGTTATATAACTCGAAATGTAGGTGGATGGAACAATCTATACCTATTTACTGGCTATGAGGATGATAGCAAGTTTATTGTTCCTCAAGACAGCAACTATTTCACTAGGATAAGCCGAATGAAATAGTTGCTGTCGAGGGAAGGGGGGGGGGACAATAAACTTGCTTTTGTCCAATAGTCAGTAAATAGGTATTTTATTATACCAAAGAAACCTTCATTTGTCGGCGATGCAGAATTTTTTGATGATAAACAAATTGGAGTTATCGGATTTTGAATTTAATGCAGCAATCGGATTATGTCAGGTGTTCTGAGTTTAAAAAGGAGGGAAATCGAATGCTGCCGATGAATGGTTTTGATGACTATTCACCATGGGCAGATAGCACAGAAACCATTAACGATTAGATAGAAAAGCATGTTTATGCGGGCGCCCTTTAGTGATCAGTTTGTTCGTCTGTCCGTCTGTCCACCATCTGAGATCGCTTGTCCGGAGCATTGCTTCTCTCCCCTTGGCCCAATCTGGCTCATACCTTATCCACAGAGTGCCTTTAGATAAAGGGTGTGAAGTGACCTGGAACCATGTTTCTAGGTAAAAGGCTAAGGTCATAGCAGAATTACATATACAATCCTTTTCTGGGGCATATCTTCTCTCCCTTTGGTCTAATCTGGCTAATACTTCACTCACAGAGTGTCTATGGTCAAACGATGTGCACTGACTTTGAATGAATTTTGTAGGTAAAGGTTCAGGGTCATATCGGATCACGCGAAAAATCTTTTTTCAGAACATTTATACTTTCCACTTAGCCCAATTTGGCTCAGACTTCACATAAACAAATCTTTTGAATAAAGGGTGTGTAATGACCTTGAACCAATTTTCAAGGTCAACTGTGAAGGTCAGAACAGAATTTTATAAAAAAAAATCCTTGTCCAGAGTATATCTTCTTTCCCAATGCTCCAATCTTGCTCTTACTTCACCTACATGATGCCTTTGATCAAAGGATATGCAATGGTGTAGATCAAGTGTCAAAGTCATATCAGATCACACAAAAATCCTTATTTTAAGAGCATATATATACTCTCCTTTTAGCCCCTATTTTACTAATACTTTACTTAAACAGCGCTTTTTGGTTAATGGCATGCAGTGACCTTGAACAAAGTCAATGTGAAGGTCATAGCAGATCTCTTTTAAGTCAGTTTTAGACCGTAGATTATTTCCCAAGGCTTAATCTTGTTTAGACTGAACAAAAATATCTGTATGTTAGATTAAATTAGAAGTTTTATGCCAGCTGGAAAAATTTTTATGTTGTAGGTCATGGTCAAAGCAATCCTCTGAAATAATTTAAGCGAGACCCTTTGAAATGGTCACTATCTCAATGTTGTTTAGTTCATAGTAAATTTATATAAAAAATATTCAAAGAAGTATAAAAAAGTAAACTATACATCAGTAAGTTTCTGACAATTGAGTTGCAACAAGCACACAGTACGGAATTCGAAGGTCAACCCTTTTAAAAGCGGTGTAGAGGAAAAATTGCTCAGAATAATGTTTTAAACAAAATGCTACCTAAAAGTTTTTTTTTTGGTGGCCCCGTTAAGGAGGTTAAGTGTCGGCCCCTAAAACACAGTTGTTCAGGTATAACTTGAACGGACAACAATTATTGAACACTTGTTGAACAAAATATGTTTATATTTACAAGACCTTTTATTTGATATCAAAAAAGGGGGCTGGCCCCTCAAATTAGGGGCCAGGAGGGCTAAAAAAATATTTTCATAATTACTATTTCCGGAGAAATAGTTTGTTATAAATCATTTATCATAAACGCAAAAAGAGATGATCAAGCTAAATTTAAAACTGAAATCCGTTTAAAAATCTGACGATTGATTACGGGATATAAGCGTTAAAAAATTGATTTTTTACGGAAATTTTAATTATGCTTTCTAGGTTTGAAAAATAGATGTTAGTTCAAAGTTAAGTTAACTTGTACCTAAAATAATTCGAAAATTGTTTAGTCCTACATAAAAACATCCGGATTTTTTTTGTTATGTCGTTCTTGAAATAGTTAAAGTTTTTGTTAATTCGTACTAAAAATAATTCGGATTTTGTTAAGTCGTACCAAAAATCATTCGATTTTTTTTATCTTTTTGTTCTTAAGTTACTTTTGTCACTAGTTTAAGAACTCTGCTTCTTAGAGGTATTTCTAGCTTTACTTTCGACATTAACGGAAGACCCCCTCGTTGCTTTGCAACGAGCTTTGCTCTAGTTCGATTTGTTATCTTTTTGTTTTAGTTACTCTTGTTATTAGTTTAAGAACGTTGCTCCTTACATGAATATTTAGCTTTACTCTCTACATTAACGGAAGACCCACTCGTTGCTTTGCAACGAACTTTGCTCTAGTTATTATTATACTTTTTCTTTTTTTTTCTGACTCCTTTTCGGCTTCATAACTCGAAAAGTTTTTAACCGATTTTGATGAAACTTTCGGAGATTATGTGCAATCATTAAACCTCAAAGTTATAAGAGTTTTCAAGAAAACTTCGCTTTCGTTTTTACGTTACGGCATTTTTTAAATTTTAAAAAAGTCATTTTGTCCGCGGCGTTTTAAAAAAATGCTTTGAGATAAAGGCTTGAAATTTTGCGTGATAATACATTTATCGATTTACCTCTGTAATAAGACTGGATATGAAAATCCGTCACTTCCGGTCGAAACCGGAAGTGAATCAAAATTTTCAAAAAATTGAATTTTTCGATCAAATCAAAAACGTATACGTGTTTTGTAGAGTTTTTCAAGCTGAATCTAACACTAAAATCCGTTTCAAAATCGGACGATGCATTACAGAGATATTGGGGTTTAACAATTGATTTTTCCGGAAATTTTGGTTCCGCGATCTTGGTTAAGAAAGTAGTGTTAATTTCTAAGTTAAATTAACTCGTACCTAAAAAATATTGGTAAGTCGTACCTGAACACATTCGGATTTTTTTTGTTAAGTCGTTCATGAAATCGTTAAGGTTTTTGTTAAATCGTACTAAAAATTATTCGGATTTTGTTAAGTCGTACCAAGAATTTTTCGATTTTTTTTATCTATTTGATTTAGTTACTCTTTTCATTGGCTTAAGATCTCTGCTTCTTACAGGAACTTCTAGCATTACTTTCGACATTAACGGAAGACCCACTCGTTGCTTTGCAACGAGCTTTGCTCTAGTTGACATTACTTTTATTTCAGGTGCCAACCTCCTTAAATTAAATTTTTAAATCCCTCCCCACTACACGCATTGTATGGTCACAAATGTTACCTAGGTCTTGTCGGAGGTATCCTATCTAAAACATCTCTGCAGAAATGTCAGCCTTTCACCCCACCTTAATTTTGCCTGATGGAGTGCATCTTAAAAAATAGGCAATTTTTATTATTTAACAACATTACAGAATGCATTAATTGAATTATCTGTTCAAACTAATTCCCTAGTTTATAACTATAAATATATCATTTTCACAAGTCGGTTAAACCTTTTTGATTGGTATTTTTGTTTACTTGAGACATAGTATCATGCATAGATTTGGTTTGTGGACTGGCAGGGTCATTGAATTTGTTGCAACTTTGATATTTTTACACTCCAAGTCGTCAGACCTCTGATTTAGAGGGAAGTTGTTAGAGGTTATCGGATTCTGATAGTTGCTATTATTTGATAGTTTATAATATTAGGTAAGGGCTGTAATTAGATAAACAGTCAACAGTGTTATGAGATAATTCACTTTTTTGTATGTGGATTAAAAATGACAGAATAACAATTTATTTTTCGTTTTTGCATTCATTGTACTTGTAGAATTAATTTCAATATATCGCTATTAAATGTTCAATTTTTTTTTGTTATTTAATTTAATATAATTCGTCTGTAATACATCGTATGAAAAAGACTATCTCATAGCTGACATGAGTGGTTTGTCCAATAATTATTCAATTATTATTTCCCATTCAAAAAGAACCGCGCAGGCATCAAAGATATACCATGGGCAATTAAATGGAAATGTGCGGTCATTAGAGAGGAACCATTAGAGTGGAACCATGCGTAAAATTTCACATTAGATATTTACTTATTTTAACGGAGGAAAAATTATAATGAAGAGTTAGGACATACTGGTTTTTTTATATTGCTAAAAGATGATCTTCATAAAAAATGTACTTGACAAATTTCTGGACAAGGGAACTCGTATTCTTGCGCATTTTTTTTATTTTGTTTCACTGAATTATGAACTTTTTTTTAATTTGCCTGAAGTAATAGTTCATTAAAATACTATCTTAAGAAAAGGCTAGACGCTTATTTTGGATAAATTTATCGTTTGGCATATATCGCTTCTATATAAACTTTTAAATATGTGCTCTCGAAAGTTATGCCGTCCGGTACAGGAGGAAATAATTCAGTTAATGGTGCGTCTCTTTGTATTTTCTTTTCTTTTTTTCGGGAGGGGTGGTCTTTTTTAAAAACACCGATTATAAATCTGAACAAACCGATAAGCATGACGTATTGGAAGGAAATGGTGTGATAGCCCTTTCAGTTTGAAAACAATTCTATCTGACACACAGAAATCACTGTGGTCCGTCCTTAATAACAACGGGAGATACAAATCACTGATTTCATCTGTTTTTCATAGTTTCTTTTTTGCGTAAAAATTGCCAGCTATTTTCATTTACGAGCATGACCCGTAACGCATCTAACTCAATGAATATGGTTATGGTTTTCTTCAGATTTTGAAATGTGATATATCCATTGCGTTACAAAGATGTTCAGATTTTATTCACCGTTGGGATGAATGGTACATAAAATAGCTGCGGATGTGTGGTTTTCCGGTTTGCCATGATCGTGTCACAAATCGGTAAGCAATCTCAAAAGATAATTGTACTGAATATTTTGGTGAGCTTCTTCAAATTTTTGCAGTACGCATTGACATTTGCAGGGCTTTTTTACATCGTCGTATATAAACGGTTTAATCGTGGGAAAAACCTTGAAATTTTCAAACGTTTTTCATATTTTAGGTAACAGCCTAATGTACAAACTTCTTATTTTCACAGGAGTTTTCTAAATGTATAATGCGTCTTTTATTTTTCCACAAGTTTGTACTCGGTAAGGCTGACAGTAAACAAAAACTTTCATTTGAATGCCCGTCCTCGATTTACTTTATAAAATCATGAATGATGGCTGACCCCTACTATGTTGCAAAGCTTCGTGCTATTTATATACACTAAATTCAGCACTAAAACTCGTTTATTCTTATGGTTGAAATATCAATAGATGATGTGAGATAAAAAATTATGCTTTATTTGAATCTTCATATTTTTCACTTTTTACCGGGGCTCTTAAGTGCACTTGTCCTTTAGCCGAGTTTGTAAAAAAATGGTTAGGCACATCGTTAATAAGTTGGTAATTTTTCATTATGTTGGGATATGTTGAGTTAGCAAGTATCCAATTTAAAGGCAATTTTCAATTTTATTATTGCCGATTTGTCAGGTCCGATTTGGAGACAATTTGAATTTTGCCGATTTGGCAGGTCTCCGAGTTGGCGGCAAGTTTGAATTTTGTTTTGGTCGATTTGGCAGGTCTCCGATTTGGAAGCAAGTTTGAAAACATTTGCAGAGATGGCATATAACGTGTTAAGGAAGTGTAATTTTCTCCATTTAATTGAGGGATTCTTGACAAAATGCAGCCGCTCAGTTGGCGATAGGATTTCAATGAAATCCATTTCGGACAATTTTGACAGTAAAACATTTGCGGTCGGAAACTGTTATTTCCTGGTCCGACTGCACTTATATAAACCTGTTGTGCTATTTTACCATAAACACTTATTTACTTATTAATAATCAAAATATTGTTATCTAATAAAAGTCATGACATGTCTGCCATTAATCTGTTTAGTGCTCTATTTTTGTTATATTTTTTTTTTTGATAAAGTAGAGCACATATATTCTAAACCTTTTCCCTTTTAAAATGCTCATGTTCAATGTTTAAAACTAATATTAATTCTAATTAATCCCATATTTGGCATCTCTATGTTTCGTTTTTAAGTCTATGTTTTGTTTTTAGGCAAGATAAACAACGTTATATAGAAATACTTTGATTTTTTAAATGATTAAAATCCGGATGTTTTGTGTCCCTTCAAACCGCTTTTGACCTTTATTTATTAAAGCCTTTAAACGCTTGCGCATACTCATCTACTTCTTTTTTCCGCTCTATCAGAAATCAACCCCCCCCCCCATTCCCTTCCCCAAATTTTGAATGTTTAAAATTTTCGACAAATGTTTGTTTCAAATGCTCTGTTTCTGCTTGTATTTTTTTATTTTTTCAGTTAAATGCAAAAAATATCCATCGTGTCATGACTCAGTTCATAAGAAGCCTGGTTATTAAGAAATGATGTGTAGCCCAATTTTGACAGTAAAACATTTGCGGTCGGATACTGTTAATTTCAGGTCCGACTGCACTTCTATAAACCTTTTGTGCTATTTTACCATAAACACTTGTTAACTTAATCAAAATATTAATCAAATAAAAGTAATGACATTTCTGCCTTAAATATATGGTGAAGTGGTCATATCTAGGTTTTGAGATTCTGGCCCCCATTTATAGAACAATATCCATAATACTGGGATTTTAAACATCGGGCTAGTAACATCGAGGGTTCCTATTCTGGGGGCTGACATTTTCATGGTCATCTACTTGTGGTAAACCAATACCACTGTAGAAAATATGGAGAATTGGTCATCTTTAGTTTTTGAGATTCGGGTCACCACATATAGAACACTATTCACTATAATGGGATTTTAAACATCGGGCTAAGAAACATCAAGGGCCCCAATCCTGGGCGCTGAAATTTTCAGGGACATCTACCTGTACTAGACTAGTGTGAAAATATGGTAAAGTGGTCATCTCTAGTTTTTGGGTTCGGGCTACACTTATAGAACACTATTCATTAAAATGGGTTTTTAAGCATCGGACTCGGAAACATCGATTGAGGGCCCTACCCTGGAGCTGAAATTGTCAGGGTCATCTACTAGTGGTATATCACTACCACTGTGAAAATATGGTGAAGTGGCCATCTTTAGTTTTTGAGATTCGAGCCCAGACTTATAGAACACTATTCTTTATAATGGGTTTTTAAATATCGAGCTCGGAAACATCGAGGCCCCCTACCCTGGGCGCTGAAATTTTCATGGTCATCTACTAGTGGTATACCACTACCACTTTGAAAATATGGTGATATGGTCATCTCTAGTTTATGAGACATTGGACCCTACAGAAAATGCACTAATCATTATGATGGGATTTTAAATATCGGGCTCGGAAACATCGAGGGCCTCTCCCCCTTGGGACTGAAATTTTAATGACCATCTACTAGTGTTAAACCACTACCACTGTGAAAATATGTTGATGTGGTCATCTCCTGTTTATGAGATTTGAGGTCCTTAAGAGAATGCACTTTTCATTATAATCTTATGGGATTTTGGACATCGATGGAAAAGAGTGCACAGCCCGGAGACTGTAAATTATTTAAACTCTTTAATTCAACTTTTATACTGTTTTCCAAAAAAGACGGTCATAAACATTGGACTCGAAAACATTAAAAGCTCCTATCCTGGGGGCTGAAATGCTCAAGGTTATCAATTAATGATAAACCACTATGACTTTATTTCAACTCTTTATGCTGTTTTTCAAGGAAAACGGTCATAAACATCGGGCTCGAAAACATTAAAAGCTCCTATCCTGGGGGCTGAAATGTTCAGGGTCATCAATAAGTGATAAACCACTACCACTGTGAAAATTTTGTGATTTGATTATCTTAAGTTTATGAACTCCAGGGTCTTACTGAAAATATTTATGCCAATATTGAATATTTAAAACACTATAATCTAAACAAAAAATATTTGAGTAATTGCGCTATTGTTAAGGAAGCTGTTTACTCTGCGTTAGATTTGTCAAATTTGGATTGTTATAATTTTTAATGTCATGAATACAATTTGCTCTTAACACAAAAAAGTATTAATAAAATGTATTATTATTGACATAACAAACGATATTTTCACTTTTTTTATGGAATTAGGCTCAAACAAAACTGGACTTATAGCAAAAGAGAGAAAATTTGGACTAAATTTGAAATATTTTGTTTTCCGCTAAAACATTTTTGACAGTACTTAACTACACTATACCAATTTAATTCAAGCTTATATATTTTAGTCAATATAAGTATGCATGTTTTCTGTTTGTATTATCTCACTTTATCATTAAGACAATCATATGACACGCATTGCAAAAATATTGAAACATGCTTAAAAACGATTAAAAACACCATATCTCAACATTTTTATCATTGACCGCATACAACGTTTTATGCCAGCAGAAAAATATTAGTATAGGTAGTTTAATTCAATAAATGTTTTTGTATTATAATCATTCATTTTCGTGTTTCATTGAATCAAAAATGGGTAGGGATTGAAAACTAATAGAGGAGATTCGGATTAGAATATATATATATATATATATATATATATATATATATATATATATAACTTTAAACTTAATGCTTTTATTTTATTTAGAGCCACTACGCTTTATCAACATTTTCACATTTTAGAAAATCTCAATCAGAATGTAAAATTTTAAGGGATTTTTCTTAATTTTTCAAAAACACTTTTTTTATTGAAAAAATAGCACCACAACCAAAGGTCTATAACATACAATAGACGGTTTTTTTTCATTATCATTAGTGGAATTTTTTGCATTCTTTGAAAATGTTATCCTGAAAGTATTTGACTAAGCGTAGAATTTTTTTGGTATGGTTATTGATATGCATTACGACGACCTTGATTTGTGACAAAAAATGGCATATAAACTTACATTGTCGTTTGATTATTAAATCATTTCAGATTTTAGAGACAGAGTAAATTATTAATAAGTGATTTCTACATTAGTAACAGGTAGGCAACCTTTAATATTATCCAGTTTAAAAGTATGAAAGAGGATAAAGGTTAAAAATTGCTTTTTAGTATGAATATTGATAATGAATAGCTTAAAATTACTTTTCTGCATATAGTTATTTTTTTTAATGAAGGGATGTTCCATGAGCACATGTGTCAGTCATCAAAGATGAATTGAAAAGGGGGGTGGGGTAAGTTAATGGAGTTATCTTCCGTTGCTTGTTCATATTTAGCACTTAATCATTGAAAAAAAATGTAATTATAAAGAAGTTGTATGATCAAAAGTGTAATGGAAGTATTTTTATCATTTGAAACAAGAACAGTTTTTGGACTTTCTAAATAAACATATAAACTTGGTAATAGTAAAGTAATAATTGGCTAACTAAAATCACTGATGCATGTAAAATGATTTTGGTATAAATGCCAGATGGTGATTTATTGTCAATGAAGGTTGAATATTCAAAAACTGGAACAGGAGACGTGAGTAACTCATGCTGCGTTTTTTTGTTTGTTTAAACGCCAACAGGGAAAGTTTCTGTCTGCCCCCGGGGATGGGGGATGGGAGGTTGTTTAAGATAAAACATGCATACTAGCCACCTTGTTTTAGTTTTTCTATGAAAACACATACACATAAAACCTATCCTAAAAGTTAACAAATATGGGAAAATTATTTTCTATCAGAGTATTCCACCTTTTCAATATCAGGTCATGCACTTTATTATGATTTTTTTAATTTTTCGCTAAAATTATAGGTTTTTATTATAATAGTCCTTTTGAAAAGATTACTGGCAGGGAGCTGGTCGTCATTATAAATTTATAATTGTTCTACTCCAAAATGAAACTTAATTAAATGCATTTATGAGACTCCTCGACACTTTTGTGAATGGGTTATATGCTATTCAGGTGACCGTTGAGGCCTATTGGCCTCTTGTTAAATAATAAACTCTGGAATGAAAATTTTACATTTGCGGTTTTACATGACTTGATTCTTTGCCGACAACAGAAGCAGTTTGATCGAAGACGACATGGGATAAACAAATACACGATTGCTATTTTTACTCAGGTTTTAAGTATTTAAAATAGAATGCAATGAAAATTATGCCTGTATATATTTCATATCTCAAAACTGTACTATAAAGAGGTAAATGGGAACGGGAACGGGAATTCACCCTTTTATTTTATTATGTGTGTTGGGTATCTAAACATTTGTTTAAGTCACACATCATTATCTCTATTATTATCACAGTGAATGAACCCTAGACATATGTCGAACAAAGGGCACAATCACATGTTACATGTACATACACTTTTTTCTATGATAAAGTCAACATGCACCCCACACTTCAGGTATTATAATACAGGGTGAACGGTTATTACGGAAACAAGCTCATGTGGTAACATGTCTATACTGCAGTGCGATAACTGTAGATTTTGTACAATATGGTAATTCCTCCATAGAGAACAAACTTGTGAGTCAATGTATCGAACAACTTTGACCGGCGTTCAAAAGGAAAAGTTAGATACAATCATCGGTGTCTATCTCTGTGTTACAGTCAACTACGCATAAGTTTTTAGAAATTTATAGGATAAACTAGACCTTGATGTTTCACTTTAATACTATTGATAAGATGATTCGCTCATCTGCGTCATCTATAATTTACTCCACTCTCTCTCTCTCTCTCTCTCTCTCTCTCTCTCTCTCTCTCTCTCATTCAAGTCACGAGCGGTTATGTCTTAACTCGCCTTCAACGATCTGATTACACTAGGGTCAGTCAAAACATTACGTAGTTCACTGTAACACAACGAATCGACTTTGTAACGTATTGTCCAATACAGTTCATCAATGACGCTTTGGGGGCAAAAGACGGGATTTGCATTATCATACTTAATAAAAATATCGTAATGCGTGTACGTTAATATTTCAAAACTCAATTGAACAATAAGTGTATATAAAATAATAGCCTTTGAATTCGGGCTATCTTGAATTTTATCATTCGGCCCGTATTCAATCACTTTGTAACACTCGAAGAATGATTCCTCATTCCTTAAATATCTACATGTACCTCAATCTACATTACAGACGGGATAACCCGAGGTATTCAAAAGCATGTCTGGCAAAAAGGAGAAAACAAATTCCTACCAAGCACACATGTATAATATAATGTGTAATTTAGAGTTAAAACTAAATCATCAAAAGTTTTTATTTAAAGTAGTATTCAGACGCAGACTCCACTCCCTTTGGGTTTTTTTCGAAAAAAATATGAATTGATAAACTTTGAGTAGTTGAACATATTACAATAATGAAATAAGATATTACATTTTTGGGGAGAAATGTTGATTATTCACTAATACAAAGTGGATACAATAATTATTACAAGACAAGCATTAAGTTTGTTATTAACAATTGATGTATGAAAGTCTCGTTTTACATAGTTACTAACTTAAACTACTGAATATCAATCGGTAGTTTCCGATATTGATTTACTCAAACATACAACTTTAGGATGCAGGTGCACGAATTGATAAAAAATTAAATCAATACGATCGAATAAAAAATGCATGAAGTTGTTTGTAAGATTATCATAATTGGGTTTTTATTTCAGTTCGTTCAGGTTTGACTCCATACAACTTTAGCTCAATAGTTTTCAGGAAATGCAAGTTTTGTGAACGGAATTTAAAATTATCGATTAGAAAGAAGATTAGAACGTGTAAATATGTTGAAAACGTGATTTATCTCAATGGTCTGATAACTCCATTGTTTGAGGAAGAAATACAATAACAAAGAACGTTAGATAACATATTTAAACTTGGTAAATCCAAACGGAGAGGTAAGCAGACTGACTAGTAATACTTATTTTAACGCTTTACTGTTATATGTTTTGAATACATGTGTTCTCGACAAAAACGATTCTTTTTCATAACTAACTAAAAAAAAATGAAGAGTTATGTCGTGAATGGGTTTTTGAAACAAAAACGAGTCAACTAGTTTTGTTTGTGTTTTATTTAAACTTAATGGTAAATGTGACTTTTTCAATGCTATATGTTTAGAATAATGATTGACCAATACCTTTTAAAATGAACCTAATTTCATTTATTGCAATGCTCAAGACGTAAACACATTCCAGTTATTGATGGTCTGTTTCAATATTACCCAAAGAACTATGTATACTTACTCAGTAACGCACAAAAAATGAGCTCAAACGTGCATATGCTTCGTAAGATGATAACGAATAAGGAAGATATTACATTTCATTTAAATACCATCGATAAAATCCCGGATAAGTTAAGTAGATGCACTTGAATTTTTCGTTGTCATTTAAAATACATATACAACAATGTTACATGCCATTAGATATTTGATAAAACATGTTTACCATTGCATTAATCTTTTGAATTTTGCAGGTATTTAAGTTTAATTTTAATATAGTTATAGAAATCGTTAAAAGTTATTTATTTAAGAATAATGTAAAATACACGGGTACCATGCACCGTTCACTTATGTACCTGTTATATGCACACCATCTCTTCCGATATGAATTTAAATTTTAATTAAGAAACTTGAACAGAGTACCTGTTATACGATTCTAAACCACACAATGATTCTTATTTACAGCAACCGTTAGCCAATTTCAGTAGATCAGTAACCAAGTTTTCAAACTTAAATTATAGATTATCGATGAATGCGTTCTGTATTTCAATGGCCTCTTTTAAAGATCTTTTTTTTATATTGATATGTGTATAAAAGGAAATAAAGATTAATATAGACGCCATTGTTTGTGAATTTTATAAAAAAAAAAAAAGTGTTATGTAAACGTTTTATACATGTTGATTTTTGAATGTTGATTTCAAAAGATTTTATTCAGACTCAAGAAATTTGACCAGATTTATTTGGAGTGTTTCAAGTTCTTTATAAAATACTCTAAAGCAATGTAGGCAATTTTAACTTAACCGAATAAAAAGTAAAACTCCATCTATTGTTGCAGAATAAAAAAAATAACTATCATAACATATTATCAAGAAACAAGTAAGTATAAGATACTTACGAATATCATTTTTTGTCTTAGTGTCAGTATAAGAGCAAAGTTGCAACATTGATACAAATTGCCATTTGATAGCATTTTAAACCATGATTTTGATGAATCAATTGTTAACGTCTTCATATATATTTGATTCATTTCAGTCGATAATATTTGCTTTCAATCCATACTAGACGTCTTAAGTCAAAAACATCTCATTGCAACCCATTAGATAATGAGGCTTCAAACATGATATGATTTATTTCAAATTAAATTTTGTTTTACAGTCAAGATGTGAACTGTTAAAATAGGTACAAGGAGGAGGAGTTATGCATGCGAACCGGTACACTATAAAGATAAATGCAGAAGGTATGTTATAAACATTACAACTTCAAATTAACTTCAAAAAATAAATTAACTACATTTTGAAAAAAAAAACAAAACAAATACATGTTAATTTTTTTAATCATATTGTGTTGCTGCTACTGAAATACCAAGTAGAACCACGCGAGGATGTCATGCAGTCAAAGTCATTTGTGCATTTTTATAGTAACTTTTCTCTGCTCTTTTGGGGTAAATACCTGTAGAGTCAATGGGCATGAACAATATTCGACAAAAGAGATTTACAGAGCTCGAGGTAAACGTGCGTTAAGATTTTTTTTTTAAAGCCATTTGTGTAAAAATAAAAGCTGAAGTAAAAAGGTATTTTTACATCGATGAATATCCTCTTTGAATTATATTGATAAACTTGTTTTGGTCTTTACACCACAGTTGAAAGACCTATTGATTTTGTTCTGTTTCTTAATATTGTCCTTTACAAAAATTTACATTATTGGAAATCAAAATGTGTACTTGACAATATTATCCTTTCTAGAACTACCGTAAGGATTTTGCTAGTAATGTCTAGTCCAGAAAGGTTTGGGAACGAATACCGACAAAAAATTAGCACCACCAAAAAGGACCAATGTACAACTCGATCTGCACTCGGCTGTACTATAACCCGATCGACACTCGGTTGGTAGCCCTCTCTTTGATAAAAGTAACCGAGTAAAGTCGAATCAGCGTTTCAACATTTATTATGGATTAGACAGAAATTTTGATACAGATCGGTAATATTGTGACGGCTGTCTGATTCCGATTCATGTACAAAAAAATCCAACAGTATATAAAACAAAAATTATGTAACGTGTAAAACGAAAAATGAATAATTGCTCAGACCATGCCACCTGAGTAAATTCCTAAGTAAATTGCCTAGCCAATTAACCCTCTTTGAATTTTTAAATGCCTGTAAGTGATTTTAGCAATATAAAGAAGATATGTGAGGAAATTAAATTAACCGAATCCTTTTGACATTTGACGTTTTTACTACTATGAAATTAGATAAACAACTAAATGAAATTAACCAACAATTGAAACCAACAAAAGCGTTTCCTAACAATATTCATATTCAAACCCTGAGAAAATTTTTATTTTTAAATAGCGCTCAAATATAGAAGAAAAGGAAAATAAATAAAACCAAAACCTTTGACAAGATAACCTGTTCTTTACAAAAATTTAGAATAATTTGTACATAACAGTATTATTTTTCTTCCGTACAGCGATTTTTTGTATCGCGTCTTATCAAAAAGAGTCCAAGCGATTTCCACTGGACCGTGCACAATTGTTTTCAAGTGCTCTTAAATCGGTTAAATCAACGCAATTTCAAAGAAATAAACTGCGCTGTTTTGGTCTCAAATTAACGCACTTTGAAATTGTTTGCATAATTATCAAACCCTATATTTTCTGTCCAACTTGTAAGAAGATGTAACACTGTCAAACAAGAAATATCCACTGTTAAAGACCGACAACTCTAATTCCTGCAACTAAAAGTTTAGCATGTGTTGTCAGTTGAATATATGTAAATATAACCGTCTGTTGCATGTTTATATGTGTCTTGTTTCCTTTTTAAACCATAACCAGGGCATTATCTGATGAACATACGGATGTTTAAACCCAGGAGTATTCTTTTCCCGATTTTATACGAAAAAAAAATCCACTTTTTTTGTCTATCCTTTTTTTCGTCAAGCATGCCAGCGATCTTTCTAGAATTATTTGAGACATTCTACCGCAGTCAAATGCATTTATTTGTATCTAATCCATGCACAACATCGGGTATAAAAAATAAATGCCCCCCAGGGATCGCTTTTTGAAAAAAAAAAATAAGTTGTTCCTTTTTTGTCCTTTTTCTTATCTTAAGGGCATTAGGTGAGTCTTTTCAATATATGTGTAACTTTTAATCATAAAGAAAGCTCAGCTATGTTAAGGGCGTCCATAAAATAATAGCTGTATTTATCACATAAAATATTAGCCTTTGAATAATCTTGATATTATATTCCAAAAAATTGTTACACAAAGTAATTTTTTATTAATATACATATTAGATAATTCGCCATCGCATGAGCAATTTTTGCGTCTCTTGGGAATACCCTGTCACGTGATACTGCTAAAAAGAGATGAAACAGGAATAATACGAAGAAATGCATAGTGCAAGGGCTTAACATTAACAAATATAATTATTTCTGTTTCTAACTTGTAAAATGAACATCTAAAATTTCGAAAAGTGCTGGGAGCTTGAAATATTCAAGTAAGAACAATTAATAAATTCAATATAAACAGTGGATGAACAGAAATTTGCAGGGAGTTCCCACAATTAATGCTTATTTATGTGAAATGCGTAGCGATTTCATGTAGCTCCCAGCACTTTTTGATATAATTGGGATATAATGGTAACGCATGTAAAATTTCAATATATTTGATAAAGTGTATGCCCTTGCACTACTGCATTTTATCTGATCCATTTCACTTTTGGCGTCATTTGTTTGAAATTCAAACGCAACACTGACTAAGATCACGATTATAATTTTCGTTCATAAAATAATTACACGCTGTGAATTTCATTTAACTAATGTTAGAATTTTGTCTTGTTCACACCAGTCATCATTACCAAATTGTTGAAATTGGAAAAATTAATTCATCCGTAGCCCTAACCAATAACTATTGATATAAGGGTGGGGGTGGTGGTGGTTTAAGTGTAAGTTTTGTAATTTACACATTTATGTTTTATAATGGTTTATGTTACTCTGCTGCTAAACAAATAAGAAATACCTATAATATATGACCAGGGTTACTTGTAATTATAGTTAATATTTTTTGTAATAATTAAAGAAAGCGACAAAAATCAATCTTTATCTATAGAATTTATCATAATAATCAACTTGACAAATACAATGTACTATATAGAGATTGCTTTTCGATCTGTAACAAACTGTTCAACAAAACTAGTGTTTTCTGATTTTCAGTATTATTCAGTCATGATGTGGAATCTATGGCAATTGACCATATTCTTTCACACTACATGTACTTCTCCTCTTGTCTTTTTGATGTACATTGTAAGGAGGCAGTGCAGTTGATAAGAAAACCAATGCCTGAAATATGAATATTTATCAATTTCAAATTTAATTTCAATAGATATCAATGAAAGATATTATGATAGGTTACAATATAGTAATATGATTTTAAAAAACCCAGACCAAATATACATGAAGTTAGTGGATAAAAGAAATAAATATTTATATAGTACCTACTTTTTTATCAACACCCCAACAAAGTGTCTCCAGTGGATCATTTACTGCTTTAATAACCCTGAAATTGAATAATGTGTTATAATTAGTAAACTATTGTGCTGAAGATAATATGAAAATGGAAAATTACTTTATCATTGTGCATACTAATGGGAGTGTGCATAAGTGCATAAGGCAGAATCAAATGTTTATATTTTAGAATGTGTGGAAATTCAGTTCAACACTGTAATTTTGTTTATTCAAACATGTAATCTTCCTGATAAAAAAAGGCTAAATGAAATAACACATTTCGATTTACATAAACAACTATACAATCTTGTCTGTATTCAATCCAGATTATCACAGTAATCTTTGTAGTGCTAATACAGTGTTTGGACTTTCCATTGTTTATATTTTCTTTGAACACGGAGGAAATGCGAGCTAATGTTATTGCGATATAAGAGACCAGTAAAAAGCTACAATGAGCCTCAATACTCTTAATGATCAAAATTAGCGAATCGTGGAACATTACTTTTGCCTGATCGAGGCACCAAACTGATGTTTAAACACAATATTACATGAAAAACAAATGTAAATAAATAAAATAAATCGAAGCCGAGGAATTTCCCTTCGTTTCTGTTTCATCCTACAGTATTAGACAATATATGACAATATCTAGGGAAAGTACAGATAAATCCTACCTTGTTCAGTTAAATCCTCTACCGATTTCCGTCTAGGCTGGTTGTAAATGGGTTAAATTCTCAGATATATCACTGAAGTTCACATGTTTATTCTGATCACAGCTGCAAGCGCCGATGTGACGTAGTCAACCTCGACACGTCATCAGACGACTTAGGAATTTCATAATTTCGCAAGACATAAAGAATAGTTGAAGTTTTTATTTCAGTATATCTTTCTTGATACAATCAAACCCAGTAATTAATTATATTTATTTTGGTAGATGTTTGTTAATTACCGAAATACAATATCTCGTAAAATCTCATGAATAAGGGGCGGGACATATGCAAATTTTCCTAAATCACACGTGCTAGAATTCTAGTGATACCTTCCTTAACTTAGCTGAGAGCATTGTTATATTGTATTTGCTGTGAAATACCTTTACGTTGCACGCGCGGCGAACCCAGAAGAATTCTCCGGGGGTGGGGGGGGGGGTAGTTCCGTGGGATATTTTTGTCGGTGGGGAGTGTGGTCAAAGGCATTTTTGGGTAATTTTACTATGTAAATCTAAGAAATTCGAATTTTTTCAGGGTTGTATAATATATTTATATTCGGAATGCTATACAATACATCACATATTAGATTTCAAAGGCCGTTAAATTGAAACAGTAAATGTTTTCTTTTGTGGTGTTTATGTGTCGTGAATTGCAGTCAAACAATGTTTTGCAATGGCGCGGTTTATGAATTTTAAAAGAACCACTGAATTTAAAAAAAAAAATTACAAAGTGCATTAGCAAGGTTATAACGTTTATCAAAAAGGTGAATTGGGTACGTTCAGACAGTTCTTTTACTTAACAAACATGCAGAGTGCTAATGAATTGTTTGAGGGCCAACAATGAATAATGCACTGTAGCAACAATTTAGGTTTCCTTGAATTAACTTTTTATACACTTATTACTTTTGTAATGGATGCATGAAATACAGGATTTATAAACGTAAAAAATAAGCGCAAGACCTGTGAAATGCCAGGATTTCCTATTCTTAATTTGTAAAATGGCTGTATATATACACACGTAACCTTTTTACATTTCACACTATCTAGTCATTTACCTTATCAATGCTATGCAGTCAAGAAGATCTTTTTTTATCTTTGGTAATAGGTAATAGGTAGATATTTGCTTTGAAACTAAAAACACGCTGAGATTTGTGAACCAATGTCCAGACTTTCTGTTTCAAGAAAGATCAAGGAGAAAAAACTGCGAAAGCTACCCACAATGCACTGGAGAACCACTGGTTTATCATTGTGTTAGATTCAGAGAGGAACTTGTAGAAGTCTGCGCTCCAAGAGGCCTTGTAACAGGTAAACACTGCCAAACCCTGTTTTGTATATCATACTTTTTAACTTACAATACACTGAGAGGTATTAAAAGATATCTAGAAAAATGTTAAGAAATAATTTCACCTATTTTTTCTCGTTTATACACCTTAAACATCAATACACATTTTTGTTAATTTTCTTTGTGGAGATGATACAAACATTATCAAATCTTTGTTTGTAACACGCGTTTCCATTTACTAAATCAAAATCAAAACGTTTTCATACATAAAAACTTGTTGTTGACGACAAAATTGTTAACGCTAAAAATGTATCAATCCGCATGACGTTATGTTAACTTTTAGATAAGAGTTATTGCAATGTTTGTGTTTATAGTATTTGTATTTATTAATGCAATGTGTATTGATACGATCCTCTCAGATTGCCGTTAAACTTTATTTCACCCCAGTCTCAAAAACCATGTAGTGAGCGACCGACGCGCTAGGTTCCATTCGTTATCAAAAGCAAACCTTTTTTTCTCTTGCCTAGATTACCGAGTGGTTAGCGCGCTGGCCTTAATAAAAAACAGAATCATTTACAATTAAATATCTGTACCAAAATGACACAAATAGTAATTAGAACGGAAAGATAGCATGTACTTTAGTTGACATAGGACGTTGAGAATTCTTTTTTTTTTTGCGGCAAAAGTTTGATTTATTCTCCTCGTTAAATGAAGTAACGCAACTTGAACCTAGTGAGTGATATTTGCTATTTGTATGATGAATGGGATGAAACAGTAGTATTTGCAAGAAAACGTTCCGTCTTTTCTTTTCTCAAATTCATTTATTAGAACCTTACTTTAACGCTATTGTTAATATGAATCACATCTACACATGAATTACGTAAATAACTATTTTTTTGGTTGTTATTAAAAGTGAAAACAGCCATACTTTATCCGTAGTGCACATTATGCGGCTACACAAAAGATTCGCGGAATCATAAGGAAATAGGTCTGGAAATTAAAGGAGGGACAGTTTGTGTGTCAAACCGTTAACAAGACTGGACTCCCCGCCCCCTCCCCCCTGTTTTCCAAAAAAGGAGGGTAAAAACCTAGCTGATGATGGCTAATATATTTTCTTGTTGATATTGTGCACATCGCGATTGCTGAAAGATTACCAAGCTCCATATTAAAATTTACAACATTTCAGGCTTTTGTTGTGCGCTTTATGACGAAGGATTAGGGCGAGTAGTAGAGGATTACTTTCACGCCTGATCGGATTTCCTTTCGTGTATCAATCAGATGATGCTTCAAAATGTAAGAAACTATATTAAAAGAAAAAAATGTATATCAAGATGGACAATTTTCTTTGTACATTTTCCTTTAATAAATACATACAAAAGTATTACATTTGTCCTAGATTCGAAATGTGTAGGATCGATAAAAGAGACATCGACATCCGGACGTTATAAAAAACACAAAACTATTGCTGACGAAAATAATTCTATTGAGACATCAAAAGTATTGACCAGTCAACGATCAAGCTTTTCTAGGGTATATCATCCTGCCATGCTATATGAAACTCCTGCTACCATATCATTTACCGTAAAGGAAGGACAATACATTCAGCAAAAAGGTACGTTTCATGTTACAGATCAACAATTTATATTCACTATAAATAATGGTTTCAATTCGATAAAGGATAGCATAGGATAAAACCATGACAGTACAAGACAAATTTATATATTGATATATTTTATGTAATGTACTATGGGATAGATTTTCACTTCATTTAAAATCCGTTTTAGTGGAAGTGTATTTTTAAAAGTAGCGAAGGATATCAGATCTGAACTAAAAATCGTATTCATGTGTAAACGTTGTTTGGATCTTACGCAGTTAATCTACTTCAAAGACTTTCAAACAATTATTTAGTGATAACTATGTAAAGATGTTTTTTGTTGAATAACAATCGAGACAGGCTGCATTGCGTTTGATTTCAAAAGTAACTGCCAACCATTTGGAAATGAGAACATGACAAACATTGTACAACAAATACTAGTATCTTTAGATACAAATCTCATACATATATGCATTGATGTACTGTTTTAAATTATTGTGGAAATTATATTCAAAGGAATCGATCTTTTAACAGGAAACTAAGAGAAGGTCATTTTGCCTTTATTGCGTTTGCAACAATTGTTTTACTGCTTTTCATCATTTGGATCTCAGTTTCCATCGGGAAGCGATATCGGTAACGTAAGTGATTTTTTGTGTGAACATTAATGGAAGAAAGAAAAGTGTTTGAAAGGTTCTATAAGTACCTCTTACATTTAAAAGTCATTAGATTTATATGACTTTCTCTCTCCAAGTAGAATGATCTTTTGCAACACTTTCTTATAAAACTACATTTATTCTTTTAATGATTAAATCAAAGTCAATTAAAGCGATGCCTCTCTCTTTTTTTTTTTTAGATGTATTTCAATGTTCTTCATCATCCAAAGAGAACTGGATCTAATATGACTTATTTATCAACTATGTTTGGCAAGCTTCTTAGAGATATTAAAACAATAGTAGCAGCATTAAAACTTTTTATTTGGTAAATGTGAATGCTTTTACACTCACTAGTCACAATAAAAGACTGATGAAAAAACGAAGCAATCAATTTAACAGAAAAGATTTGCTATAATTGCTTAAAATAAACAATGGTTTTAATCAAAACTTTTGTCAATAAAACAATTTATTGCATGCAACTTATAGAATGCGTTTATTTCATGTTTTACGTCATAAAACATACATGTAAATTCAACAATATTGTTGTTTCTACTTTGTCGTGATTCATAAACTTTTGCCTTTTACACATAAGTTATCAATCAACACGCACATAGAGTGTTTGAATTTATATTTCATAATTGATGTTGAATTTCAGTAAACGTTTATTTTGTAATGATCTCACTTTACATTTTAAAAGATCACTTTTGTTTTACAAAACATGTATATGCCGCATATTTCATTTTGCCAACTATATTGATTTGTTAACAGAAATGTTTTTAATGATCTTTAATTATTAGGCTTGTGTTTGTATTATTCTTGTGTCTTTGTATATCCATTGTACACTCCCAGCCATTCTGGTATTCTAGAAAGAAATATACACATACTATATCATCGAAAAAAAGAAATAGCTAGTAGAAACAATTTATTTGAGTATTATGCTTTCTTAAACATTTAATTCAATTTTCTTTGATACGTTTTACTGGTTATAATTATTCCTTGCATGAAAGTTATGAACATTTTTCAATCATATATATGTTTAGAGTTTTTTTTTTGTTAATTTTGTATTATTAGGTTGTTCAAAGTTAATTCTACGTTAAACACGACCCGCGCGCGTAAGTTTAGGATAAATTGAAAAAAGAAAATATTTTAATTGGATCTTTTCCAGTTTGACTATACTAAAACATTGCAATCTGTAGAAATTCGAAATGCTTAGAGCACATTATGGACTATAAATCAGATACTCAATGAGATTGTCAGGAACAATCACTACATTAAAGAGGTAGCCTACATGTAGTTTGAATACTCACTGTATTTGTATAATGTAAATGAATAAAAATCATTTGTTTGAAAAATTTGTATCTTTGAATTTTATCGCCCTCCCTCGTAGGTTTGGTAATTTGGGCGGCCTTGTATGTCTAGGTACTACATGTACATTGGATATAATAGGTATACATTCTTTGAATTAACACTAGCTTGTTAGAATTAAAAGTTAGAGGTGTAGGAGAGAAAACAAGACTGTAAATATTGTTTAAGACTCATTTATATTTGTGTTTAAATACGGTACGTTTAAATACGTAAATACATTTGTGCGGTACGTTTAAATACGTTCTTGTATTGGAAATATTTTTTTCTTCTATTGATTGAGTGTAGAATTGAAAATCTGTATTAATCAAGTTAATGTTGTACATGTATAACGATACTAAATGTATTTGATATTTTTTTGTTTGCAAGATAGCACAGTTGTTAATGCATAAGTATCCACTTCCCGGATTTAAACATCATGTTCGAGTGTACATTACAAAATTGGGTTTTGTTGGAGTTTTTAAATTTGTAGCAAAAATTAAACCACACATCAATTTAAATAAAAAAACTATTGATATAACAGGAAAAAAAATCAGTAAGCTCTCTATGATAATTCATGATAAGATTAGTGACCTACGTTATTTGTGGTTGCATTCTTTCATCTCAGTGGTCTGGACAAGATTACTTGAAGAGAAAAACCATTACACATGCAATACAAACAACTGCTATGACCAATGAAACAGTTACAAATGACTTTTTAATTGCATCTGGTTTTGCAATTTCAGTTTTACAGCTTAGCGAAGATTGTTTGGTCGAATTTTTGGTATCTGGAACAAAAAAAATGATTTTATGATGTCTAACAGAAAAAAAAAATAATTATCAAATCCACAATAGATTTTCTCATAAAATAATCACCAGTTTATCACAGAGTTTTGAAATACCTTTCTCCTCGTACGCGAACAATATATTATTTGATGTGTTTTTTCTTTCGCAGTACAGTTAAGGCGGCCAATAAAAATATCGGCGAATATTTGTAATGAAAACACGTATACTTTAGTTCATCGGACATGTCCTTTTTAAAATCAATAACAGGCGCTCAAATGCAATATATTTCTGAAATATATATATAATAGTACAACATTTTATGTTCATAGTGGTCACGTGATATGGCAGTCGCATGGTACAAGCAGATGTATTTGTGGTTTTGAGGTCATTTAAAAATGTGAACATTGCAAGGGCATAATCATGTCAAAATTCACAACTGAATTATAAAATAACTTGATGTTATATAGTAGATTTTAAAAAATGCTGTGAACTTTGTAAGATGAAAAAATGACAATAACAAACCGTCAACCATCTCAAAAATCCATAAAGCGAAATACAAATTCGAAGCAGAGCAAAACGGACCTCCAAGATAGAGGTAGGATCAGGTGCCTAGGAGGAGTGAGCATCCTCTGCTGACCGGTCGCACCCGCCGTGTGCCCCTTGTCACAATTGGGCATGTCATAATCGAGGTAAATGTCAAAATCGGGAAAGTTGACTATAGAAAAATTGAAGTCATCGCGTTTATCATAAAGTTTTGTTGTTAGGTTACCATCAATGTCCATTTCCAGTAAAATATCCAAATATGAAACAGATGACGCTGACTCTGTGGTATCTTTTATTTCAAGTTCACTGGGATATATCGAGTAAGATAATATTATTTGTTAAAAAAAAACATAATTTATAATGCATATGTTGAATAATTTTGAAGGCCACAGTGTTAATTTCATTAACAACTAATTAATTTGTGAGATTTCACAAGGATCTTAGAAGTTTTAAATTACATAGCATATTTCAAAGAACTAGGGTCAGAAAGTACTAAAATTGGCCTGTAGTCAAAAATATTATTTTTCACTGCCAAAAATAATTTTAGAATCTCTATTTTTTAAAACTACTTTTCTTTTATTAATACCTTTAATAAATCTCCCGTAATTGACGTTCAAAGTAGGCATGTGCACAGAACACTTTCATATGAAACACAACGTCATGATTGCATGCGCAAGTTCCAAACATAACGTCATGTCATTTGCTTTATATTGGCCTATTTGGAAATGTATTCGTCTACTCTACAAAGAAAATTCCAATCAAATAAAACATTTTGTTTTTATTGAATGGATAAGAACCTATATGTAAAAATGTACCGAGAAAAACATCCGGTTCGAGTGACTTTGGATACGACTTAATGCGACACCGTTCAACACTTGGAAAGAAGTAAGCATGGTAAGTGTAAACATGCCTCATACGACATAGTTTGTAGATTGTTTAGTTTAACTTTTCAGAGCTATACCTAATAGAATTTGTGATACATGTATATTGCTTCCAGTGCATGCGTTCAATGCAGTTTTTATTGATAGATCAATCATACAACGCTACGGAAAAAGCACGGTTTACTTTCACTTTGAACTCCAACGAGCATTTTTTTTTTTTTGGTCATGTACCGGTCATATTGGATTTTTATAAATGGTAATGGCTCATGGCAATGATAATAACAATGCCAACTTGGGTTTTATAATTAAACTAAGATTTGAAGTGAAATTACAACATTAAAATCAAACAATTAATCATACTTGAGTATATCCAAACACAAACCTCTGAATTTATATCAATTAGAAGTTAAATGTATGGGAAGAGAGATATATACCCTATCTATACATAAATACATAAATAGATAGGGCATATATATCTTTTTCCATACATTTAGCGGATTATTGATAGAAATTCAGAGGCTTAATTGTGATTTAAAACACTGTGCAAAAGTGAAATTGACAAATATTTGGTACATGTATGTACTTTATGAATGTGTTGATCAAGAAACCTATTTAGCCTTCTTAACCCGGTTTTCACATATACTGGGTATCCTATTTTCATTAGCTCTGGGCTTACTTTAGAATACAAATAATTGCTGGGATTGAATTTTGATAATATATATATATTAACCATTATTAACAAAATATTCCATGTTTAAAATAGATTTCGTGAGTAAACAATGCATTAACATACAAAAGCAGTTAGGTATATTTATCTGGATTGTGTTTTAATAGAATTATTATCTGACAAAAAGTCTATTCAAACACATTCCAGATACATACAGCAAACTGCTTTTGTATGTTTATGCATTATTTACTCATTATTCAAACAATATACTTAATAATGCCAATTTTTATCATTACATATTTCTTGATCCGGATATATCATGTATATTAAAAAAAACAAGTATTTAGAAAATAATAGTAAATAAAGATGACACACAATATTACAAATAATGTTTCTACGTCTATCATGTCTATAGACAGCAGTGAAGGATAACATATGTCAGAAAAATTCAAAGTTTCAAACAGAATTAATCCAAATGATTTTTGATTCTTCACTTACTGAAATTATAGATGTATTTAATTTATTTTGCACAGTGTACAGTAGTACTTGGAAATCAATATTATTTGCTACATGTGGATTTAATTTTAACTCTAAAATTAATTTACTAATTTAAAGCATTTATCAAGCTGATGCTATAGATATGTATAACAATAACATAGTACTGTCTATAGCCAAAGCACTGATGTATTGTTCAAATAGTACAAAATTGCAGTTCATGTTTTTTAACATTCACAACATGAAGTACACAGATATGCGCTTTAGCTGAGCAATCTCATTATTGCCAAAATAACCTAACAGGCTTAAATTAATGCATTTAAAATGCAATTTAAGGTTTAATATGTACATACTTTACAAAGAAATCTTTAGTACATACATGTATTTAAAATTTGATCTTGAAAAATTCATTTTCTGAAAAGCTTTACATTTTCATTAAAATTAAGATACATGTATGATGGTAAATGGTTTGAATACCATTCATTTGATTGGTATCACAATATAATTTTCATTGGAAGATTAACACTGGAGTAAGAATGGGGAGTTTTTTCACTGTACTTTTGTCACTTTAACTGTCACTGTCACTTTCAGATCCATCTTTGCTGTGGCATTGGATTTCCAGTCAAGTACTCAGATTTATTTACATTATGCATGGGTGGTGCAGAACTGATGCCACACTTTGGATGATGCATGAGTGCATACATGTAATTATGCCAACAACATGCGCAAGAGCTCGAACCTTGCAATAATTCAGAGTTGGTGTGTCTTTGAAAAGTTATGCTCAAAAGGCCTTCATCTTTATGTGTATGGATGTCACAGTCACCTTTTATATGCTCTTTGGCAAAACTGGAGGAGGTCTAGAGGCACAGCTGGTAATGTCCAGAGGTCAGTTCCTGAAGCCTTTCCTTATTTGACTCGGGGAAGTCTACCACCTCACAGACTACTTTCTAAAAGAAGAAGCGGTGGCTTACATGTAAATGCTATTCCTTCACCTGCCACTTTAGCTGATTGACAGAAAAAGCATTTTTGCTCCATCTGGACAGGAGTTTTAAATACATGTACCTGCAAAATGTGTGATTATATCATCAATTTAAAAATACTATGAAGAACACAAATTATTAAAAATCAAAAATCATTTTCTGTTTTTATGCATTTTTATTAATAATTTAATTCTGTACAATGTACATAGTAAATTTTAAAATGCATATTTTTTCTCTGGGTTCACTTAAACAGAAATCATTAGCGAGAAAAAGATATGATGAAACCGCGGTAGGCGGGGGTAGAACCTGTTTATAGTTCTGTCGCCAGCAAATAGAGAAATCATTAAATTTTGCGTCACCGTTACAAAAGTCGTCAGAATGGTTTATACTTTTAGTTTCGCTATCTGTACACATATATACACCCTGTTTCTCATAAACCGATACCTAAATTCTCACATGTAATTACATGTAATTAATACGTACATGTGTGCCCAGTATTATGTTTTGTTTGAGACATTCGATTAGGCCTAATATAATGTCGTCTGTTCCACATGGAACCTACATGTTTATATCTTGGTATTTGTGGCATACATCTTGAATATCGGGATTTCGTTGAATTATTTGGCTACGCTTTACTTTACGCCTTTATATGCTTGTTCAACCGCCAAAAATAGACGACATATTTACCATGATATTCCTATACTTCATGAGATACACCTGTTTAATTGAAACAAATGCAAGAAACCAAAGGTATGATAACTGAGATAAAATTTATATAGTACCGATAACTTATATTGAGGATTTATTGATTATTTTGAAGAGATTAATCAATATTGAGTAGCCTCCTTTTTCGTGTCAGCTTCAGCTTAATTAATGTTCCATAAATAGTTTGCATGTTTTGAATTGTACAGATAAATATATATTATTAGTTTTTTTAATCTTTGTTATCAAAATATTTAAAAAAGTACACAATACTTATTTCAAAATGCGGTGAATTGTACAAGCAAAGGCCTACAATAAAATATTGATGAGTAAAATAGCTGGGCATATAAAGACAATGTATGGATAGGCATATCGTGAAAACTAGGCTTTAATATAATTTTCATCCTTACATCTTTTATAATGATGTGTTTAGTTGTTTTGGAGATTTCGTATCAAAAAAAAAATTTTTGTTTTGTTTTTGTATATAAATAACTTAAGTAAATGTATTTAAAATATGTACAATACATAAATACATACATATATATGTACGAATTTCACCGTTTTGCTGTTCCGGTCTTTTTTTTTAATGGCGAGCAATGTTTAACACTGAAAAATCAAATATTTCTTTAAACATAAATAACAATAAATTTGCTCACCTTAAAACGAATTCTTGCAGTCGGAATGTTGTTTTTATTGCAGGTCAAATTATCGCGAAATATGTAAACACCGCCGTCTTCTACTGATTTTGCGTGCGCCAGGCAACCAGACGACAGTTTATTTTTTCACTAATATCAATTTTTAACATGGGGCGCATTCGTGTCGGAAAATAAAAATTGTTCAAAAATGTACATTTGGTACCAATATTTTATTTTATGTTTGATTTTTTTTCCGAGTCGAATGCGCCCCACTTCAAATATGGAGCCAAATGTTCAAAAGCAGAGAAAATTCCGGAAAAACTCAAAACCAGTATAGGTTTCGGCAGTTAGCATTAACAAGTCCACATCCTGTTCGGCCAAAATAGCCCACAGGTGTATTGGTCAAGTAATGTTTATTCAGAAAATACACAAAACTTAGAAGAAAACGAGAGTTTATTTTCCAGGAAATTGGTAGGCCATTTGCAGTAATTTCTGACCCTAGTTCTTTACATGTAAAAGTTTGTCATGATGAGATAAGTGTATGCCCTTGCAATAAAGTGATTTATTTAGGCACCCAGCTTTAAAATATACGATATTTTATACAAAACCGAGGTTGCCTCAGTCTTAATACGATGCATAATTATAACAAATTGAAAATAAGACTATATAGATAGCATTCTACTAATAATAATGTTAAACAAAATATTCATTTATAATTTTCCGTTAATCTATGGAATTTATTTTTCATCGCTAAAAAACCGCATGATAGCCTTCAATGACTTAACTTAATGCGTCATTTTGAAGCATATGACGTCATATTTTGTAGTACAGCGAGAACGACCTCTTGCTTATTTTCAGTGTGTACGATATAACAGACATCGAAATTGTAAGTAATAGCATTCGTTGTTCTTAATTAAAAGAATAGTATAAATTTATTTTGCTAATAAATGAATTAATTAGTTCTTTCGAGGTTTGTAATATTCTGTGATGTCATAATGCACATTTCCCGTACTTTTTGTCTGAACGGAATTTATTGACAGCCTGAATCAAGGAAGTGTCTTAGTTCTCTGATAAATAGGGAAATAAATGACACTTAATGTGTGTGTAAATGTTTTATCAAATACCCGACATGCAAAGCCAAGATTACATTTTTGACCCCCCCCCCCCCCCCAATAAAAAAAACCCCAAAAAACAAACTTAGATTGGCTTTGATTATTTGACTCTAAATCCTATGTTTTCATCATCATTTTAGTAATTGTTTTGTTTTCTTGAAACAAAAACCTATCAATATGTTCTACACTAAACGATGTTTGCAAATTATTTAAATAAGGGGCAATCACTCAAACTTGTAAGCTAATGGGTTTTTTTCTTCAAGAGATATCCAAATTTTTATATTATCAGTAATTCTGTTTACCTGTGCCACATGCAAGAACATGAAATGACCAACGTATGCTATATACATTAGGTTTATAAATGTAAACTATCATGATGGTTAATAGTGTCAACAGAAGAATCCATAACATATTTGAATTTACATTTAAAGTAAGGTGTTTTTATCTCAATTGTTCATCATGTCCAGCGGGTCGACGATATCATCAGTGTGTTCTTTTGAAAGACAAACACATTACATAGATTTATGCATTGAAGGTTTTTAAAAGAAAATGATTTGAAAAGTTGCCAAAGTTTGTAACGTTTTGACAATGGTTAAAGATAAAAGTCACATGGCTTGAAGACAACGCTGTCCCGGCCAACTCCATTACTTTTGTCATTACCATATCGCTAAAATACCAAATGCTTTACTACAGAAACATTTAAAAATGTTTAGAAAACATAATATTTAAATTGATCGTGAAATGCTTTAATTTACAAAACATTGCACAAAACATTTTGGACTTGAGGAAGAATCTTCGGTATTATACAACATCCGTTAGAATTCCTAAATCACGTGATATGTGTATACCGGAATTGGCTTAATTATAGAAAGAGGAAACAGCGCGCGTACTTACCAACATCCTTTCCGTTTCTGCACATTACGAGGGAAAATCCAAAACATTTGTATTGTTGCAATACCAGTAATGGCAAAGTTTTTAATATCGTAAAAAAATATTGCACTCAATGCCACTTGGTATTCCATACATAATAGTAACAGTTAAAACGGATTAATACAGTGAAAGTTTAACATTTTGTAAATTGAATTTGAAGATTTCATTGACTATGACATGTTTTACTTTGTGACACCATCAAACAGGTGTCTAATTTGATAAATATTAGATCAGGATTTTTTTTTATTATTTAAGCAAACTATATATTTTTTTCTTAGTTTCAAACATTGAAATGAAGGTGATGAACTACATGGAGAAAATGAAGTTTTTTTACTACTATACGTTTAAGGTGGTATGTGATATCTATCGATATTAATGTGGAGTTAAGTACATTATAATTAAAATACATTCACCGGTTTAGAATTTTTCAAATTGTAAAATATTTAACGAATAAATGCGTTTTAAAAAAAATTGGAAAGGCAAACATTTTAAAATCCCCAGCTGGATTCGCACTCATGAGGTACATATTCGTATTGAACTCTCTAACCCACTGCGCTACGCTGTTAGGTTACAATTTTGAGAAATAAACTATTAATAAACTTACACTTGGTTTTATTGTTTATTTCGATAAATAGTACGTCACAACATGGAAATGACCCATCTTAAAGACATTCTTGTTTACGACAAATAGTGCTTCTCAAAATTACATACTTCCGTTCCTTATAACATTAGTACCAAAGAATTATATACGAAGACAGATGGTGAACTTTAGAAAACGCTTTACAGAATTAATTCTACATCTTAAGATAATAAAATGCATTGCTTATCCTTATCCGATCCATTTGGAGCTTTATACAATATATAAAGAACAATGTCAGATTAATGTACTTACTCTCTAGGCAACCACTCACAAAGTCACACAGGTCCTTTTTACAGGAACAATTTTGCTGACATTTATATCCAAAGGAAGGATAAACACACATCCTACTGCAGTTATGCCAGTAAAAACCTAATGGACATTCTACAACATATAATTTATTTACATGTATCAGTTTATTGCATTTACAAGTTGATAGCAACAGGGAAACTTTAACTTGTCTTATGTATTTAGTTTCATGCAAAATATCATTAATGTTTTAAGATTATTTACCATTAGAGTATATAACAATACCCTATTTAAACAAAACAATTAAAATTGCATTTTGACCGCGCTTTTATAAGACATGGTTTAATGCACACATTTACTGTCGGACTGTCCAAAAGAACATATGAACGAAATTATCGATATAGATTTTTTTTTCAAAAACACCATTATAAAAAAAATATTTGCTAGATCATATTTTTATACATTACAATTATTGATTAATTCATAATAGCTTCGAAAATAATATATTTTCAAATACAAATCAGATCAAATGGTGATCTTTAAGAGCGGCAAAATGTTGCATTAAAAATCATTCCATGTGTTCTTTTTAAACTCGATACATGCGTTAAACTTACTGACGCATTGATTCTTCACTATATCCCACATTGTCGATGGACAACATCCGTTCGGATACCTAAAATGTAATCAATATGTAAATAATCAGGATTACAAAACTTGTTTTCGTCATATAGTCCTGAAAATTATTCATCCTCATTAAACAACCTTTAACAATTTTGCTTACGAAATGCATGGTCCTTTTTGGGAATCCACCAAACGTAATAATGGTAATTGCAATAGAGAAAACACTACGATATCCAAAAGATGTGTCGTACTAAGCATAATGGATCAATAAAAACGCTAAATCAAAACCCTATTTTAAGCGTTCATACATGTACTCTTTTAGTAGGTTCTCTATCGTCTGATAATTATTTCCTTGTTGGTGTTAAATGATTATAATTATATCTATATAAAACAAATTTAATTTATATTTAAGGAGGCCGGATGGTCAACAAATTAACATCATATCTGCCTAAAATTTAAAGATATAATTTGTTAAGCTATAAACTATAATTAATTGAACATTCAGCAAAGCTGATGAACTATACGAGATGCTATACTCATCGGCTGTAGTTGAACGAATACACAACAGGAATGTGAGTTTACCAGTTATTGATGCATACAACCAAAACATATTTATTAACATATAAATGACACATGAAGGTGAATGGGACTTAAAGGCCGCATTGAAAGATGTACATAGTATAATAGGGCCCAAGGAGGACCTGGTATACCAACTTCAAAAGTATCCGGGTAGAACTAATGGCGCTGCGCTGTGCGCAGTTGCCGACGATCTTAATTTTTTGTATGAGACATTTGGGAACCCAGGAGGGTAGGAGGCGCACCTGTTTACCCTGTTTCCTGCTGGTTAGTGGTCCTACCACGTACATGTACCCCAGCCCTTTTCCAAGAGGTGGAGTGGGCCCCAGACCCATCCGTCTTGAATATGACCCCCCAAAAATTAACATTACCATTACATGTTTAACTTTGCGTTTGATTTTGCCATTATAGAATTGAGACAGTCTGTCTAAAACACATGCCCATCGCTTTGTGTGACGGCTGGACAGGGAAACGCAGAGGGCAGCCATGCCACCACCCCCCCTCCCCCCACAATGTTCCCTTGGACCCGCCACAGATATCGATATGGTGTTCCTCCATCACTTAGGGGATATCTTCCCCTTTGCTATGATGATAGACCACAAACCCTTACTTATGTTGTCTAAGAAAGCCCCATTGCTTGACTTTGAGAGGTGAGTCCAATCAAATCTGTACAAGTTTAGATTTGCAACGGTAATGTTAGGATGTGTAACGACCCCTCCCCGATCTAGTACGAACTGTAAAAAAACTTTATTTTTCTTCTTGCGCTTTCTGTCAATTTTCTTACCGCAGTTGAGAGGAACGCCATGCCAATAGCGGCGTGGCAGATTATTGGACAATGCAAGTTTGGAGTTGGCAGAGGTGTATTGTAGAGCAGACAGCTGCACTGGATTTCTTGAATGAATTTTTGCTAGTTAACCCAGGGTTTACCAGGTCGTTTGAGCCTGAACACATGGTGGCTGTCTCTGGATCAGCTGCAGGATTTCTGGGTCCAGTTGGTGCCACTGTATTGTCCTTTTGGCTTTCCAGAGGAAGGTTGACGGTAGGTTAAGATTGCATGGCTCCCCCGCTTGTATGTCTCGCCATTTGACCTGCCCAGTATGGGATTGAGGACCAAAAGATCCAACTGAAAAACATGCAATACTTTGATTTAGTTAGTGATGTGACTAAATGAGGTTGTTCATTTTGCTCCTGCCACCAATGCGGGGTGTTTAGAGGATGCGGATGTAATTTATAAAGGCTGTTGACTTCCATCGACCGAACATCTGTATGTCTGCGCGAGAAGTGCCCTACAGCGCTAAGTCAGTGGCCCTGTCAATTCGAAAACTCTGTGTGCGAAAGTGGCCTTGTATTGCACCATAGTTGATAGCTTTCTGTAGCATTGCATTGAAACCTGCTTAGTGGTTGAGAGTTGAGGTGGATGAAGAAATTATTGTTTTGTGTTGTGTATGGCATGCAAGAGAGGTAAGCTACTGTAGCTTTAACTGGACACAGTGAGGATTGCGCTTGACTATTAATGATTAAGTTAGTGTTGGTGCCTATCTGGTCTGTTTTGGAGTTGGGTATAGTTGTTTTGAGGTTTGGAGGGTTGCCCGGACTTGCCCCACAATTGTTGTACTATAATGTTGTGTGAGGAAAAGTGAAAGTTTGGGTTGGTGACTGTAATCTCGCCTATGCGGAGCAGTGCAAAGCATGCTATTAAAAATGCACAAGCAAACTATTCAGTTTGGTAAGATGATGAGCATACTACTTGCAGGGTTGCGAGGAGTTTTTGTAGTATTGGGCTGGTAATAGGTAATCGACTGTCTAGATTGACGCCTTTTGAGCGTTTACGGTCCAGCAGGGCTTTGGCTACCAGTAAGGCCTTAGTTGTGTCTGGGGTGTTTTTGAGTTTGTGATAGTAAGATAGTGCGCTAATGTACAAGTTTACTGAATTGGGTGAAAGATGTTGAATACATAGGTACGAGATGTTGCATAAAATTATGTTTGGATGGATTGGCTATGTTTTCTGGAGGCCGACGCTGGTAAGGAAAACCTGAGATTTCTTGAGGGCAGCCTGGTAAGCTTTGAATGTGTGAAACAATAGTGAATTGTGGATGAGGCGCCTGGACTCAGCCATCAGACATCCCATATCCGGGACGGAAGCTGTGTTGGCAACCACTAGAAATCTGGAGCCAGGGTCCTGAACCTTCTTCACTGTAAACAAGAAATATTGTTGGCAAATTGGTTAGTTTTTGATGGAATGTATTTTGCTTTGATTGTGATGTTGTGTTTAAATGTAAGAAGGACCAGTTTCCTTACAATGGTCATTATCTTTTTAATTTAGATGTGCAAGTGTTAATGATTTCTACAACTGCTATGTTGTCCATGTTGAACAAAATGCGTTTGTTAGACAATTTGGAGTGCCAGAGAGAGAGACATAGTGCAACATATACCGGGAAGAGCTCAAGAAGAGACCACCTGTTATGAGCCCAGCGGCCGGAGAAGAAGATATCGACCCCCCCACCCTTTGTCTGTGAACAACTGAAGACTGTTGTCTGAGGTCCATATGCATGAACTGATAACTGTTACCCCATTGTATTGGTCTAGAATTGTTGCCACATGGCTAAATCATCCCGCATGCCACTACGGATCCTAATGAAATGGGAGGGAGGGCTTTTTGATGTCAATGATTGCATAATTAAACGCCTACAAAGAGCTCTGACGGGCGCCACTGTTTTGCATGCAAAGTTTAGTAGGCCAAATAATGATTACAGTGACTTAAGCTGGACTTTTTCGGTATTCTGCACGAATCGAATAGTTTGCATTACCGTGTCTAGTCTAATGCGATTGGTACCCCAATGTATTTAGAAATTTGTTCCAAGAGGTCGAGTGTGAATTAACATAGGTTAGAATTGGTGGTCCGGCGAAAAGAAAATCATCTAAATAGTTTAAGATGCTAGGATTGCGAGACTCAGATTGGATTATCCAGTGGAGGAATGTAGCGGACATTTTCCAGATTGAATCCAGATTGAAGCTCCAAATGGCAACATTTTGTCAAAATAGTATCTGTCTTGAAATTTAAAACCTTATAGACTAAAATCAGAATGGATAAGTCGAAATGCTGATTTTACGTGAGACTTGGCTACCAGGCCCCGCCGCCACCAAACATAGTTGAGTACAAAACTCAGCCTCAACTCTGAGAAAATACTCAACTCCGTATTCTCAGCCTCAAATCACCGCCACCAAATATTTGAGTACGTACTCAAATAAAAATTTTGAGTACGTACTCAAAATATTTGAGATAGCTAGATACCTATCTCAAGTAAATACTCAAGCAACAAAAATGGCCGCCCACAGACGACATATGCGACGCTGACGTCGGCAAATGTTAGACGAGGTTGAAATTTCAAGAAGAGTCATCCGAGACAGGTTAAATCCGCTAGAAGAGTATTCAGATGATGAAATTTTTGACAGATATAGGTTTCGTCCCGCAACCATTCAGTACATTTTAGACTCTATTGCCCCATCAATTGTAAACAACACTGCCAAGAACTGTGCGCAGGACAGATAAGGCTACACATCGTTTTGATATGCTAATGAAAGGGTTAATGAGATATGACGTCATAATATATGCCCCGCCTCTGTATTTCCATATATGGAAAATATACCGAAAACAGCAGCTTAAGCAAAAGATACGGCTAATTTAATACTTCATAAGAAAAATATAACTACGAATCACTCATGTGTGTTTTTATAAGTTTACAACAATCAGAATATACGAAGAATTTCCATGACGCATCTGTCGTATGGATGTGAATCTGCGTCCTAAAAGCGCTCGCCAGACGATGCAATGTAAACACGTGTAGCTGGTATTCCCGATGATAGCGATCTTTTGATGATTTATCAGGAATGTAGAATAGATATACAGTGTATTTGTAATGTACCAGATAGCTAAATAACTATTTTATTGTGATTTTATACTGTTGATGAATTTCTGATCGACTTAGTGTGTTGTATCGTTCAAAACATGAGAAGAGACTGCATTGTTTACATTTATACAATGTACATGTAGCCAGTCCATTAAATTGTTGTTCATTTTCATCTGAGCCAATCGACACGAATCAGTTCATAGTCCTTCTAATGACAATACTTACATGTAGTTTTACACAACAGTTGTTTTTTTTTAATTTGTAAGTAAACAATACAAGACTGTGTGAAAACAGCTGATTTGATTTTCTGAAAATCAGTACAGTACAGGCTAAAGGATTGCTGTTTCATTTTCTGAAAATTGATAAACAGCTGATCAATAACACCTTTCTACTGTGTTCAAAATTCTTCTATGACAGTTCATTTATATTTTATACACATTCATCCATGCAGTTGATGCACATTAATTAATTCTTATTACTAGCTAGTTTTTTTATAACTCAAACTATTACTATCATAACACTGTTTGAAATCTTGTCACCTGGATTCACACTTAAGTTTCTGTACTGAAACGAATAATAATAAACAAATAACTGCTTGTCCCCATGATCTGATTTTTTCTAACTGAGGAATCTACAAGTACAAGTGTATATGTACAGTGTATGGTCATATATGGTATGTTTGTTTAGAATTTGTATACATGTAACTTTCAAAATAATATTTAAAGTGTTGGTCATTTTACCCATACATGTAGACCTTTCACAAAATGTTCAAATTACTGTGAAATGCCCTAACTATATATGCATTTGTATAACTTCCCATAATCATTTTTTGTTATTTGCAGAGTAATTTGAAAAGTGTCACACTGGTTTGAAAAAGAGGCTTGAAGAAAATGTAAGTATATAACATACATGTATAAGTACAATAATTCATCATTGAAATAATGATAAATCTGATAATTCTATGGGACAGTTAGAAAAAGCATTTTCATGTATGAATGGTTTCATGTTATAAAATGATTGATAAAAACCTATGTTAATTATAAACCTACAATTTTGAATAGTTCATGTTTACAAAATCAACAATACATGGTATGTTTTCACACTGACTGCACCAACATTATAATGATATCAATCTTGTATAAAATCAGTATGAGAGAGAGAGAGAGAGAGAGAGAGAGAGAGAGAGAGAGAGAGAGAGAGAGAGAGAGAGAGAGAGAGGCACTTTTAAGGTCAGGCCGGGTAAAATAAGGGGGTGTAAGTAATATATATATCAGGAGTGAGGATACTAATCATTTCAAATCAAACTGAAAAGCTGTCTCAAAGCTGTATTTGAATTTGTGCAAAATCTAAATGCATATCTAAACATAGTGAAATGTGTTTTAAGATTAATAAATTTCATTTTCTGTCAAATTGTAGAAAATACTCCATTTCAGTCTTTATTATTATAACTATTACAAGTTAAACTAGTGGGTATTGTTTTTTTACAAAAAAAAAAAACAAAAAACAGATGTCTCCCCTTCTCCCCCAGGTTTGTAATATGGGGCAAATTTAATAAGTGAAAAAGAATGATGTCAGGTATATGTTATATATCATCCATATATGATACAAGTCATTATTGTAAGGATTTTTTTCCTGATGACTGACCCTGAGATCCAAATAAGTCAAGGTCAAAAAGTTTGGTATGGTTTAATTTTTCGCTAGATCATCAAACTTTGTTTTAAGTTTAAAATCTCTGTCAAAGAATTTAGAAGTTATGGTCTGGAAAAAAAATTGATTTTTTTTCTTAATTTGACCTTGAGTTAGTAAAAGGGTCAAGGTGAAAAATTTACAGTAGTATTTCTCATGGTATTTTAGTTCTTTGTTTACAGTTTGAAATCCTTCTATCAAAGTATATTTAAATAAAGACGAGAATATTTTTTTTCTAATTTGACCTGGAAAAAAAAATATTAGGCCAAGGTCAAAAATTTGGTAGGTTCTAGCTAGGTTACTTACTATCTATCTGTGATAAAAGTTTAAAGTTTTTATGTTGAAGGAATCTCATGTTATGATTTGTACAATATTTTTTAGAAAATGAATGACCTTGAAACACAAGATTAGTTAAGGTCACAAATTATGGTGATGTGCACTCTTGCTCAATACCATTTATCTATGTTTTAAGTTTGAAGTCTTAATGTCAAAGAGTATTTAAGTTACGACCCACACACAATTTTATTATTTTTTTCTTAATTTGACATTGAGTAAAGACAATGTTAAGGTCAAATATAAAACAAAAGTACACCTCAGTGTATTATTATTGTTCTTTGTTTAAAGTTTGAAGTCCTTCTATCAAAGTATATTCAAGAGATGAACAATGACTTTTTTTCTAAATTGACCTCAAAAAAATATTAGGTCAAGGTCAAATATTTTGGTGGGGACTAGCTACGTTATATGCCATATATCTATGATACAAGTTAAAAGTCTCTATGTTGAAGGAGTCTTGTGTTATGGTCTGAACACTGTTTTTCATAAAACGCTTGACCTTAAAGTCAAAATAGGTCAAGGTCAAAAATTATGGTGACTTGCTCTCCTTCTTAATACCATTTATTTATGTTTTGAGTTTGAAGTCTTAATGTCAAACGGTATTTAAGTTACGACCCAGACAAAATTTTATTATTTTTTTCTTAATTTGACATTGAGTAAAGACAAGGTCAAAGTCAAATATAAAACAATAGTACACCTCAGTGTATTATTATTGTTCTTTGTTTAAAGTTTGAAGTCCTTTTGTCAAAGTATATTCAAGAGATGAACGATGACGTTTTTTTCTAAATTGACCTTGAAAAAAAAATTAGGTCAAGGTAAAAAATGTTGGTAGTGTTTAGCTACGTTATATACCATCTGTCTATGATACAAGTTAAAAGTCTCTATGTTGAAGGAGTCTTGTGTTATGGTCTGGACACTGTTTTTCATAAAACGCTTGACCTTGAAGGTCAAAATAGGTCAAGGTCAAAAATGTTGGTGGCGTTCACTCCTTCTCAATACCATCTATCTATGTTCCAAGTTTAAAGTCTTAATGTCAAAGGGTATTAAAGTTACGGCCTGGACAAAATTTGGATGAAGAAGAAGAAGAATAAGAACTAGACACGATCTCGTTGCGAGCAACGAGGAGGTCTTCCGTCCGATTTTTAGAAGAAAATATGACATCATCGACTTTGATTTTCGACAAAAAAAAAACATGGAAAAAAGAGTAAAGAACTAATGCTTTTTTGTATCGCATTTTATAAGTTATCTTATATTGCTTTTTCAAATACTTGCATTTCTTCCAATTAAGATAGAAAAGATTAAACTTGTTTACCTCTGGCTCCTAAAAACCCTAATTAGGTAATGCAAGATAAAATCACTATATTGTAAGGATATATACACGTATTATACCTAATTCAGCTTAAATAACCTTTCACAAAATAGTTATTAGTAAAACGCTATAGATAAAATACTTTAAAGCCCTTTGATCCCCTAATTTAAGGGGCCAGCCCCTTTTTCTTGAAATCAAATGAAAGGTCATTTAATTCTGAACACATTTTGTCAAGTCTTTAGAAATTCGTTACCGTTCTTGAGATATATGGGAAATAAGGTTTTAGGGGCCGATCCCTTATCTCCTTATAGGGGCCGTTTAACGAAATTTTGAAGGTTGCATATTGTTAAGAACATCATATTAAACAACTTTTCTTCTGTACTGCATTTCAAAATATGTTTCCTTTTCTGAGATATGGGTGATCTAAATTTTGGACTTTTGGCCCCTAAAAACCCCTAATTAAGTAACACATGATAAAATTATTACATTGCTTGGATACATAACTGTGAGATAAACATATTTGCTTCTATAACATTTCACAAAATATCCCTCAGGGCTATAGATAAAAGACTTTAGAGCCCTTTGGTTCCCTAATTTAAGGGGCCAGCCCCTTTTTCTTGATATCAAATGAAAGGTCTTGTAAATAAAAACTTTTTTTACATTTCATGTTTTAACAAAATATTTTTCAGAAAAGAGATAAACAAAGAAAACCAGAAAAAATTACGACGTTTTTTTAATCTCAATTTTTGGGTCCAAGCGAGCTTCGACGCCTTTTAAACCAGACAACTATAAATGCCTTTAGACACATCTACAATCTTTGGTCTACCATCCCTGAAAATTTGAATTCAATATCTCAGTTCGTTTAGGAGGAGATAACAGGACAATCAGACCCTCTGAAAATCGCTAAAACGTCAATATCTCACGAACGGAAATGACGTCATTAAAATAAAAAAAATATATATCAAGCTTTCATCAATATATACAAGATCTGAAAATTTCACGAAAATCGGTTGAGTCGTTTTCAAGAAACCGCTTGTACAGAAAAGCGTAAGAAAAAAAAATAATAAAAGGGAAAAAGAAACAAGCAATAACAATAAGGTCTTCCGTTGGAAACGGAAGACCTTAATAAGAATAAGAAAATCGACAAAAACAATATGTCTCCCCTTTGAAAGGGGAGACATAATTCACTGAAATATAATTTTCATTTTAGCTGGTACCTGGCTACCTGCTTTGTTTTGGGATTTACATAAATGATGTTCTTATTGGTGACAATTTACCCACACACTGATCCTGGGGATATAAAAGATGAAATGATGAAAAGAAAAACCTGAACTTTAAAAACAGGAAGACTGTGTTTTTGGAGAGAGAAGAGGAACAGAACTAAGAAGTCATACAATAAACACATTGACATCATAATTTATAAAGAAATTGCAATTTTGAGTGTGCATGCTTATGTCCGGTTTAAATGTTGTCACAATTTTTTTTTCAGAAAGTCCTTTTATCTTCTTGAATTAATAAAACAAATGAACCAAATAATATTAATTGATTTTATATTCATAATTTTGTTTAGAAGTGGAAGGTGAAAGGACATTTAATTAAGTTAGCTATATCAAATTGCTATATGCTGCAAGTATTAACTAAAGGATGGGTGGGAGAGAGAGTTTCTCACATAGGAAAATTCAGACTTATTTAAATTCTATATATTGATGTGAACCAAAAATGGCTTTTGATCGCCCTGTCGCGGGATTAACACACCCTCTTTTCTTTCTCGGTAATGAGAAATTAGCAATTAGAATTTATTTTGTTAATAAATAGATATGCTACCCTCCCCTCCTTAATTTTTATCATTCTGCATTGCATGTGTTGAATAAAAATAAAAGTAAATTTCAATGAGTATTAAAAATAAAAGTGTAATACAAAGGTGCATAGTGTTAATTGCTTATGGGGGATGGGAAAAGGCCTCATAAATGGGCAGATCTACATGTATAGTCTCTATGGTAAATTCTAATTTAATTCGCAATTTACATAGTAAAACACCTTGCTACCTGGCCCCTGCCAAACAGAATAAAGTTACCCCTTTGAACCCCCCTCCCCAGAATAATATTTACAGACCTGACCAGTGCTATAGAATGTGCATTCATTGGGCACAGGCAGCACATTCATTCATCTGACATTAAATCATTATGAACAAATACTCAATATCTTAATTATTAATATAATATTATGAGAAAAATTTATAACACCAGGATCTTAATTGACACCCAACCCCTCAAATTAATAATTGTGTACAATTAGCTCTTACATATTTTTCTCTCTTTCCTAAAAAATATTAAGAATTCACTAACTCCGCGAATGCAGTAAACCAAGAAAAATGAAACACAACGGTTTAAGTTTACATCCCTAATTCGACAGAGGAAATGCGGGCGATTCATCGTAACCATCTTGTCTCTTTTATAATAAATAAAACTGAAACACTATGTTTAAATAACCATTTACATAATGTACTGCTGAAACATATCTTAAAATTAATTCGGATTAGGTGATCGCGCCTATATCAGAAGAGTTACCGCTCAAAGAGTTACTTCCCATTTTGGGATCACTTGTGCGTTTGAAATGTGTATTGATTTGAACTACATTCCAGATTGAGAAATTAAATGCAAAAGTTCAAGTGCAAGACGGCTATAGATATTATTAAATTTGGTATGATTTTCTTCCTTTTTACGAGTTCTTAATGAAAACTAATGCTCATTTGTTGAGAGATGAAGGTTTACTTTGTAATTTTTATCAAAATATTCAAAAATGCAGTATTTTAGGAACAAGTAGCCAGTTTTTGAGAAATTTACATAACTAATGAACTTTTCAACTGAATGAGCAATGATTTCTATGATGTACAGTTAATTTTGAATATGTTCCAATATTACTTACTCTAAACTTTCTTTGCCTTGCACTTGAACTTTTTCTCTCAATTTAGCATTGACGTTTTTTGTCTAAAAGGCGCCCACGTGACCCTTAAAAGTCACGTGACCTTCAAATTTAGACATGGTCAAGTTAAGGTGACCCATATCTTTACAAAAACACCAAAAATAGTTTAGAACTATTCATTACGCAGAAATAAATAAACAAAAGCAAATCGACCTCCTTTTACTGCTGTTTGAAAGCAAAATGTTGCCTTAACTGTTCTGCGTGCCTTACCACCCATTCTACAGCTACTTACCTGACTTAGGTTTCTGGCAACGGGGGCATACCACAGACTGGTAGGGAACAGTATTGGAGTATCAGGGACAACAACCGGAAGATGTTGCCGTTCTGTTACAGATTCCATAATTACTAATCTGTTGAAAAACTCCATAACTTTTCCAACGGGTAAATGCGCCAGGGAAACAAAACAACAATTTCTGGCAGTAGCAGGTATAAAATGCATCCTTTCACAGATATAATCAGTTATATTTCGTCCCCAATGCTCGTCTTAAGTGTACTTTCTCTTTTGATAATAAAGAAAGACAACTGGCAATGAACAGATAACTCTTCAATGAAAATTAAAGTACTGCTATCAATGATAGATTTCCTATAGATCTATCAAGATTTGATCAAACACATACATGTCACGAAATTACAAGCACTAATAATAATGTTCTTCTTTATAAACTAGTGATTTTATTACCATACATACACACTCCCCTCTTTCATTAAACAAAAAACAAAAAAACAAGCAACTATTTCATAAACTTTAAGGCAGTCTACAAAGTATCATTTATGCAGAAAGTTAGCATAAGAACATGACGTAAAAATTAATATTATAAGGTATACAAAATCATAAGCTCAAGATGTCAATTTTAAATCAGTGTAGGCCTAAATGTGTTTGCTGTTTAATATTTATTAAAAAATAAACAATGGTTCACAGATGCCTTAAGAATAACAGTGAAATACATGTTGTTTTGAACAATGTTAGTTTTTGTTTGCAGGCCGTGTGCGATGCCAAATATAAGATAACGAGTATTTGCGCAAAATGGCCCGGTTGCGTGCACGATAGTCGGATATGGCGGGAGTCGGCTTTGTTTCAGCAGTTTGAGAATGGTGTTAGGCTAAGAAAATATATAATTTAGATACATGCAAATACAGAATAGTTAATTCAAAAGCTATATGAATGAGTTAATAATTTTATATTTCATTCGAACAGGCGTTCATAGTGGATTTCTTTTGGGGGATTCTGGTTATCCTTGCAAAAGGTACCTAATGACACCCTTTCGAAACCCGTCCACTCCCCCCCAGCAAAGGTTTAATGCAACCCTCTGTAAAACTAGGGTGATGGTGGAACAGACATTTGGAATTCTTAAACGCAGATTTTCTTGTCTTCAAAGAGTGCTTAGGTATACGAAAGTCTGTAATTAAATATCCAAATACATGCATCTTTGTTTCATATAAATAATTCATACGTTTAAATACATGTATATACCGGTATTTCATGAATTAATATTAATCATGTTTTGCAAGTGATGCATATTGTCAACAAAATACGGCATATACCCGGAATTATAAATACTGTGGTCAATAATTTTAAACAGGACAGATCCAAATCAAGCGACAGAATATGTCATTGTCTGTGCAATCTTGCACAATATTGGTATAGACAGGGGTGACATCGTAGATTCTACACAAGAGCAAGTTCAACTTCGCGGTGGAAACGGGAACAACACCGTAGCTGGTGATGGTGTCAACATGAGAAACCACATCGTGGATACATATTTCACTTAAACACAGTCCTGCTCCAGATGTTTGAACAAGTTTAGTTAGATATAGTTACCCTATCATATTTAGAATAGTAGAATAATAGCATTCTCTCTCTCTCTCTCTCTCTCTCTCTCTCTCTCTCTCTCTCTCTCTCTCTCTCTCTCTCTCTCTCTCTCTGAATATGTTTAGACTCAACTCGCACACTACTCTATTCTCTTTTGAGAAGTGGACAGGCATAACCTACATCCACATGTAGGCTATGCCTGTTCACCTCTCAAAAGAGAATAATCAAAAGTTGAGAATGTATTTTAACAAAGAAGTCATTTACAAATTATGTGGTTTCTTACATTTATACAGCGTTGTATTTAATTTAGCAACACAAAGCACAAGATTAGTTCACAAACATAATAAATGAAACAATGTTTGAAAGTATTCGTAAACCGGCGAAAATTAAAATGTCAATACAATACAGCAATATGGTTATAATTAAGGTCTTCCGTTTCCAACGGAAGACCTTATTGTTATTCTTCGGTTCTTCTTCCCTATTATTAGGGTCTTCCGTTTCCAACGGAAGACCCTCTTGTTATTCTACTGTTTCTTTCTATTATTATTATTAGGGTCTTCCGTTTCCAACGGAAGACCCTCTTGTTATTCTACGGTTTCTTTCTATTATTAGGGTCTTCCGTTTCCAACGGAAGACCCTATTGTTATTCTACGGTTTCTTTTTCTTTATTATTCTTTTTTTTCTTTTTCTGACTTTTTTGGAGCGTTATTTCTCAAAAACTATCCAACCGATTTACATGAAATTTTCAGGACTGATAGACAATCATCGGCGCTACATATTATAAAATTTTTAAATGATGACGTCACTTCCGGTCTCAGATATTGACGATTTTGTAAAATTTTAAGGGTCATTTTGTCCACTCATCTCCTCCGAAACCAATCAAGATAGAAGGTTGAAATTTTTCCAGGATTGTAGATAAATGTTTGAAGTTGTACCTCCCTGCTTCCAATTATTAAAATTGCGCAAGGCCTCGAAGCTCGCCTGAACCTGAAAATTAGCACCAAATTTTTTCACAAAATTTTCGAACATTTTCTCTAATATCTTTTGATGTATAAATATTTTGTTATAACATGTAATGCAAAAGTTGTTTCAATTTCCACGGGCTTTCATTTGATATCAAGAAAAAAGGGCTGGCCCCTCAAATTAGGGGCCAAGAGGGCTCTAAAGTCTTTTTGCAATAACTCTTTACTGAAAAATAATTTGTTATTAATCATAGAAGCAAAAATGTTTATTGTACAGCTGTTTATCTATACAGTACCACACCTTAATCATATGTTACGTAATTAGGGGTTTCAAGGGGCCAGAAGTCCAAAACTTTGATCATTAATATCTAGAAAAGGAGAAATATTTTGAAAAGCATTGTAGAAGAAAAGTTGCTCAAAATAATGTTTTTGACAATATACTACCTAAAAAAAATTGTTGGTGGCCCCAGAAAGGAGATTAAGGGTCGGCCCCTAAAACACATTAGTTCAGATATCTCTAGAACGGTCAACAATTCCTGAACACTTGTTGAACAAAATATGTTTATATTTGCGAGATCTTTCATTTGATATCAAGAAAAAAGGGCTGGCCCCTTAAATTAGGGGCCAAGAGGGCTCTTAAGTCTATTAATAGTAACTTTTTACTGAAAAATAATTTGTTATCAAGTATAGAAGCAAAAATGTTTATTGTACAGTTTTTTATCTTAACAGTACCATACCTAAGTCATATGTTACGTAATTAGGGGTTTCAAGGGGCCAGAAGTCCAAAACTCTGATCAGTAATAGCTAGAAAAGGAGAAATATTTTGAAAAGCATTGTAGAAGAAAAGTTGCTCAAAATAATGTTTTTAATAATATAATACCTAAAACTTTTTTGTTGGTGGCCCCATTAAGGAGTTTAAGGGTCGGCCCCTAAAACACATTTGTTCAGATATCTCTAGAACGGTTAACAATTCGTGAACAGTTGTTGAACAAAATATGTTTATATTTGCAAGGCCTTTCATTTGTTATCAAGAAAAAGGGGCTGGCCCCTCAAATTAGGGGCCAGGAGGGCTACAAAGTCTTTTATTAATAACTATTTACTGAAAAATAATTTGTTATATATTATTGAAGCAAAAATGTTCAACTTATTAATCTTAATTAAAATCTGAAATCCGTTTTAAAATCGGATGATGCATTACAGAGATACAGGGGTTTAAAAATTGATTTTTCCGGAAATTTTGATTCCACATTCTTGGTTAAGAAAATAGTGTTATGTTCAAAGTTAAATTAACTCGTACCTAGAATGATTCGATATTTGTTAAGACGTTCTTAAACACATTCGGATTTTTTTTGTCAAGTCGTTCTTGAAATCGTTAAGTTTTTGTTAATTTGTACTGAAAGTCATTCGGATTTTGTTAAGTCGTACCAAGAATTATTCGATTTTTTATATCTTTTTGTTTTAATTACTCCTCGTATTGGCTTTAGAGCTCTGCTTCTTACAGGAACATCTAGCTTTTCTTTCGACATTAACGGAAGACCCACTCGTTGCTTTGCAACGAGCTTTGCTCTAGTTATTATTATTCTTAATATTCTTTTTCTGCCTTCTTTAAAGCTTTATTTCTCGAAAACTATTCATTCGATTTGCACCAAATTTTCAGGACTTATACAACATCGGAGAGGACAATTGTTTTTTGTTGCATTTTTTGATGACGTCACTTCCGGTTTAAGATATTGACGATTTAATGAAATTTTAAGGGTCATTTTGTCCACGCAACTCCTCTGAAACTATTCACGATAGAAAGTTGAAATTTTCAGGGATTGTAGATGAAAGTCTGTAGATGTACCGCATTGTTTTATAATATGGATAATACGTAAGGCGTTGAAGCTCGCCTGAGGTCGAAAATTGACACCAATTTTTTTTACAAAAATTTTGCACATTTTCTAAAATAGTTTTAAACCTGTAAATATTTTGTTAAAACATGTAATGTAAAAGTTGTTTCTATTTCCACGGGCTTTTATTTGATATCAAGAAAAAGGGGCTGGCCCCTCAAAATAGGGGCCAAGAGGGCTCTAAAGTCTTTTTGCAATAACTCTTTACTGAACAATAATTTGTTATCAAGTATAGAAGCAAAAGTGTTCATTTCACAGCTTTTTATCTATACAGTACCATACATAAGTCATATGTTACGTAATTAGGGGTTTCAAGGGCCAGAAGTCCAAAACTTTGATCATTAATATCTAGAAAAGGAGAAATATTTTGAAAAGCATTGTAGAACAAAAAATGCTTACAATAATGTTCTCAACAATATGCTACTAAGAAAATTTTGTTGGTGGCCCCAGTAAGGAGTTTAAGGGTCGGCCCCTAAAACACATTAGATCAGATATCGCTAGAACGGTAAACAATTCGTGAACACTTGTTGAACAAAATATGTTTATATTTGCGAGATCTTTCATTTGATATCAAGAAAAAAGGGCTGGCCCCTTAAATTAGGGGCCAAGAGGGCTCTTAAGTCTATTGATAATTACTTTTTACTGAAAAATAATTTGTTATATATTATAGAAGCAAAAATATTCTTTGTACAGCTGTTTATCTAAAGAGTACCATACCTAAGTCATATGTTACGTAATTAGGGGTTTCAAGGGGCCAGAAGTTCAAAACTCTGATCATTAATATCTAGAAAAGGAGAAATATTTTGAAAAGCATTGTAGAAGGAAAGTTGCTCAAAATAATGTTTTTAACAATATGTTACCTAAAAAAATTTTGTTGGGACCAGGAGGGCTACAAAGTCTTTTAATAATAACTATTTACTGAAAAATAATTTGTTATATATTATTGAAGCAAAAATGTTCAACTTATTAAGCTTAATTTAAATCTGAAATCCGTTTTAAAATCGGACGATGCATTACAGAGATATTGGGGTTTAAAAATTGATTTTTCCGGAAATTTTGATTCCACATTCTTGGTTAAGAAAATAGTGTTATGTTCAAAGTTAAACTAACTCGTACCTAGAATGATTCGGTATTTGTTAAGTCGTTCTTAAACACATTCGGATTTTTTTTTGTCAAGTCGTTCTTGAAATCGTTAAGGTTTTTGTTAATTCGTACTTAAAAGTCATTCGGATTGTTAAGTCGTACCAAGAATTATTCCATTTTTTATATCTTTTTGTTTTAAAACTTCTGGTTGCCTGACGTCATGACGTCAGGCATATCTAAGGTTTAAAAGTTACAACATCCGAAACAGTGCAGTCAACAATGGAAGCTAGCAATATCATTTTTCATTGAAAAAAGATTTATCAATGCATATTAATAATGTGACGACCTTCAAATTCGCAATTAACGAAAACATTGTAATGGATGAAACAATTAAACAATAGTGAGCAAGTGTTTAAAGCAAAAAAGAGGTTGACTGTACACGTGTGTAATTCGGGCTGACTATATTTAGTTAGGATGAAACTTCAATTGCGCTTGCGTAAGTTGGAATTTTGGGAAGAAATTAGACAGTTCGTGTTAGAAATATTCGGAGACGTTATGAAACCGGTCAGTTTCTAGGTCAAACTGCGCATCAATGTATTGGAAGACATCTTCAGCCACAGTCCGGAGTCCGCCTATATCTTCCCAACTCTCTTAGTGAGATTGAAAAGTGATTATATTGGAAGTAGTTTGCCACCAAACCATAAAAATCAAAGAGCTATGTCAACAAATTTACAACTATAAGTATTAAGAAGGTGTGCAGTCAAACATTGCATGTACACCGCTACACGATTATCTCGTCACCTACATGTACAGCCATAAAAATAAGGCTGCAAACTAAATGTGCACCCGCATATTATTATATTGTTCTGGAAACTATTTACCTAGTATTTTAAAAGATTATGTATTCACTTTTGCCCTAAAAGTAAAATCCCGCTGGCTGACTTTCTTAGCTTTTTAAAAAGCTAACCTTGTCATGCTTAAAAATAGATAGCACTGAAGAGGAGGGGGTGTCATCACAACGAGTTATTACCTAACGAGGCAATTAAAGGCCGGCACATTAAACATGCATCGGTTGATATTATTTTTTTTTTGTTTAAAAGAAAAAGAAAATTGTTGTATTGGATTTAAAAAGCAGCATTGAGCAAGTTCACTGTACACGTGTGCAATCCAACAGAAAGGCCCGAACGGTGAATAAGGGGGGGGGGGGGGGCGCCACGCAATTGTTTACAAGTTATACCTAATGATTATAATATTACACGGTAGAATGTAAACTATAATTGTGTTCGGTTATCATTTCTAAACAAAATTGCCAGTTTGTATTAAAGTATTTACTAAGTACTGTTACGTTAGCTTATATTCATTAAAGAAACGAAGCGGGCATGGTCGTTTAATGTGCTTTGAGGGATTTCATTCATTGTAAAAGCGGTGTAACTTCCGTGTTTTACTCAATGTAAATAATTAGTGCATAGTTATCGATTGATTCTTGCTAAACTCAATTAAAATTAATATTTAACAAGTAAAAGTTGTTACTAACTCGGTGGGCAATTCCAATCTGCATAAAAGGATGCACAGGATTAATTCTACTCCGCGCCATATTGTCAAAATCTTAGGAGCAGTGGAATAATCCATGATGGGAAGCTAAGCATTATTCTAACAATTGTATTGTGTTCGTAATTAAGTTTAATTTAATTGCTATATTTTTATTTTGTTGGCGGCAAATAAAGTTTTAAGAGAAAATTACATGTACGCAAAATATTTTAGGTTCAAAATAAATAATATGTAAAATTCATTTAAAGTAAAAAAAAAAAACCCTTAGTGAATATAATTTGAAACAGTCCAACTTTAGAGACGCATTTGGAAGACTGCGAGAAGAACGAACTACAAATCAAAGACAGATTAAAATTCATAGAACCAAGTTCTTGCAATGAAATAAATATGTTTAGTCAGGCAAGCTTTTTGGAAAGCTATTACTTATATTGGTTTTAGAGCTCTGCTTCTTACAGGAACATCTAGCTTTTCTTTCGACATTAACGGAAGACCCACTCGTTGCTTTGCAACGAGCTTTGCTCTAGTTATTCTTAATATTCTTTTTCTGCCTTCTTTAAAGCTTTATTTCTCGAAAACTATTCATCCGATTTGCACCAAATTTTCAGGACTTATAAAGCATCGGAGGGGACAAATGTTTTTTGTTACATTTTTTGATGACGTCACTTCCGGTTTAAGATATTGACGACTTAATGAAATTTTAAGGGTCATTTTGTCCACGCAACTCCTCTGAAACTATTCACGATAGAAAGTTGAAATTTTCAGGGATTGTAGATGAAAGTCTGTAGATGTACCGCATTGTTTTATTATATGGATAATACGCAAGGCATTGAAGCTCGCCTGAGGTCGAAAATTGACACCAATTTTTTTAACAAAAATTTTGCACATTTTCTGAAATAGTTTTAAACCTGTAAATATTTTGTTAAAACATGTAATGTAGAAGTTGTTTCTATTTCCACGGGCTTTCATTTGATATCAAGAAAAAGGGGCTGGCCCCTCAAATTAGGGGCAAAGAGGGCTCTAAAGTCTTTTTGCAATTACTCTTTACTGAGCAATAATTTGTTATCAAGTATAGAAGCAAAATGTTTATTGTACAGCTTTTTATCTATACAGTACCATACCTAAGTCATATGTTACGTAATTAGGGGTTTCAAGGGGCCAGAAGTCCAAAACTTTGATCATTAATATCTAGAAAAGGAGAAATATTTTGAAAAGCAATGTTGAACAGAAGTTGCTTAATATACTGTTCTCAACAATACGCTACCTAATTTTTTTTTGTTGGTGGCCCCAGGAAGGTGTTTAAGGGTCGGCCCCTAAAACACAGTTGTTCAGATATCTTTATAACGGTCAACAATTCGTGAACACTTGTTGAACAAAAAGTGTTTATATTTACGAGTCCTTTCATTTGATATCAAGAAAAAGGGGCTGGACCCTCAAATTAGGGGCCAAAAGGGCTCTAAAGTCTTTTTATAATAACTCTTTACTGAAAAATAATTTGTTATTAATTATCGAAGCAAAAATGTTCATTGTACAGCTGTTTATCTATACAGTACTATACCTAAGTCATATGTTACGTAATTAGGGGTTTCAAGGGGCCAGAAGTCCAAAACTTTGATCATTAATATCTAGAAAAGGAGAAATATTTTGAAAAGCATTGTAGGACAAAAAATGCTTACAATAATGTTCTCAACAATATGCAACCTAAAAAAATTTGTTGGTGGCCCCAGTAAGGAGTTTAAGGGTCGGCCCCTAAAACACATTTGTTCACATATCTCTAAAACAGTCAACAATTCCTGAACACTTGTTGAACAAAATATGTTTATCTTTGCAAGACCTTCCATTTGATATCAAGAAAAAAGGGCTGGCCCTTTAAATTAGGGGCCAAGAGGGCTCTTAATTCTATTTATAATAACTCTTTACTGAAAAATAATTTGTAATTGATTATAGAAGCAAAAATACTCTTTATACAGCTATTTATCTATACAGTACCATACCTAAGTCATATGTTACGTAATTAGGGGTTTCAAGAGGCCAGAAGTCTAAAACGCTGATCATTAATATCTAGAAAAGGAGAAATATTTTGAAAAGCATTGTAGAAGAAAAGTTCCTCAAAATAATGTTTTTAACAATTTGATACCTAAAAGATTTTTGTTGGTGGCCCCAGTAAGGAGTTTAAGGGTCGGCCCCTAAACCACATTAGTTCAGATATCTCTAGAACGGTTAACAATTTGTGAACAGTTGTTGAACAAAATATGTTTATATTCATTTGATATCAAGAAAAGGGGCTGATCCCTCAAATTAGGGGCCAGGAGAGCTACAAAGTCTTTTAAAATTAACTATTTACTAAAAAATAATTTGTTATTAATTATAGAAGCAAAAATGTTCAACTTATTCGGCTTAATTTAAATCTGAAATCCGTTTTAAAGTCGGACGATGCATTACAGAGATATAGGGGTTTAAAAATCGATTTTTCCGGAAATTTCGATTCCACATTTATGGTTAAGAAAATAGTGTTATGTTCAAAGTTAAATTAACTCGTACCTAAAATGATTCGATAATTGTTAAATCGTACTTGAACACAATCGGATTTGTATTAGCAAAGTCGTTCTTGATATTGATAAGGTTTGTGTTAATTCGTACTTTGAATCATTCGTATTTTGTTAACGCGTACAAAGAATTGTTCGATTTTCTTTCTTTTTGTGTAAGTTACTTATGTCTATTTGTATAAGAACTCTGCTTCTAAGAGGAACTTCTAGCTTTACTTTCGACATTAACGGAAGACCCACTCGTTGCTTTGCAACGAGCTTTGCTCTAGTTATTTTTCTTTTTTTTTCTTACAAATTTTGTGCACGCGAGTTCTCGGAAATGGCTCGGCCGATTTTCATGAAACTTTCAGATCTAATAGATATTGATCTGAACCTTATTGGAAATTTTTTATTTGGATGACGTCATTTCCGTTTCAGAGATATTGACGTTTTAGCGATTTTTAGAGGGTCAGCTTGTCCGTCGAACTCCTCCTAAACGATAAAAGATATCAAATTCAAATTTTCAGGAATTGTAGACGAATGTTTGTAGTTTTGTCTAAAGTCAGCCATTTATGTCTGGTGTATAAGGCGCCGAAGCTCGCCTGGAGCCGAAAATTGAGATAAAAAAAACGTCGTAATTTTTTCTGGTTTTCTTTGTTTATCTCTTTTCTGAAAAATATTTTGTTAAAACATGTTATGTAAAAAAAGTTTATTTTTACAAGAGCTTTCATTTGATAGCAAGAAAAAGGGGCTGGCCCCTAAAATTAGGGGACCAGAGGGCTCTGAAGTCTTTTATCTGTAGCCCTTTACTGAGGGATATTTTGTGAAAGGTTATAGAAGCAAATATCTTTATCTTACAAGTATTTATCCAAGCAATGTAATGATTTTATCATGTGTTACGTAATTAGGGGTTTTAAGGGGCCAGAAGTCCAAAATTTCGATCACTTATATCACAAAATGCACAAATATTTTGAAATGCATTATAGAAGGAAAGATGCTCAAAATGATGTACTTAACAAAATGCAACCTTCAAAATTTCGTTAAAAGGCCCCTTTAAGGAGATAAGGGGTCGGCCCCTAAAATATTTTTTCCCATATATCTCAAGAACGGTAACGAATTTCTAAACACTTGTTTAATAAAATGTGTTTGAAATTAAAGGACCTTTTAATTGATATCAAGAAAAAGGGGCTGGCCCCTTAAATTAGGGGATCGGAGGGCTCTAAAGTCTTTTATCTGTAGCCCTTTACTGAGGGATATTTTGTGAAAGGTTATAAAAGCAAATATGTTTATCTCACAGGTATTTATCCAAACAATGTAATGATTTTATCATGTGTTACGTAATTAGGGGTTTTTAGGGGCCAAAATTCCAAAATTTTGATCACCCATATCTCACAAAAGAAAAATATTTTGAAATGCATTATAGAAGGAAAGATGCTCAAAATGATGTACTTAACAAAATGCAACATTCAAAATTTCGTTAAACGGCCCCTTTAAGGAGATAAGGGGTCGGCCCTAAAATGTTTTTCCCATATATATTTAAAAACGGTAACGAATTCCTAAACACTTGTTGAAGAAAATGTGTTTAAAATTAAAAGACTTTTAATAGATATCAAGAAAAAGGGGCTGGCCCCTTAAATTAGGGGATCGGAGGGCTCTAAAGTCTTTTATCTGTAGCCCTTTTCTGAGAGATATTTTGTGAAAGGTTATAGAAGCAGATATGTTTATCTCACAGGTATTTATCCAAGCAATGTAATGATTTTATCATGTGTTACGTAATTCGGGGTTATTAGGCGCCAAAAGTACAAAATTTTGATCACCCATATCTCAGAAATGAAAAATATTATGAAATGTAATAGAAGGAAAGTTGCTCAAAATGATGTACTTAACAAAATGCAACCTTCAAAATTTCGTTAAACGGCCCCTATAAGAAGATAAGGGGTCGGCCCCTAAAATGTTTTTTCCCATATATCTCAAGAACAGTAACGAATTTCTAAACACTTGTTGAACATAATGTGTTTAGAGTTAAATGACCTTTCATTTGATATCAAGAAAAAGGGGCTGGCCCCTAAATTTAGGGGACCAGAGGGCCCTAAAGTCTTTTATGTGTAGCCGTTTACTGAGGGATATTTTATGAGGGTTATAAAAGCAAAATTAGGTATAATACGTATATATATTCTAACAATATAATGATTTACTTATGCGTTACCTAATTAGGGGTTTTAGGGGCCAGAAGTAAAAAGTTTAATTGTGTGTATCTCAATTGGAAGAAATGCTAGTATTTAAAAAAAGCAACATAAGAGAACTTATAAAGTGCGATGCAGAAAAGCAGTAGTACTCCACTCGTTTTTACAAATCATGTTTTCTTGTCGAAAATCAAAGTCGATGATGTCATATCACCTTCTTAAAATCGGACGGAAGACCTCCTCGTTGCTCGCAACGAGATCGTGTCTAGTTGCTTCTTATTATTCTACGAATGGAAATCATAACTCGGTAGCTGAAACTAAAACCAACGCCACAAACCTTTACAATTCATTACTAACACTACCCACACCGGTATATACAACCTCAAACTGGCGGATCAATAGCGCTTTCTTGACTTCAATTAGCTCTTTTTCAGCCTCTAGCTTTTGCTTTTCTACACTTAGCTTTTCTATTTCAAGCTTGATTCTCTTATTATCTAATTTGACATTCTCTAATTCTACTTCTGCTATTTCATCCTTGATGTTTTGTCTCGTAGGCTTCCTTCTCGAAGGGCGATCATTCGTGTATCCAGAGGGGAAATCCAATGACGTGGATGAAGGCAAAGACAAATCTGATGCGCTTGGCTCATTTTCAGTTTCTATTATTGATAAATTTATTTTTATTAGTTTTACTGTACTCGTACGATTCTTGTAAAAGTATTATTATTTGTGTAAATTATAAATTTTGAATGATTTTGAAAATTTTACAATACAAGTAAACATCAACTGATGAGGAAATTTCTGAGTGTATTTTTTGTTTAAGAATTAACTACCGTCGACTGCGTCCGTGTCGATGCCTTCCGACAATAAAGCCGCAAACTTGTGGCCGCCCGTCTAGTGCCTGCATCAAAGCATCTTTCGACGCTGTTAATGAAGGGGGAGCAGGACCCCCACCTGCCTTAGGCCTTCGTATCATGTCAATTTTCTCTTTTCCTGTATCAATGCATTTTTAACAATAATATTTATTTCGTTATTTATTTTTTGTTTTGAACTCTACACAATTATCTTCTTAAAATAAACTTTAGCATTTAAGTTTTTATTTGCATGTATGAAGAAATTAAACATTGTTTTTTTTTTTTTTTTTTTTTGTTTTTTTTTTTTTTGTTTTTTTTTTTTTTTTGTTAGTGTTGTAATTCAGTCAGTTTTACTTATACAAGTTCACTTTACCCCTTATATTTTATTTCACATTTTTTATTATCCAAAGCAATCAATTTTTCACTCTAAATATATTGCTATGAATGCATAGTAAAATAGAATTAAATAGTTCTTACCGAAGATAATTTTAATAATAGTAGAAACAGCAAACGGTGAATTTTTTAATCGGTTGTGCATTTGTTTAATTACAAATAAAAAAATAAAATTTAAATATAGTAAAATAGAATTCGTGTCAACGGCGACAAAATTACGAGAAGCAGAATAAACTGAAACGTGCAAAAACAACACAAGAGCACCTTTTAATCAATAAATAATATACCTCGCTGTTTGATGTTGTTGAACTTCTTTTTAACAGTTTCATTGTCCCTGTCGTTCTTGTAATTTCTAATTTAAAAAGTCAATTTTGCTTAACAATTTTTAACGCCGAGATTAGTTATACCATTCAATGAGTTCCGTCTATGAGCCACGGGCACTGGAAGTTGTTGTAAATATATTGTATGTGCATGTATATTTTATTTTTATACATGCACATACAATATATTTACATTAACGTCCAGTGCCAGAGTTACGGGCACAGATTGACAAAGCAGTAATCATTAAAACGTTTTCCAAAGCATGTATATTTTCCTTACTAATTAAAGGTAAACACAATAGACTAAGTAATTATATACTTTCGAAAAGTCCGAATTCAGAAGGTCATGAGTCGAAATGACACGTCACCTTTGCTTTAATCAGGGGAGATTACTTTGAAACCGAAACAACAAGTACACGGAAGGGTAAGGTTGACGTTTGATATTGTTTTCCTTTATAATTGAGAAAACTAAATACTTTTACTGGCATATCATACAGTAGACGCTCTTACAGATTCAGAGTTTCGGCGATGGATCTCCAGGTCGATTCTTTCACCTGGCCATGCTTCCCTTTACTCCCCGAACCCTTCATTTTGCCGAAAAGTGTTTCTTCGTACTTTAAAACTTCTTCAATTAGAAATATCTCCTCTTCTGGGGTCCAATTGGTGCCCCTTTTCTTATTTAAACTCGTTTCTTTTGACGTTTGAATTTCCACAAGCTCCATTATTTTAGTAATAATCAAAGCAGACGATACCCTATATTCATTTAATACGTAACAATCACAATACGCTGTATATTTTGTTTACATTTGCATTTCACAAAACCGCTTAAATCAATGAAAAAAAATCAGCCAAATATGTACTCAGTAGAGTTGATAACGTAAAATTTGTACTCAACTGAGTACGTACTCAACGACGTTGGTGGCGGTGATTTGAGAATTTTCTCAGTGAGGACGTCCTCAACACTTAAGTTGAGAATTGAGGCTGAGTACGGTAATTTTTTGGTGGCGGCGGGGCCAGGGCTCTAGGCCCCAAGGCTGTGATGATAAGATGCTGCATCGTCTATTGATGCGTAGTGAACTTTGCAGGCCATTGGATTGACGGAAAGTGTCGGTATTGAAAAGGTCTTCCAACTCTTTGTAACGAAATTTCCTTATTTATGTTTTGTTGGACAATATGTGCGTTGGTTGATGTAGTTCAAAAGGGTTGAATTTCTCCACAAATAAAGCAATTGGGATTCCCTTGTAATATGCACACTTACACCTCGTTATCAAATTACTTAAAACGTTTTGGGACTTTTTGTATTATATACAGGGATTTTCAGAGAAGTTGTGCTGACATTTTTTTCAGACATTTATTTAATATTGTCAAAGTTTAAGTTTTAAAGGATTAACATTCTCTAAAAGAATTACGGAATCTAATATTTCCGATATTATGCATACCTACATAATTATTCTATTTATCAATAATTCACCAACATTCTAAGTTGTAAGCGAAAAAATTAAAAGAACAGTTGGAATTGGTAAATCTTAGTAATATGTACATCTACACATTGTATAAGTGTTCCTTAAAGACTACAAGTTTTTCGAAATTATGTCCAGCGGTTTAAGAGGGGTTGCGCTTATTAAACAAAACCAGGGCTGACGGACTAACTGACTGACAATCTGAAGTGGAAGCTCATGTCGTAGCAATTGCAAAGCTCAAATTATTCCGCACAATCAGGAGGAATTTCACTAGAAAGAAAAAGAGTAAATGATGTTAATTTACCAACAAGCTAAAACTAAAAAAAAAATGATCGCTACATGTAAACGATACATTTCACATGGTGATACTTGTATCGGTGACCAAATAAAAACTTTTTACAGCATTATTGTAAATAATAGCATTTATGTAATTTGTGATATGATATACATGTATTTATACCAGTACCAAAAGTAATAGTTTAGTCTAAATATTATGGTTATCCAAATTCTTGAGTATTTTTGAGTATTTAGCTGATCGTCTTCATTGTCTGCATCAGCCAATCAGAGTACAGCGTTTTTGTCGCGCGATGTTTTGACTACGTCATCTTAACTGTCAACTGTCATCAAGTTTGTAAACACTGCAAATTGTTGGCGTTCAAAATTAATAAATTGCCAACAAATTCAAAATATTTCAACATAAAATTGGAATTGGGCTTAACAAGTTCATCACAACTTATATAAAGAATAACAATATTATTAAGGTGATTGCTGGGGAAGGAGGGTGGGAAAATCCTTGCATCAGCTGTTTACAAACAAAAATTTGTAAGTGGCGTATCTCCGGCACGTGATACAAATACCGTTATTGATCGAAGATAGCACTAATAGGTAGCACTAATAACCCCAGCGTAAAATACAATGGCTGTATAATTTGGACAAACAGAAAGATTTATTTATATATGCAATATTGCAGCAGAAAATACACAATGAGAACATAAATGCTATTATCTAACAATAATACTGTATTATGTAATACATTTTGACGTAACATTTGATTTTTCCGAATTTTTAAATAGAATAGCTTAATCATAACAATCATTCTCAATATTAAACAGCACAAACACAAAATTGCGCGATATGTCATTTATTAAAATGACATAAAAAGATTATACATATATATATTTGTACATTATATATGTATATACATAATCAATAATGCAAAAAGGGGAGATCACAAATATATTATTATATTCCCTAACAATACCGGAGTATAATGATCTCCCCTGATAATAATTAAGTCGTTGTAAACTGATCAACAAGAGATCAGACTGTAATACATATAATACATTATACCACAACAATTGTTGGCGTTCAAAATTAATAAATTGCCCACAAAAGGCAAACACATGTTTGCAAAACCCACACAACGCCAACAAGAGTTGACAAGCCAAATTAGGATTGTCAACCTACAAATTAGTGCAGAAAGCAACAAGATTGTTAGGAAAAATTATATCTTTTTCCTAAATTGTCTGAATAATCTACAATTTGGAATACAAACACGTATTATAAATTTATGTTTTAGAATTCAAGCAGGAGATGTATTTATAAGTATAATATTAAATATTTTTAAGTATTCCTGAGAACCAGTAGGCACAGCTAAAATTTGTAAATACGGAGTTTAATTAAGCCAGATAATTGAACTAGATGTATTAAAAAAAAAATCACATATATGTTCAACAAATCAATAGTAACAAATAATGTTTACCTTTAATAATTATCATTAAAGGTCTTAAAAAACACAGCAGTTGACTTCCGACCTGTGTACTGTCCAAATATTCACACAGCAGTTTACTTCTGACCTGTGTGATATTTTTTACAAATGCAAATAATCTCACAGCAGTTTACATATGACCTTATAGAATAATTAATACGCAGTAATATATCAAACAAACAGTTAAGTTGTTTTCGTTAGATAAAGTACAGCAATCGAATTTTGACCTATAATTTATCATTAATCACAAATTGTTATGAATTTCCGAAATGGAAAAGATGATTACATTTCAAAACTGTCTAGTCGAATGTATCTTCGAATAGCATCTGAGTTCCAGCGACCCATCTTTTGTATACAGTTTTCAGAGAAACCTAGTTTTGCTGCATTTGTAGCTGTTCCAATCCGGAAGCTATGGCCCTTATATAAAGCTGGATTGAGACCAATGAAAGAGATAGTGTTTTGGAGATTTTTTGATACAAAAGTATAAGTAACTGGTTTTCCTTCAATGAACTGGTAAAGAGGACCAGATTGATGTCCAAATATTTGCAAATATTCATACAAGGTGTGAACTGGACACATAGTCTTCTCCTTTAGGACCTTGAAGTGGATTTGAAAGATATCTTTTGTTTTGTTTGTTTTAAAATGTTTCATGACAATTAAGACTGCATCAAGAGAATTTGTATGATTGAATTCAAATGAAATATCCTCTCGTTGAATCACCATGCTTGCTAGACCCTTTGACTTGACTACTAATTCACCTAGACGCAGGAATCCTTGCTGGAACTTTAACTTTGCAAGCTCAGCAGCTTTTAGGCGCGGCATTATTTAACAACACAAAAAATGCCTACAAAAGAACATGGAATCTCTTTATTCAACACTTTCCAAATATAACTTCCCTTCCTCTTTCACCTGTGCTTGTATGCAATTTCATTGCTTGTCTGTTTTCCCTTGGCTATTCCCCAAATAGTATATCATCTCATGTTTCAGCCATAAGCTATGTACACAAAATTCTTAGCCTTCAGGATCCATTTGAAACATTTTTAGTTAGGAAAATCATACAGGGATGCGATCATTCTGCACCTAGTAAAGATTCCAGGTTACCGATTAAAGGTCCAATTTTGGCAAACATGTTAAAATCAATGGATCTTTCGGTAAAAAAATGTGTCCACTAGAACACTTCTAACATCCATTTTTTGTTAGCTTTCAATGCTTTCTTGCGATTAGGTTAGATTGTCATAAAATCCAAAGCTGATCAGTGTGAAGTAATTCAAAGAAATGATGCTACTTTTGAAATGCATCAAACAACACCTGTGGCTGTTGAAATTGTGTTAAAAAATTTCAAGACAAATAAAACACATGACATTTTTTAAATCCACCTAAAAGCATCAGATAATAAGGATATTTGCCCCGTTCAAGCATTATATAATTACCTACATACATTTGGTCACAAGTCGGGTCCACTGTTTCAATTTATGGGAGGTGAACCAGTAACTTATGCATTTGTAGTAAAAAATCTTACTAGTAATATTAATTTTGTTGGTTTAAAACCTGCTCTATACAAACGTCACAGCTTCAGGATAGGGGCTGCAACTCATGCTGCACAAATGGGTTATTCTGAAAACTGCATTCAAAAAATGGGAAGATGGAAATCTGATGCTATGCGCAGATACATACGTTTGTCAAACTTTACATTTTAATAAGTATAGCAAATGCTATATATATATATCTTCTTCTTGAAAGGCTTTCACAGTTCAGAAGTTAACTGCTTTGTAATATATTTATATTTGTTATGCATTGTTTGTGTTTTTAATTAAATGTATAGATGAGTTGTATATTAAATATTCTATTCTCATCACAATTCACTACATGTATCACTCGTCATATATTGGACATTATTCAAAGTGTGATACATGTATAACATTTATTTATGCTATGTTGCTGCACGTAACATAACACAGGTCAGAAGTGAACTGTTGTGTTTATGTGTTGTGTAGTTAAGTAACAATTATTTATTTATTTATTTTTTCTGTTTGTGTGATATTGTCATGTGATTAACATGTGCCTACTGGTTCATCTGACAATGTTTGATTATATCTCTATTACTAGCATATACATATTCTTTTGAAACATGTTTTACAGTATACGAAATTTTAAACTACATGTATATTCTAGCTACTGTTATATAAGCACAGGTCAGAAGTCAACTGATGTGTTTATATATGCTTGCAAGGTTACGAATAAGATGTTTCTATTAGTATTCAAATTTTAATTGGTTTGTTTATTATAGTCTGTGCCTTCATGATAAGTTAACATCTCCATATAAGACATGGGTTAGTCACTGCTTTATGTGTTGTGTGCTGCTATCCTTCATATTGTTGACTACCATGATCTGGCTAGTCCACTTTGTGTGGGATCTTTTTGTGCAAACCTGCTGTTTGCCTTTGGTGGCTGTTTTTGTTCAACAACATTTTGTTGTATGTAAATTTGGTACATGTAGATAATGTATACATCTATGTTTAATCTGGGGGAGGTCAGTTTGCTCACCTCTTATAACTTACATTCAATTTTTGGTAATTAATATTATTACTGGTTGAAGACCTCCCCTTATTGCCTGATTTTCTCATTATCAGAAATAAATGGCAGTATATACACACAACCATGTTTCATGTTGTTTCTATCAGTCCTAGCCAGATCAACAATATTACATAATACAGCATTATTGTAAATAATAGCATTTATGTAATTTGTGATATGATATATCTATACCAGTACCAAAAGTAATAGTTTAACTAAATATTATGGTTATCCAATTCTTGAGTATTTTTTAGTATTTAGCTGATCGTCTTCATTGTCTGCATCAGCCAATCAGAGTACAGCGTTTTTAGTCGCGCGATGTTTTGACTACGTCATCTTAACTGTCAACTGTCATCAAGTTTGTAAACACTGCAATCAACCCACCCTCCTTCCCCTGCATCACCTTTGTAGTTAGAGATTCATATTACATTGTACTATACATGTATGTTGCTGTTGATGTGTGAAATGCTGTTTTTGTTCAACAACATTTTGTTGTATGTAAATTTGGTACATGTAGATAATGTATACATCTATGTATTGCAGTGTTTACAAACTTGATGACAGTTGACAGTTAAGATGACGTAGTCAAAACATCGCGCGACTAAAAACGCTGTACTCTGATTGGCTGATGCAGACAATGAAGACGATCAGCTAAATACTAAAAAATACTCAATAATTTGGATAACCATAATATTTAGACTAAACTATTACTTTTGGTACTGGTATAGATATATCATATCACAAATTACATAAATGCTATTATTTACAATAATGCTGTATTATGTAATATTGTTGATCTGGCTAGGACTGATAGAAAAAACATGAAACATGGTTGTGTGTATATACTGCCATTTATTTCTGATAATGAGAAAATCAGGCAATAAGGGGAGGTCTTCAAAAAGTAAAAATATTAATTACCAAAAATTGAATGTAAGTTATAAGAGGTGAGCAAACTGACCTCCCCCAGATTAAACATAGATGTATACATTATCTACATGTACCAAATTTACATACAACAAAATGTTGCTGAACAAAAACAGCCACCAAAGGCAAACAGCAGGTTTGCACAAAAAGATCCCACACAAAGTGGACTAGCCAGATCATGGTAGTCAACAATATGAAGGATGGCAGCACACACAACACATAAAGCAGTGACTAACCCATGTCTTATATGGAGATGTTAACTTATCATGAAGGCACAGACTATAATAAACAAACCAATTAAAATTTAAATACCAATAGAAACATCTTATTCGTAACCTTGCAAGCATATATAAACACATCAGTTGACTTCTGACCTGTGCTTATATAACAGTAGCTAGAATATACATGTAGTTTAAAATTTCGTATACTATAAAACATGTTTCAAAAGAATATGTATATGCTAGTAATAGAGATATAATCAAACATTGTCAGATGAACCAGTAGGCACATGTTAATCACATGACAATATCACACAAACAGAAAAAATAAATAAATAAATAATTGTTACTTAACTACACAACACATAAACACAACAGTTCACTTCTGACCTGTGTTATGTTACGTGCAGCAACATAGCATAAATAAATGTTATACATGTATCACACTTTGAATAATGTCCAATATATGACGAGTGATACATGTAGTGAATTGTGATGAGAATAGAATATTTAATATACAACTCATCTATACATTTAATTAAAAACACAAACAATGCATAACAAATATAAATATATTACACAGCAGTTAACTTCTGAACTGTGAAAGCCTTTCAAGAAGATATATATATAACTTTTATAGTTTTTCTTTAAAAAAGAAAATGTCGCTTGGGGTTAGATTTGGAGAGTATTGTGGGTGTGGCAAGTCGGTTAAATTCTCCGACTTAAAAAATTGCTTCACAAGCTCAGAAGAATGTGATGGAGCATTATCATTAAGAAGACGTACATGCCTAAATCGTGCAACGCTTTTGGTAATAATATGTCAATATCCATCTGATATCTTTCGTACTTTATAAATGCGCTTCCAACTGAAATGCATCCGCGAAAGCGATATGCCAACAGATTTGGCAATATCACGAATCCTGTATCTGCCATCACTTACAATTATTTTCCTGACTCTTGAGACATTTGCCATGCTGTTACAGTCACAGGTCGACCAGATTTGCTGCATCTTTGACGGACCATGTACCAGTCAGAATGTTTTTTTCCACACCTACGTACTGTCTCATATCATACATTATCTGAACCATAAACTTTCTCAAATTCAGTATAAATCTGCATTGTTTTGTGCAAACTTTTATATAAGCTCTAATTTCTTCAACGTTATCCACCCGTTTTCTAACCGTTTGTAAAACAGTGGTCAACGGATGGCTCTATTGATTAAAAACTATGTTGGGCGAAAGCCTCGTGTTAACACCGTTCGGAACTATTCAACAGTATCATTATTCACGAAATCTCAAAACAGTCTCATCACACTCTGCTACAATAAACACAACATATCGAACAACCCTCTTATCCCCGTATATTATTTTCTGTATATGATGGATATATGCACCTTGCCCTTCATTATTTATAGCATATTCAAGTTATGCGGGATCGTGGGACATACCAGTTTGCTTTCAGTATACAATGTGGTGCTAACAACACAAACATATAACTTTTAGTGCACATTTGCCTTGAAATGTTTTACACAATTTCATAATTTGTTGCGTCATTGTCAAATTCTTTGTTTTGTTTTTTTTTATCTGAAAATATCAAGTAACCACACTCATGATTAAAGAAATTGGGCGCACAAGATTGTAAGTTTGCAGGATTCATCGACACAAATCAATTCGGATTTAAATGGCTATAACCTCGAAATGCTATGTATGGGTTCGAACAAAAAATGATTACTCAAACTACATTATGTTGGGAGATGAACTAGAAGTTTATTACGAATATTAAAAAAAAAGGAATAGCTTTCTAAAAAGAGCAATGAGGGTTTACCAATAAATAGTTATATTTGAAATGGTAATACATATATATATATATATATATATATATATATATATATATATATATATATATATATATATATATATATATATATATATATATATTAATTTTGTTATATTACATGTAGTTATATTGTATATCACTATAAACTAGTAATAGAAACAGAAATTAGTGTGCATATGGCAAAACTCAATAACGACAAATTAAAATATATTCTATAGTTTAACATTATGTTATATCAACATACATTTAAAAACAAAAACAAAAATTAAAAAAGGAAATACCAGGAAAATTTGAACCCAAAACACTGCAAGCTGGTATTTACTGATCCAGGACGACACCAGCGAGCCATGCGAGACTTAACAATATGTGGTATAAAGTAGTGTTTGAAACAACATTGTCATATATTTAGACTTTGTCGTTAATACTCCAAAAATATTTTGGAAAAGTACATAATTAGTCATTTTTGGGTCATCTCGCTATCTTTTTTAAAAAGCAATATTTTTAATGTTGAAATACGTTATCTTTACACGTTTCAAATTTATGGAGAGAAGAACCAGAGACAACAAAATCATTTAAAAACAGATGTAAATAAGTACTATTTTGCATCAATAGCATCGTGTTGCTATAGTTGGACCCATATTATGATTAAACCTTTTGCATTTCAAACGTTTTTGTTACCCATTCCACGTCCAAAAGAAACCAAATAACAGTAATTATTCGAAAAATGTACAACATTAATCGATGAATTTTTCACTCTTCTTGTGCGCCCAGATTCCTGCCGAATCTACATCTTAAGCACCCACTTTCTTTAGCCAGACATAAAAAACAAATGAAATGTTGTGATAACGAACAGTGTTTAAAATTAAAGGTCAAAAGAAAAAAATATAATAAAAAAAAGCAAATACAAATAAAAAAACAGAGCAAACACGTACCTCACACAAATTAGAGGTAGAATCAGGTGCCATGAGGAAGTGAGCCTACTCTGCTGATCGGTCATGCCCGCCCTGTTTTCTTTGTCGTTATCGGTAAAACGGAAAAATCCGTTGACAATTCGCTGATTAATAATGGCCTAACGATAAGACTCATTAGTATGAAAAACGTCAGTCAGCATTCCACCTAGTTGAAGATTGTATTTGCTGACAAGGTCGTTGTTTCGACCGTTAATAATCTTGTTTTATAAACTTGTTTTTCAGTAGCTTGCCTTGTTTTAAAAATCGTTTGTACGAGGATCTTGCACTTGCGTATCGAATCAACTGAGATACAAAAACTTCCTATGTAGGTGATAAAAGTATATTGGGACATAAGTAAGGAAAGTTAACAATAGAAAAATTGAAGTCATCAAGTTTATCATAAAGTTTTGTTAGGTTACCATTTATATATATTTCCAGTAAAATATCTAAATCTGAAACAGATGACTCGAACTCTATGGTATTTTTTTTTATTTGAAGATCACTGGGATATATTGAGTCTACGTAAGAATGGAAGTAACAATTGTTCATTGACTATACGTCGTCAATATATATACTTGAATGTCGAGTTGAAGGTCACGGCGAGTGATTTCTTTTTTCATGTATATTTCATGTCTTTGAATAAATTCTGATTCATATGAATATAGAAATATGTCTCTTAACAATGGAGCGCAATTAGTACCCATGGGAATTCCAGCAGATAAATTAGGATTATTTATCCTTTCATAGCAATTCCGATTTGCATGACTAAATTGCAGGGTTCTCCTATCTTAGTTTTACTATAGTTTTTCCCATGTTTTTGGTCCCATCACTTTCTGATGATTTTTAATTCGAATAAACATACCTGTAAATGAAGTACACGTTCAAATTGATAAAAGGGAAAACGCCAAGATTTGTCCATCAATACATCATCTGTTTTTACACGGAGAATTTTACAGGAATGAAAACATTCTACGGAGATTTAAAATGGAAATTGTTAATATCTTTTCTCCATTTGGAGGTACCCAGGACACCTCGCACAATGTTTTTAACGTTATCATCCGAGGTACTTTTATGTCTTTTGCAACGTAATATCCCCGAAGACTTTCTATTTTTGGTTGTGTATTGAAAACATAAGCGGTATAGGGGGCGTTTCAAAACAGATAATCTGGACTGTTTTTACTCTAGTGAATGAATGTAGTTTAGGCGAAAAGGCATGTATCGAGATACATGTATTATGTTAAAAACGGTGGAAGCAGAAACTTGGGACATACTATAACTGATTTACATATGCAGTAGTCTATACCTTATAATCAATATGTACATGTATGTACCTCTTATCCCTGCATTTAGTTACTCTTTGCACCCCTTCCCCCTCCCCAAAACTTGCCCCGGCTTGGTCTTAAACTTTCCTTTACTCTATTTCAGCCCCATTAAATGGTTTAAAATTGCAACTGTCTGATGGAAAACATGTTTAAAAAAAGAAGCCACGTTCTGCTTTTACGTTTTTTGGGTTTTTTTTTGTGTTTTAAGAATTTTTGTTTAATATATGTGGTATGTAACTGAACTACGTCACATCAATTAACTTATTATTTATTTGAAACGTTTGATATTGAAATTAAAATGAATAGTGTATTCGCTCAAAACTACCCAGGTATGTGGGCGGCGTAGAATAACCTGCCTTTAACCAAATATATGTATGTGTCCTTTAAATACTGCTGCATACACAAGACACGTTATTGATTCGTAAAATAATCATTGTTATGGGTTGTATGTGTTCTATATTTGCAAAACAACCAGCAAAAATCCTTTTGCTTGGCTTAGACGGAGCGGGTAATTAGAATAATTCTTATACTGGTAAATCTTGAAATATTTTATGTTCGTTTATTATAAACAGGATTAATGTGAATTGGTTGCACGATTTTATTTTTAAAGGAAAAACATCATTTTTACATACAATCAAAGGATACAATGACCTTACACGTATCAGCCCTACAATTGGTTTTAATGTTGAGACCGTAGAACCTGTGGAGGGTGAGTCTTTTAAATTGTTTGACGTCGGTGGAACGGAATAAATTAGGACCCTCTGGATTCATCACAGTGAAAATTCTAAAGGTATTTATAGCGTTGATTAGTATATATATATATATATATATATATATATATATATATATATATATATATATATATATATATGTTTAGCATCGTATGGGTTCGAATTCGGTATTACTCTTCTATTATTTTTTCGATACATATATTACGCTGTGTACTCCATCTGACAACATAATTAACACTTTAAACTTTAAATCGGAAGATTGACTTAGAATGAAAAAGTAACACAATGATACAGTGAAAAAGTTCAGAGGTACAATTGCTACCCATTAATGCTGCAAATTTTCTGTAAATTTTCAGTGAGAACTTAATCAGAATGCATGTTCGAAAATGTAAATTTTGTTAAGCTTGAAACTATTATTTCATGCGTAAAATTGTTGACACCTTGTAGTACAATGTAAATGTGTTGTGCAGCTTACAACTATGATGTTTATAGAAAAAAAGTCCAGCATAAAACATGGTAAATACATGCCCTTAATGTGCAGTGGTAGAGGCATATGATTTTTTTTAGATCATGGTGTTGTGTATGAATTTATTAAACAGGAAAGTACTAAATATTTCAGCAATCAAAAATAGGAAAATGTAAAATTCTCTAGACATACCCTTTCTCCGGTCAACAAATACCATTAAGAAACAAATGCAATGTTATTTATACTTAATGGTTGAGAATCAAAACCAACTGGTGTTTGAAGATGGCCAAATTAACGTTAAACCTAAATCTAAAGAAAAGAAAAAAAAAAAACAATTATCTTAGAATGGACTGATGCATTTTAAATTTTTTCAGCAATTGATTTGAAAAAAATTACAGAACAAACTAAAAATTGATACTTGTTTTGAAAATCGATCAAAAATTTAGGTTATATGCAGTTATAAGTTATTTCACTGTAGTAGGACACGTAAGAGTTATAAAAATCCCCGTTTTGTAGAATATCGATGAATAAAGAATATAGAAAACATCGGCGCCTTATTGTTTCTTTTTCTTAAAAGATTCGATATTTAAATATACCTCACGGTTCAAATATGTTCATTCAATTGTATAAACAAATCCCGAGATTTTTCTTTTAATACACCCCCTCTAAAATCTCGGGTTTTATACACGACTGAAAATATTAAGTCTACGGAGATTTTGCATTACAAAAAAAAATGAAAGTACCCGGATAATAACGTTGAAAATTGTGCAAGGTATTCCGTGTGACTTTCGAATAGAGAAAAGATGTCAACATCCCCATTATAAATCTCCGTAAAAACTTTTTTTCGTTACTGCGAATTTTTACGAGGGAAAAATGATAATGTGTTAAAGAAGTAATCTTGAAAATGTTCCTTCTCATCAATTTCAATTGTACTTCTTTCACAGATATATGTATTTTTATTAAAAATCGTCCAAATGTGTTGCATAAATATATTGGGACACATTATAATAAAGAATAGCTTGGAGGCTTGGAACGCCTTTAAAAATATGAATGCAAAAAAATGAATTACTCGCTGTGGCCTTCAACTCAATATCGACAACGTATTTATTTATCAATTAACAATTGATACGTCCATGCTTACGTCGACTCGATATATCCCAGTGAACTTGAAATTAAGGTATCGGATGTACAATTGAGCCTGAGAGCTCGGGATTTTCCGGGATGAGCTCGGTAGATTACGGAGATTGAAATAAATTTTCAAAATGTCGAACTATTTTTGATTTGACATAATAAACAGTAAAGAACAAACAATTTTCTTCTCTCGCATTTCATATTATGTGCATTAACAGTATATTTTCCACTCTTTTTAAATTGCTGGATTTTCTATCATTCAAACTATACTATTAAATACTGATTCCGACTGCTTTAAAGTCAATTCGTTTCAATGGCTGTTGACATAAAAGAGGCGCGTTACCATCCAATGAAATCAAATACTCAAAATTTGATTGACAGGTTCAGCCAGTTAGCCGATGTCCGATGTTATGTGTGGTATTTGTACACAATCTAATCGTGTAAAAAAATGCATGCTTATTACAACATCAGAGTATCACTTATAGACGATTTAGAATTTTGTTCTATAAAAGTCATATTTTGTTATAACTGTATAAAACATGTTGATGTATTGTGTATTTCACTATTGTACCGGTACAGAAACATCAGAGACAGACTTTATAGGCAGTCTCCATTTTAAACTGACTTATTCTTTTGTTTGTTGGAAAAGAATACAATTTTGATTGAAAGATAATACACTGTATATTGTTTTCTACGAGTTAAAGGTTTGGAATGAATGCTGATGAAAATTTCACACGGTTCTCGCACGCTTTGCTCATAACGCTTTACATGCCTGATGTGACCCGGAATTCACGATTTCGTTGTAATGGGAACAATATTTTTTCGGGTTAACATTTTGCTGAATGAAAAAACTGAACAATTTAGATTTTTAATTCTAAAATTACAAGTTCTCAATCGTATAGGAATAGAAAACAGTAAACTTACCGGGTTACGGGAATATGTGTTAGATAATAATTGCGACTGCCGACGAGTAGGGTTAAAATCGCGTGAAATACTATTTTACCGGGCATGATTTGCAGCGCTAGAGTTACTTTCCCATAGTGATCTGGCGGGAAAAATTATATTTTTAGAAACTACATACCCATACCTATCAAATGAGTATATAGAATATATACCTTACCAGGCATCATTTTTTGGTCAATTGTACATCTGATACCTTAAAGATACCACGGAGTCTGCGTCATCTGTTTCATATTTTACTGGAAAGTGCCGTTGATGGTAACCTAACAACAAAACTTTATGTTAAACGTTCGACTTTAATTTTTCCATAGTCAACTTTCGTTACTAATGTATCATTATACCTTCATCCGCTGCATATGGAGTTTTGTTTTCTCAGTTAATTCGATACGCAAGGGCATAAACTACGTATAAACAGTTTCTACGGCGATCAAGCTACTGGCGAACAACTTGATGAAACAGGATATAAACATTCTCGATTGAAGTAATCTTTTCGTAATATCTATGGTCGATACAACGACCTTGTCAGCAAACACTATCTTACACTGGGTTGCATGCTGACTGACGTTTTTCATACTTATTGTTAGACCTTAATTAATCACCTAATTTGTCTACATATTTATTTTTCCCGATTTCACACGGGAGCACACGGCGGGTGTGACCGGGTCAGCGGAACATGCTCACTCTTCCATGGCACCTGATCATACCTTTATTTTTTTTTAAAGGTCCGTGTTTGCTCTACTCCTGTTTTGTACAATTCCTTTGAACTTTTGAATTTGAACACTGTTCGTTATCACCACACGTAATTTTCAGAAATATTATTTGTTCTTCAGCTCGATACTAATTGCATCAATTTAAACATAGGCGGCGAAACTTCGTGAAGATTGAGCTTAGTTTTAATTGTTGCTAATATCTTTAACGCACGATTATATAACACAAAAATAATGAAGATGAAGGAAAGCTCTGCATGCGTACACACGCATGTTTGTTTATTCGTGTGTTTATATTGTTCTATTTTTCTTCGATAAGGACTAGTGTATGTCGTTGACAGTAATGATGTGGAAAGAATCGAAGAATCACGCAAGGAATTGTTTGAATTTCTGAAAAATGAAGAAATGAAGGGAGTTCCTATCGTAATTATTGCAAACAAACAGGATTTACCAAGTATGTAACTATATTGATAATAGAAATCCGATTAAAAGTTAATTCAGCACTTTTTTTTTCTTTTTAATTTTTTTTTATGCTAATAGACGCATTGACCACAACGGATCTAACAGACCGTATGGGTTTACATACTCTTACGTCACATAAATGGCACATCCAGGCTGCCTGTGCAACAACAGGAAACGGAGTTTTTGAAGCAATGAAAGAAATGGCGAATATGACTAAACATACTAAATAAACAAAATAACGTGAAGTTTTCCTATACTTAAGCAAATATAGTGTTTTCATTGCATTATAATTTTCATTTTTATGGAACTTACAAATGCGAAAGTTTAATGAATACAAATAATTATCACTTACAAATATGCAAAACTAACAACCAATACAAATATACATGTTAAATGCCGCAAAAGTCAACAAAAGTTACATGGTCAAAGCATAAAGTCGATATAAATATATTAAAAACTTACTGTCGCAAAACTTGCACATTTGTTTGGGATTTAGCAACAATGCAAATGCGAGAACAGCATACCTTTGCCAGATTACTCATCGTTTAGATTTTCACCAAGGATTGACACATCTCGCAGTTGTAACATAAATTAACAGACAAAAAACAGGGCATCATGTTAATGCCAGGGTATTACAGAATGATTTTATTTTTAGAAAAAAAAAAAACATTTTGTAAGAGTACTCTTGTTAAAAGGAAATGCATGTGTATAAGTAAGTTTCAAATTGTAAATAAAACGGGAGTTATTAATTGTTTTAATAGCATACGACTTTTTTATATGACACTTATTCAAGATTTTGATACTATTTGCTTAAGAAGATGGTGGGTTAAACAACAATAGTACATAATAACTTAAAGGAACGTTACCTTTAATATTCTAGATGAAAAATATACCTATGTCTAATAAGGATTGTTGTTAGATATATCGTATCCAATGTTATCTGTCAAAAGTAATTGCAGTTACTGATATATTATGCCAAATGAATGTGAATGCTGCGCATATTCAAATGGGTAGAATTTATGTAAACGTTGATATAAAATCACAATAACAAATTGCTAAAAAAAAAACATTGAAACTAAGTACAAATTACAGTACCTGCGTTTCTTGCCTCGAAAACTGGTGTTTTAGTGACGCTATCCATTATGATAGCACTCAATTGGATACAGTAAAGCTGATAAATATATATATAAGATAAAATATTATTCCTTTTCTGTCCATCTTTTCTTGAATTCTTCATTTTATTAAAATATTGCTTGTTTTTTTATCTAAATAAATTTGTATTTACAATAACAAGCTGATGTCTGAATTAATTGAAATAAAACTTTATCAGAATTTGTTTTACGTTTTTGTTTAAATCAGATTTAAAAAAAAATGGAGCCTTGCTTGTCTTAATATTTATGATTTCCTTTTTTCATTGTAAAATAATAGAATGGATAAGAAAGAAAAGATAATATGGTGAATGCATGATACATTTACATCATGCTAAATACAAGATCTGACAATGTAAAGTTGTAAACTAGAAAGATCACAGTGTAGGAACGGAAGCGTACAGTTTTGGGTAGCGCTGTTCGTCGAAGCGAGTAAATAAATTGAACACGTAGCTCTGCGTACAGTCGAAGACAGAGTCAGTGTAATTTTAATCAAATGAATTGATTAATGGATTTAAAAAGCTTCTGGAACAATTCAATACGTTACGGTAATAAACTGGCAAAGGTATAAAAGTTGTATATTTAAATAACAAAATGCTTTTTTTGTTGATTCATGCGGGATATGAAGGTGGCGACATTGCAGAAAAATACATAACCCGCGTTAGCGGGTTATGTAAATTTTACCTGCAATGACCAGCATGAATCATCAAAGAAAGTATTTTATTGTTTATATTTACATCGTTCTTTTAACAAATTAATAAATTGATTGTTAAAAGTAAGTAAAATCCACTAAATTACTGTTAATGTACATCAGTACGTTAGCGAAAAGAAATAGCAAAATCGTCTCTTATGGGAAATTGAGTCTGACATCATCATTATTATTTCGTGCAGTCCGCGATTTTTCTTAGGTCGCTGTAGGTTTCGACCAATCGATAAACGGGGCGTGTAGATTTCAGTCTGGCTGTTTCTGTAGAGCTATGAATTAACTATAAGTTTCCATAAGAAATAGAGGGAATCGTACTCGGTGGAAGTACATTTATATTTTTAATGCAGTAAGGTTTTCAATTGAACATTGTGACAATCATATCCAGGGTCACACTTCAAGATTGAAATCATTATTATGCGCAAAATACAATCATTACAACTGCATTGAGGACACGTAAAGGTAGATATACAGATAATCATCTCAAGAGGAAAAACCTGACCTTGCTATTGATGCTATTGCAAATAGAAGTAGAAAAATTACCAGAATATCACGAGTTGTGATTGTCATACTGTACGCGTGGTGCAAAAGCATTTGAATTTTACTGTACGGGTAGTTCTGTTAAAAGCATTCTGCGGTTTGAGTTGGAGAAGTTTGGTTTCGGATGGTAAGTTAACTCAACAGAATGGCAATGGTATGAATGGGCTCTTTTGAAATATTTTTTCAATGATGAAAAACAAATATTGTTGTTGCAACCCAAACCCCCAAAATAAATAATATAAGCCAATACATGCAATCACCAAAAATAACTTGAAAAAAATTATAAGGCGCAAAGGGTGTTAGGAGTTAAAAGAATCCCTAATGCAGGTGCTTGTGGTCATTTGGTGTTTGGTGCATGCTAGTTATTTCCAGAGAATTGCAGGTTGCACTACAGTATTGAATTTCACAATATATAATTTGTGTATGGGTTTAAAAATTACCACCCACAAAATGGTTAAGCATACAGTTATCACTCATATTGCCTCGCTGGGAAAATCAGGATCTCATCATCTACATGTAACTGAGGGAATCAGATTACCTCAATATCATGCATTCGTCTTTCATGAATTTGAGTTAAGAACTGAGTTGAGTAATTTCAGAATGTTGGTAAGGATAGGCCATATAACTTACATGCTGTTTTTTATCTATTATTTTCAACCCTCGTCGCAGACAGAATCACCCTTCATTTCAAAGGTGAATTCGGAAATGATTTTCCTGGGCTACATGTTAATGAATATGGGTGATTCTCTAGGGAAATGAAATGTGTGTTTGACATCCTTGCACCTTGCAGGTTAAGATACAGATGCAAATAGTATATTCTGTGCATAGGACTTTACGTAATTGGTTATTGTTATACGGTATTTTAGATAATGGATAATAAGGATATATGATTTACGTGTAATTTTCAATGTTTCAAAAAGAAAGTTATAAATGGAATATTATTCATTCTACAATTATCCTTTGAAAGGGGGAGGGATTATTCGTGAAATCAAGTAAAACTAGTTTTTTGTCACAGCTAGATACGTTGCATTGTTTTTAAAGATGGGGAGGGGACAGAGAGAAATTGCAAGTATAACTCCGAAGCATATTTTTTTACAAAGATAAATATAAGAAAGAACTTTCACATACTGAATCGTTTTATGTGTGTACTGTTGTAAAGGTAAGCGAAATGGCCTTCGAGTATGACCCACAAACATCAGGGTTTCTGTGAATTAAAAAATATTATTTCATAAGCATCAACTTTTCTTTCAATTTTTTTGCGACACAACAAAATGTCTACTTTACGACTTCCACGCAAACAAGTGTTTATTACAGAAAAAACTGCTTAAATGTACAGTATAGTGCTCCAGACAAAATATTATAGGCACATTGCACACGCATCTGACGTTATATATGTTTCTCATAATAAACAATAAAAACCGTCTACCATAGAATACATTATATACAATCGCCGCCATCTTTTATTTATTAAAATCTGTCGCATCAGCAGAAAGTTTCACTTGAAACTTATCGGTAAAATTATTTTCCGATGCTCTCCATCTCCCGATCGGTCCATCAACATCTAAGCTTACAACCGATTCAACCAATACGGCGCATTACACCTGTCATTAATAAAAAATCATCTTTCAATCTGTATCATGCGCCTCTTGCATATATCGTATCAAATCTCAAAGGATCTTGAGATCTGTCGTGGCAATTGGGACTGTTGAGATTTGTAAATATGGTCATTCGGGCTATATACATGTAGATATGGCCGTCGGGGTCCAATCCTTATTTAAATCGTGGTCATCTTCCATCTTGATCATGAAAAGAATCGCTATTATTATCATGCCCCATCGCAACAGGGGGCATCGGTTCGTAATGAGCTTATCATAACATACACAAACTTATATGCACGTACACAAGTCGGAGACTCGTGTTGTTATGTTAGGAGCAGATCGAGGTCACATCGGAAATTATATGTGGGCAATTTTATCCGAACGTATATTATCGTATCTAAACGAGCAATGAGATCGGGACATATTGCATTACCTAGAATAGTCTACTTTGACCTTACTGTTTCAAAGCTCAATAAATCGCATAAGGACGTATCGACTCGCATCACCTCGTTCCTAAGTTTAAATGATACAGAAGTCCCACGATTAGTTGGTTATCGCACAACAGTGGGAACAAAGAATAGCTCATTGTAATGTTCGGAGCTACGCGTACAGTTGTTTAATTGCGAATATTTACATTTTCAACTCCATTTGTTTGTGATATCATTACGATTCAATTTTGAAGCCTATAACCCAATAATTTCATTAAAGATGAGCGACACAACATGGGCAAAACCGAAAAACGTTATTGGCTGTGCTGCGTAGTAATATATAGCATGTGCTACATGAAAAAAAATAGCGGTTTTTTTTTTTTGTTGTTGTTTTAAAGTGTAGAAATTGGAAATAATATAAATATAAGTAATAAGGAATCATTCTTTGAATAATATGAGGTGATAATTTTGGTCGGAGCGTGGTCAAATCTATCATAAAGCCCTTCGGGCTTTATTGGATTTGACCACGCCCCGACCGAAATTATCACCTCATAATACTCAAAGAATGATTCCTTATTCCTTAAATCAGAGCTACCCGTACAGACAAGTAAGAGCTACGCGTACAGTAAACGATATCGAGGTATGGTCAGAAAAACTTCAGTTTCGAAGAATTTTTTGCTTTCTTCATGAATGTAATTTTTTTGTCTCAAAGTAAGCATATTAGGAAAATATTTTTACAACAAGAAACATTATTTGTTGTCAAAGAAAATGAAAAAAACGTCTCTAGATACTGTGATTCATTAATATAAACATTCACTACCGATATCAAATCAACGTAAGCTACATCAACAAATGCAAACAAGTGATATTTAGAATACATATGTCCTACTGTGTGAGTTCTTCATGGTGATTTTTAGTGCTGGAGTGATAGTTTGAGCCCGACATTGCACTGTGGCCTTCATACAATAAGAATGTGTAGATACATATCAGTGCATATACAGATAATCTCTATTTTGAACTATTTTGTGTCGCTAGGATACAGATGTTCGTACGTTTCGAGTTGATTGGTTAATTTGATATTTAAATCTGAAATCTCGAATGTGCATCCTAGGCTTTCGTACGTACAAGTATAAAAGTTTAACCTTAAAAATATAAATAAAAAGACATATAGAATTGAGATCAATTCGTTTGATTTCATAACTTTATGTGTTATTAATGAATATGACAACAATTTGAAGAAAATATCGGAAACTCAATTTCGTTCTTTTCAAGAAGTCCTGCAAATATCCTTATTCTGCGAAAACACTCGCTATCCATTTCAAATACTTTTATCCATACATATCGAAGAAGCTGTTGTTAATCAATTCGAAAATAAAGATACACACATTCACCCCTAATATTTCTTGGGTGTATCTTTCCGAAACGATAATTTAAAGTGAAGCTGCAGTCAAGGAATTGAACAAAGACTGCGATTTTAACTATTTTGGTGTATTTTAACGTTTGCAGTAAAAATATGATCAAACATCATTTTTTGTCTTGTCCTGTTTTGGTAATTGTTCGTTAAATGACGGAATTGTATTTTTTACAAGGCAGGAATCGAAATAATTTTTAACGATTGATTTGATATTCTTTAAAGATAAATTCAAATTGTCTTTTATTTCGTTACAGTCAAGTAGACATGTTTCGAAATAGGAAACCCATTTTTTTTTTTACAATTAGAGGCCGAAAAAGGTGGGTTTGATAAAGTCTGAGAGAGATTTATGACTCTTAAATTATAAAGAGTTACACATGAACATTGACATATGCACTTGAAGTGACACTAACCGTTCAAGTTTTTACATTATGATATGTCACTGTTTTTAATTTTGGTTTTTCCCTTCTTTTTTATTTATTCCCCCCCCCCTCCCGTAATATTAATAGTTTGACAAGATGTGTTGTATGATTAGCTTATTCATGAACGTGTCCTAAATATTTCTCGGAATCTTTCCGTTAATCAGAAGATTATATATATTTAGCATATTTGTCGAAACGTTACAAATGAAATTTATTTTGATGGTCTATGCATTAAATTATTTTCTTTACAATATCACAATTATCAGAAACAATTGGCTAATATTAAATGCTTTAAATTCTAAGATATGAGATCATTCATTGTAAAGATCTTGGAATAAGCATTAAAATTTAGTCAAGTATGTTCAAAATTTAAAGTAAATAGTTAGATTACAAGAACATTGATTTTTTTATTATATTTTTTGTAGAATTATATATGTTTCTTATAGCCATAAAATTCCGTATCACTGCTAAAAATTATTTTCCTTGCGTTTGATAATTTAATTACTATATTTATATTCAAATCTATTGTCTGCTAAGATTTGCAAATGTAACAAGTCAATTTCCTCAAGGTCAAAAGCAAAACATGATTCCATTATGCACAAGATATTACTTTGACCTTGTATTTTGACCAATGAACCTTAAAAAAGATTATATATGTTTCGTCAATGAATAAATTGAGTATAAAGTACCGGTCAAGAGGGGCATGGAATGTAGTGATGGACATCGAGAATATGTCCTCGTTTGTACTTCATAAGTAAAACAAAATTATAACCACTGAACCGCCACTTTGTTGATTGCGTTTTATTTGTGTTCCAAGAAGTGGTGGGTGTATTTATATATGTAATGATATCACGAAAGAATTTGTTTTCTGTATCATTTGTCAAAGGCGCAATTGTAAAACGATACGTAAATATCCAGTTTGAAGCACGTTTGGGAAAATGATACATTGTGCTGTAATTTTTGTTAAAGGTATCTTCGAAAAAAAAGAAAAATGCTATATACATTTAATAATAGGTCGAATGAAGGACGAAAAACATAACTTAGTTTCAATTAAAATGTATAAACACATATCATATTAAAGAGATCTGCATTCTCATGCAACGGATGAAAATTCCACAGTGAAATTATTTAAGAATTTATTTTGATATTTATAATGATATCTAGAGTTAGAGACACATGAAACGGGGCGCTATTGCTGACGATTAACATCCATGTATCCTCTAATTGCACTGTCAGTGTTAAAAAAAAACAGTATTTCAAACGAATGTATTATGTAATTTGACGATTGTATTTCTTTCTTTTTTTTTCATTCTTTTTTTAAGGACTGTAGATCTATTCAATTCTAAAGACAAGCACTTCTGCTAAAATGAAAACTTGGAAACTTATTTTACGTGTAGCTTTGTCAAAAATATATGGTACTTCTTAGATAGTTAACGTAGAGCACATTTGTTCGTTGAGCACACAATCTTTGATTGATAATCAAACATTGAAAAATATGCACTTGGTTGGTTCATAGCATAAATGTATATTTATTATCTAATGATGCAAATTCACCCCTAAAGCACCATCTATTGTTTGTTTAAAAGAATACATCTTAGCAATGTCTTCCTTTTTTTTCTTTTTTAGAAAAAACCATACACAAAGACATTTTTCTTTTTAAATTCTTCCTCTTAAAACCTATTTGGTTAGAGAAGGGCGTGCAATTACAGTGAGGATACCATGAGATATAAAATTGTTAAATAGTATTATATTGGACAATATCTTGAAATATTCTGATGAATACCCACAAGGATTTGATTTATGATATAACTTATTTGCAAGCGTCCAGAAATGGTGTTGATTCTCAATTGTTTGATGAAAAAATTTTGGGCCCCAGAAGTTATGGTTTAAAATTAAAATTGAAATACGAATGCAAAATAAAAGTTGTTTATAAGTCTCTTACCGGTTTCACCGGAGGGGACTATAGCTTTCTTCTGTCTGTCTGTCTGTCCGTCCGTCCCACTTCAGCTTATTTTGATTACATGTTAAACTCACTGAAAAATTGTTTTCATTTCAGCTGGTACTTGTTATGTTTTGAGATTTACATAAATGATGTTCTTATTGGTGACAATTTACCCACACACTTATCCTGGGAATTTAAAAGATGGAAATGATGAAAATGAAAACCTGGACCTAAAAACAGGAAGACTGTGTTTTTGGAAAGAGATAGTATACATAAAAGAAATTGAAATGGTTGAGTGTGCATGCATATATGTCAAGTTTAAATGTTGTCACTGAAAATTGTATCATTATTTCTCTTTCAAAAAGTCCGTTATTTTCTTAATGAATAAAAGACATGAACCAAGTATAATTGTTTTTTAATTCAAAATTTTGTTTAAGAAGTGGAGGAGGAGGTATGTTTACTTGAGTCAGCTACATGTATATTAAATGGCAATATGTGCTGTTTGCATGCATAAACTTAAGGAAATAATTATAAAGGGGTAAGGAAGAGGGTATTCATCAAATATATATAGGAAAGTTCAGAACTATTTCAATTATATATATTGATGTAAACCAATAATGGCTTTTGATCGCTATCAGGATTTACACACCCTCTTTCATTCTCGGTAATGAAAAATATGCAATTGAAAATTTCTCTGTGAATAAATATATATTTAACCCGTCTTGTATTATAATCATTGTCTTGATTCCATGAAGATCTATCTGTATTATAATTCTGCGAACATATACTGAAGAACGGTTGTGAAACTTACGATTCACAATAAATGCACGTGAACCTGTATACATTTCTGAAGTGCAATATATAAAATGAAAAGCATACATAAAGTGCTATTGTTTAGAGGTGTCAATTTCTGAAGTATAATATAAATAATATAGAACCGTGATCTTTTGTTACTGTTTACAGATGTATCTGGAAAAAAACCGGGTGTGCAATGTAACGAAACACATATTAATTCCAAATCGATAATTTAAACAAAGTTGGTATCTTATATCAAAGAAATACGCAACAAATCTACATTTTTCAGCAGTATTTAATTGCAAAATACTACATGTTCCTATACTGGGCAAATAAAAACTGTTTTAAGATTTGTATTTAAATGAGTAGCTTTGTTTGTATTGGTAATTGATAACTAACTTCATTGTCAGAACTCCATGAACATAAAGTCGCATTCGGATATTATGTGTTCTTATTAATATATTCATTTTAGAACTTCAATTGTGAGGCAAAATATATAGATTTTTTCCAGAAATAGAATTCTTTATACAGAGGTGTTGACCAATTGTTAAAGATACATTTTGAAAGGTTGCGTTGACTATTATCATTCTAAATTTCTATATGCCATAGATAATGATTACTTCATTTATCGCATATTTTTATGATACCGTATTCTTGATACGCACTTGTATTCGTTATTAGATTTAAAAGAAACTCAAGGCGTACTTTAATCATTTATAAACATATCGCTGCACATTAAAGATCGTAAAACGATTGATACGTTGAAGTAATAATGGGGTTACGTTATTCTATATTTGCCACAAAATCTGCCAATATCCTCTTACTTGGCTTAGACGGAGCAGGTAGGTCTCATTATATATTTTGTAATCGAATCGATGATCATTTCCTATAAAATGTGATTAATTAATCAAATACAGCTGATAAAGGAATTATTGCACAGTTTAAACGGAGCAGGTTAGTCTCATTTTATATATTTTGAATGAATTGAGAGTCATTTACTGTAAAATGTGATTATATTGTTTTATGAAACTGATATATCCACTGTCACACAATTACACCGAAAGATATGAATTATGGATAGCAATTGTTACATAAATTGTACTGCTTTAGAAATAGTATTCATAAAAAATATGGAACACTGTGATTTAGCATTATGTTCACCACCCTAAAGGGAGATTGTAAGGTAATTGAGCAATTTGCCAACATGCGTATTAATTGGTATTGTGAATGATTGATTTTTTATTGAAAAAGTGCGTTCTGTTGCTCTTTGTAATTTTAGATGGATCATTTTCATATAATTATCGGTTACATGTCTTGATTGGACAGTTTACTTCCTTTAAATTAAATGTATCAATTATTTGTCAGTTGCGTTAATTTCAAATTAACGTAAGATTTTTAAAAAGCTAACAAATTAAAACAGACAACTATTTAAAAAATCCTATATTGAAGGAAAAACAACCATTCTATACAGACTCAAAAAGAACAAGCAAGTTCAAACCGTACCAACAACTGCCTCTAACATGGAGGAAATGACACCACTGGAGGGTGTGGCCTTTAAAGTGTGTGACCTCGGTGGAAATGACACCTGCAGGAAAGACGTCTGGCATTTTTTTTATCCACACGTTGAAGGTAAAATATAACTTTAACCTACAGAGATTGAGACATGAATTCTTTCAATGATGTTTCATTGCTATTAAAATAATATGCAAATTGTTTTTGAATTACTGAAGATCTCAAATGTTTTGTTTAAAAAAATGAAACGGGGGATCAATGCTCAAATAAGGTCTGAATATTAATAGTATTTCAGTGGACAAATTTATTCCTGTCTAAATTGATCATACTTATCTGAAAGCAGTTTGAAAATCATCATGCATTCCATATAAGCATTTTATAATAATGAAAACATTGCTTTTTCTGTTTGCATATTTTAGAAAATAATTATGCATTTACATATTGTTTCTTCTATTTTATATAGCTACTTAAGCATATTATACTTTCCAGGTACATGTACTAGTCGCACATTTTGCCCTTAACACTGTGCCGGATAATTATGCCAGTGCCAAAGTGGCATTTTTGCACCCGTCTAAGCTGCATATATCGAAAAATTCAAATATTCCATAGGATGGACCATTGCTTAAAGAGTTAACAACCACATTTGTTATCATTGTATCTCATCTGTCAGGTGAGATATTTACCTTTCAAAAATAAATTCATACAGGAAAATAATTGTTCCCATAGGAAAAACAATAGTCCTATAGGAAATTTGAAATTCCCTATCGGAATACTGGAACTTCCCATAGGAATTTCAATTCTGATAGGAAAACTACCTGTCTGAATCAAATTCCTACAGGAAATAACATTCTACTATAGGAAATATAATTCCTACATTGTATATGATTTTTAGAAAATCCTATAGGATTGTCAATATTTTCTGTTGGAGAATCATTTCTCCTATAGGAACTATCATTTTCTTTCTCCTATGGGACCTATCATTTTCCTATGGGATATTAATTTTTAAAGGTAAATTTCTCACCTGTCAGGTAAAACACACTAAAAACAAAAGTGGTTATATCATCTCTAGATAATGGTTTATCATTTGGTGTATATGGATTTTTCCGAAACTGCAACTTAAGCGAGTGCAAAAATACCAACTTGGCACTGGCATAATTTTTCAGCACAGTGTTCCTTGTGAAATAAAAATAACCCGTTATTTTATCTCCAGGTCTCATGTATATCGTAGACAGTAACGATAAGGAAAGGATTGAAGAGTCGCGTAAGGAGCTTTTCAGAGTTCTGGGCAGTGCGGAAATGGCAGGAGTTCCAGTCGTAGTTGTTGCAAATAAACAGGATTTTCCCAGTAAGCATTTGAACATAAGTATACTATCAAATCGGAACCTGTACAACTATAGATCGTGTAATTTATATTTTTATTTTCATGCCCAAGAAATCGATGATTTGTGGGCTTACCTTTTTCATCTTATATGACATCCTGTCAGAAACTTTACCTTTATAACTTTTGAAAGAAAAAAAAGATACTTTTTTATCTGTGGTTATTGTTGAAATGTTTTTTACCAAACATTTAACTGTTGTCTGATTCCGTGGGGACATTTTGAATGACATATACACTAATAATACAGCATCTCTTTTGAAACATATACGGAGATAAAAAAGTTATTGCTTATAATGTAATCTTGCTACTTTACAAGTTCTTTGTTGTTGATTTATACATTTTAAAGATGTACACCAATGTTGCGTGGACCTGGTGGTTTAAATATCAAACATCAGAATAAAAAAGTTAAACAATATATGTAATACGGTTACCAAGTACAGACTGAGTTTGTTAATTGCCAAAAATTGGATATAACATATAAAGTGAGTTTTTAAGGTGCAGAACTATTACAAATCAGGTCAAAAAGCTAACTCAAGAGCTTTTGTGTTTATAAAATACACTTTGTTGTAAAATGGGTTTTGAGATAAAGTGTTTAGTTATGATTGTATGATATTACAAAGTTAGTTAGCTACCTTAAAGATGGCTTATTTTAAGTACGACATTTTTTCGTATGCAATTTGGTTCCCGGTTTTATTTATTTGTTACTTAATTTAAGTTATTTAATTGTTAACTGATAGATGCAGTCAGGAAATCAAAATTAGAAGAGTTGATGCATTTGCATGAAATCACATCAAATAAATGGTGCATTATAGATGGGTGCGCAACAACTGGAGAAGGAATATTCGAATCATTGCGGGAAATGGCGAAGATGTTCAACGAGTGTCAAACCAAATCCAGTTGAGCATCTTAAATGCTCGAGGGGGAAAAAACCCACAAAAAGGCTAATTTGTGTTAACTAATAATATAATGAAATATTATACCTCTGTGAATATTTTCTATGTAAACTTACAACGAAAAAAACATGTAATTGTATCTAACCGTGAAATAGTTTCCGCGCTATCTGTCCATGGTGAATAGTCATCGAAACTATTCACTGGTTGCATTCGATTTCCCTTGTTTTTAAATTCTGAACACCTCTGGTGTAATCCGAGTCGCTACATTGTATGTTAATGTCAAAGTCCGATAACTCTTATTTGTTTACCATCAGAACATTTGCATCGCCGACAAAAAAGAATTCTTTGGTATAAAAAATTACATATTTACTATATATTTGAACGATAGCAAAGTCATTGTCCCCCGCGCGACAGCAACTATTTTACGAGGCGAAGAATAACACTTAATTCTTATTTACATTTTAATTGTATCTGGTTTCCTTCTGTTAACGTAATGTAATACATCTACAAAACTTGTTTAGATGGATAAGTAAAAAGGCTTTAATAGAAAGTAATTAATTATAATATGTTGATAAAATTAGTCTTGAAACAAAATAGCGCAGATGGTAGAATTTAATTAAGCTGGTTTGGCGCGAGATAAACTGTGACGTCTGGAGGTCAACACCACTGCAAGATAAACAAACAAATAGTTGAAAACTCCTCGCTTTTTTGCAATGTTTTATCGATAAATAATAGCTATTTCTGATGTTTTAAATTCCTAATCAACTCTAAATTATTATATAATGCCATTTTAGAATGAATCCGTAATGTTATCGGATAAAATGCCGAAACTTGCTTTAAAAAAACATCAAATAAAAGGTTTCAGAGGGACGTACGTTTTCAGAACTATAAAAAGAATAAATTAAAATTGTGTTTTATCATTTGTAAGTTGTTTTTTTTTTCGGGTCTAATCAGAAATTCTTCTTTACAGGGTTAACTGAATGATTTAGCTCAACATTATTTTTATTTGAATAATGAAATGAGATGCTTTCTTAAGTGATCTGGGCGAGTATGAACTTAGCTAGCGTAAAATACATAATCTAAGTGAATTTTTTATTTTAATGCTAGTTACTTTGATTGTCCGTTAAGATCATTAAAAAAATTATATCACTTTCTACATTTGCATATATCTATATATTTTAATCAAACATCCATAAAAAGTGAGTTTATAATTATCAATATTGTCAATTAAACGTTAAACCCCCCCCCCCCCCCCTAAAAAAAAAAAAACAAAAAAAAAAAAAAAAAAAACAAACAAACAAAAAAACAAAAATAAAAACAAAATTAAATTAACCACGCATCTACATCCAAAAGGTGAACATACTGGTTTTAGAAATGCTGAAGTGTTATTTGGCAGGATACGCAGTTTAAAGAAACCATCTCTAAACGGGTTATTTCTAACAAGAATATGCATTATATAATTGAATGAAGTGCAGATAAGAATCATACACAAGCACATATTTTGATGAAGCCTCGGAAAACTTTAGGTAATTTTTTTAATGTTACATATTTTAAAATCTGATATGTTTACAATTTGAATGCGGCATCGGGGTTCGGTAGATTTACATATTCATTTTGGTTAAGACACTGATTCTAAAGCTTCAAATTTTGTATACAAAAGTATACGATTCAATGATGAAGCTGGAGACATATTTTAATGAAAAAGTAGCTCAAAAGAATACATATAGAGCGAAGAGGAAAGGGGGACACACATAATACTAACAAAGGTGCATTTATTGATGAACATTCTTTATTTATGATTAACTAGACGATATCCGGCGCAAACGCGGGAAATATATTTTGTAACACTTTACACAAAAACGTTGAACCAAAATTTTTGTTCATTGTTCGTATACCTTGTCCGAATTTTTTCTAACCTAATTTTAAAAATTGAAATCAAAAAGCAACTGGCTGTATATTTAGAGGAGTTGGCAAGAATGAAGTTCTAATCTACGAGGGTCAATCAAACAATACGAGGACAACGTGACTGTCTACCATATATTTTCATTAAAGTCAAAACTAACAGATTAATTTATGCAACAATACTTATTTTATTGATATACGAAGTTTCATTCCATTTGATGAAAAGGTATTTTTTTGTTACCCGATTTTAAAATCAACATGTTTTGTCACCACGTTGCAGGGTTACGTTGAAAACATAACGTCAAGATAACGCAAGCACAGTTAATAGAAATATCCAATCTTTATATCACCCTGATTCGTTTGTGCGTTTTACCATACAATTTAAATCGGCACTATATCACTTGACATCTAATTTGTTCACAATTGTTCTGAAATCATAAGTTTGTTCCTGAAGTTTTCTTATTTTTTACCGCATATCTCTTCGTTTACAGTAAGACAATCCCTGAATGTCAGATGACGTTGTTGATTTGTTGATCAAATATTTACAGATATTCTATTCTCTTTCGTACTGATTGATGTTCAAAATACATTAACCACAACCCCCACAAAATGTGTTAGAGTTAAACACAAATGTAAAAAATAATTGTTGACTTATTTTTTCCACCACTGAGCATTTTCACAGTTTTTATCGGCTTTTTCCCGAGTTAGATCCATACTGTTTATACTTTTCGTTGCGCCGTGACTCCGGCGACGTCAATGTTTTTAGTCAATTTTAAAGAGGACTATATGTCTTTAGTTACTGATATCTGTTCAACAAATCTATATACCCCGTCATCGATTGGTACATAGAATAACAATTCTAGTTGGTTTTAAGCCCAATTTATAGAGATATTACTTTCAACATAATATGGTTTATTGTTTACGGAATACAAAGTTTGACCTTGCGCCGTGACTTCATTTTTGCAGAATAAGATTCTAAATAATTCTTAAAAATGAAGGAAGATATCATGATGGTTATTGATTTTTTTTTAATTTCAAATTGTTTGAAACAGTTGCTAAATTATGTCTACTAAATTTAGTTATAATATAACGTTAAATAACATAGCTATGGCAAAAGTCTTCGTATTTTTTGATTGACCCTCGTAAATTGATTATTCATGTTTGTGGCCTTGAGGATTTTTTTTTGTTGCATCCGACGGGAAGACAATCCCCCGATGCAACGTCCCCGTTTTATGCGAACATCTTTAATTCGTTATAAACTCGTCCTACACTTTCCACCATCATGATGATGTTCATTAATTAATCAACCCGCGGTCTTGGTTACCCAGTTCTGACATTTTTTTAAATCAAAACTAAAATCGAATTCATTTGGCTGATTTTGTCCGTGCAAGATCTCAATAACGGAAAGTGATTAATTAACAAAACTTTGCTATCAAATAGTCCTTAACATGTAGATGTGCAAAAAAGTTTTCAAAAATTTGTCCGGCATTTTAAGTTATCACCGGAAGCCAACAAAAATTGTATTTTTTAAAGACTTTCTGATTTACGATAGAATATTTTAGATTGTTTTTTTATGAACTAAACACACCATGAAAATAGTAAAACATGATTATTGCATTTCTTACGTTGATATATCTCCAATATCTCATTAAGATGTCTTTTTGGTTATTGTCATGTTTTAATTAAATTGTCAGAGAGGACAGAGATTATTGATTTTTGGTTCTCATTTTCAAACGGAGGATCAAGTTTCCTTTTTATCACGGTCTTTCGCTTTGCAATTGCAATTTAGTGTTTTATGACACTTTTTGTAATTTAGAGTTTGGGGTTTTAAAATTCTTCAAGATTAATATTATCATGTATATTTTAAAATCGACGCTCGCAACGATATAGCATAATTATAGTGATTTAATATCATTTTATTACAAGTATAAATTTTGATGCAAACTCCCACTGACTTGGATCCGCCAAACCGTGTATATCATCTTAATCCTATATTTGCTATTTCGGGCTGGCTTATAGAAAATGAAAATAGATTTTGTATTAGTTTCTCAATTATAGTTTACGGACATCCTCTCACACGCGATGAAATATAAAAGGTGTAAGCAGTCACTCTGATTCAGGTATTTCGTAGTTTACTGGCAAAATGTCTTCATTGATAAGTAAATTATAAATGGGTAGTAGACACACACCCATTAGACAAATCAAAGGAGATATATCTGGAAAACTTACTATACGGCACATAATTGGAGTTGTCTTTCGTGTCATCATGCCTTTAATGTATAAATTGAATCACTGGTTGTAAAATAACAATCACATTAAGTTTTTAATATTTTTTTTTTTTTATCATTTTTGCACTTTACATAAATTGTACATTCAGATCATTAAAAAGTGAATCCTATTGATAAAGTGGGTCAATCCTGATCACAGCTTCAATTTTTTTCCATCAACATTTAGTCATTGTTTCAATCGACTATTTTAAAAATACAGCAGTAAAGTGTCCCCGATATGATTATTGTAGGATAAACGGAATTGTTATAGAAGTATTAGAGTTTTGTGACCAGAATATAAGAATTGGTATTAGAACTTCTCACTTAACACTAGTTCGCCTACAGTAGAGACTTTCCGTAAACTGATTGGCATCCCCTCTCTCTCTCTCTCGTTGTCATAAAAACAAAAGCAAATTTCGCACCGCACCAATATACAGTAATTTTTTCCTTCATTTAACTTTTTGCATGAAATAATTATATTTCATTTTTATTTTGTCTGGACAAATACATTACAATTATTAATAACTTTATCAAAACTACTATTTAAAAAAATCTACTTCGATCTGAGATAAGAAACGATTTTGTTCTAAGGCATACGTATTTCTTTAAGCTTAAATCAAAGTAAACACATGCAGCTCATTTGTCCAAAAAGCTTATATCTTTAACAAATAGTTGATTTGTCATGACAAAATAAATAACTCATTCTATTAAAATTATGCCCCCCCCCCAAAAAAAACAACCCCAACCCCCCCCACCCCCCCCCCAAATCACTATGAATAAATAATCGTATAGGCTCCTTGCACGCAGCTGTACATACAGTTCGATATATAACATTTTTAACATATAAAGAACGAGTTTCAATGTTATTTAGCTCAATTTATACTTCTTAAACAACAATAGAAACAGGAGACAACAAAAACCCGAACAACAAAATATGAACATTGTCATTCCATGCTTTAGTAAGTGTGCGTTGTTTTGTGTACGTGTATGTAGTTTAAACCACTTCTTTATATGTACTGAAATAGATCTGATAATTCAAATTGAAACTGGACTACCCGGTGCCTCAATGCATGTTATGTTCATGATTCAGCATAAAACGAAATATTGTTATTATTTTCTGATGTGGATTGTACAGAATACATATGGTAATATCCTTCATTGTAGATATTTTTTTTCTGGAAATATTTATAGATGTCTTTGTAAAAAAAATGAAAAAAATGTGAACTTTCGGTTTCGATGTGATGTATCCAGGTATGTATTGATTTAAATGAAATGCATGTCTTTTCTGCTATTTGTTATTAGTATTACAGTGTAACTGAAATTCAGTTTCTAGGAACGCGAACAAAAACTGTTTTTCTGTCAGATGATTTTTAAATTTCAAATTGAAGTTATGTCTATTTTTGACACGTAAAACCCAAAGTTCAAAAATAGACAAATTTGTCATGTGTGTTTAGAAAATAACTATATAACCTTCTTTAATTAGTTGAACTGTTACTTGACCTGTGATACAAAAAAACGTGGTGACCATGCTGTTTTACGCTTCTGTTCTACTAATTGCTATGGTGATCCTTTCAAAAACGAAACAGGTATGACAGATTAAAGCATCTTCATTATTAGTAATTGCAGAAATGTCAATATCCGGCGGAAATAAATCACATGAATACCATGCCCATTAATTTATTGAAAAAAATGTTTAAAACTGCCTCATTATTGACTTATTTTACTCAATAGGTCTACTCCCAGTCGTTCACATCCAATTGCAATGCAGCGAAAATTGAACCGGAGGCTACTTGTCCGTCTTCTAGATCAGAATGGAATCGCCGAGCAAAACAGAAACAATGCACAGAAGTTGTTTTACCTTGCAAGAAAAAAAATGCTCTAAAATATCATTGTTTGATAAATACTTGGAAAAACCTTACTCTGTCCGTTTGTGCGGTACCAACATATATAATCGGTATTATAGTCTATGTATACAAAACATTTATTTAGAAAGTTGCACAAAATTTAAACTCACTCGCCAAGTTTTATTAGTATGGTGTTTTCTTTAAAAAAAAAACTAGGGAAACAATAAGACGATTTATGTTTTACATTGCAGGCTACTATTGTCCAGAGTTTAATATTAAAGGAAGCAGCATTCAGCCTCATTATGACACAAACTGCAGCATAAATATTCCTGCATGTCCATTCCGGTACAATTCTCAGAATGTGTATAAATGTATGTTCTACCTATATACATTTTGTATAAGAATAAATTGTTATTTAGAAGACCTATTGAGTTTAATTGTAAACTTGTTAATAAACTATTTCTAGCGCCTCAGAGGCTTCTTATATTGCTTATATTGTTAGGTATATTGATTTTCAATTATATGAAATATTGGCGGTCACATCTCATAAGGAATCAGTAGTTTTGTTATAACAAATAAATGACGCAGTGTGTATGTTTTAGCTCACTTAAGCCGGAAGCTCAATGGAGCTTTTCAGAACACCTTTAGTCCGACGTCTGTCTGACCGCCTCTTAATTTTTATTTTGGGTCACTTGGGTCACACAGGTGACCTATTTTAATTTATCTACTTCTGTCGTCGTGCATATTGCATAATCCGTTAGTATTTTTAAATTTTCAACTTCTTCTTAAAGAGGAGATTTAATGAATGCTAGTTATGACTTTATGGCTTATTGATTTTTAGTTTTTGGCAATTAAATCTCACTCTAACTATGCCAATACTACAGATACTGTCTTGAATCTTGGCCACGATGGGTTTGAATTCCAAATGTTAAAATCAATTGATATGATCAGCTTTGAAAACATGTACATATAGTCTGTCCCAATATATTTAAGCTGCAAATTTGGACGATTTGTAATATAAATACACATTATGTTGAAACAAGTGCAATTGAAATCGATGAAAGGGAAAAAGATATCTTCATTCACACATTATTACTTTTCAATCGGTAAAATCTACAGGAACAAATACATATATGTGCCTATCACCCCCTTACATTGCATATGCATAATGCGTTAATATAAGAGTGCTTCATTGCATATATTTTATAATTTCTACATGTTAACATCATGCTTAAGCATGCCCTATTCGTACGAAAATAATAGGGCTTTTTCATTTTTTTCATCTTTAATGTTTAAACAAAGATCATATACTTGTCAGCATTATTTCAATCAATGTCATATATCACAATAGATTGACGATTTGCGATAAAACACTGTTTCAGATCAGAGCTGTTATGTTCTTAATATAGAAAACAGTGCTATTTTGAATCACAAGCCTACAACTAAGAGTGAGATGGAAACAAGTGATAGCGACAGCTTCTTTGGGTAGGTGTAAATAATTAGTATTAACCTGACCTAGACTTAAATAACAATACTCTTTCCGTTAATTAGCTTTTATAGATTATGGAACCTATTATACAACTGCTGTTGAATTAATTTAAAAGATGTAAATAAATTTCAGTAAACATTTTTTTAAAGAAACAAATATACAAGTACAAACTATTTGGATGTACATGTATAGTCATACCTAGAATGTGAAAGATAAAAAAAAAGATTGCCATGACAGACATTTCTCTGTTAGTTTCCATAAATTGTTTCTTTAGCTAATGGTTCGTTAAGTGTAACTTAATGTTTCGATGTCAAACTTTTAAAATTTTTTCTCTCACATTTATTCTTCATTAAAGCCGATGGCGATAAGTAAGGTTAAATACGTTCACAGAATACAATAAAAATCTTTAAGTATACTGGTAATAAGCAAGAAATTCTGTTTTCCTTGAAACAATAGACAATAGATCCAAAGTCTTCCTTTTTTCCTCTCTTTTTCAGAATAAACTCACGACTCCTGTGGTGTATTCTAGTTCTTGTGATAATACCAGTTGCCTTTGCTGTATCATTCACTTTATATAAAAAACACTGTGACCACAGTCAAGTACAGGAGACCACTATCAAAAACGGTACGGTATAGAGAATCATCAGACGGAATGCTAAATGCAACTTTCTGATATCATTTCTTAGGTCACCTGGTCATTCAGGTGATCTATTGCAATTGGTTTTCGTCCGTCGTCATGCGTCGTTCGTTAACAATTTTACATTTTTAACTGCTTGAAAACTACATGGCCAATTGTTACTATTTTTTGTGTGATGCATCTCCATGATAAGATAAATCTAAATTATTAAAGTTAAAGTTATACCTCACCAAGGGCGCTATAGGTGGGGCCACATATGCAAAAATTGCCCAATTTTCAAAAATCTTCTCTACTTTAACACATGTGTGGAAAAAAACTAGATTCACGATTATGATGTCCATGAAGCCCTCTACCTAAATTGTGAAATTCATGGGCCGGTCAGAGGTTAAGGCCCTAGGGTGGGGCGTATGGCTCATGCCATAAGGGCAGAAGTTTAGGCTTTTAATCGGAAGGGGGAATAAATATGGCCATATATTTAACATGAATTTTACTTTTGCTGAGTGTCATGCCGGTACCTTAACAATTTGAAATTCATCTTGAAAACTATATGGTAAATTGTCACTTGGTAATATTGAACTCAATTTATGATCTGTTTTAAGAAAACTACTTTAATATCATGTGCGTTGTATACTTGTAGAAAAAAGCTGCATGCAGTCTGTGTGCATTATAAATGAAACTGTATATCCATGTCATAAAAGATTGACCATTAAAGGCTTTCAGGTCTCTTATTACCAAAACTTTAGTCCCTGGAGCTAAGGTAAAGATAATCCAAGAATTCTCCAGCTCTTGAACCCAAAATACCCCTCTCTTTATGAATGAATGTTTTTTTAAACATCAAACAATATAAGCAGAGTCAGAGAAGTCTCAGATTAGGGTTTAGACTGCGAAATGAAGCTTTAAATGCAAACATGAGATTCTCTGGCATGTCAATCTGAAAGATACAGGATTTAGGTGACCGTCAAGGCCTTAATGCCTCATGTTTAACCATTAATTTTGAAATTTCGAGCTTAAACAATTGTAATTTATATTGACAGATTATAGAACTACTACGGATGTTCTATCTGAAAAATCAACTCTATTTTCGGAAAAGGAAAATAATAGAATAGAGATAAAAATGCATTGTAAAGATACATTTCAGGAAAGAGATGCCAGATTTCAATCGCATTTTGTATAATGTGATTCTACGGGAAAGTGATATATCGGAGAACAAATGTGAATATAAATACACTTTATCAATAAGCATGAACGTGTCGCCTCTTTTTATTTAGTTTAAATTGTGATATTCTTCTTAAGCTATTTTTGTGGATACGTATATGTATATAGATATTTCAAATTCAATACAGTCATGCGTTTTGTTTTTTTTATATCGCGGAGAAAAAAAAATGTGTAGTGAATCACTGCAGATTCTTTTATTTAATTTAACTTTTTATTTCTACCTGTCATATGTCATTTTTGATGAAGACATTATAATTCTAACTAACATATGACTTGTGATATTTAGATCGCGTTGCTAAAATTTTTTAAAGTAACAATTCCCCAAACTTCAATCACGATGTTAAGCCCATTTTTACCATAATATATTGTAAAATTGGATAGACCATTTGCATTGCACTTAAATGAACATGTTCAAAATGCAAAGCTGAATCAAAAATATGTACCTACCGACTCGCCGATCTAGAATTTTGGCAGCTATTTTGGATGATTTCTTTACAACGATAAAGATTACACAGATGGAAAGAAAGAGAACAAATAAAGTATTGTCAGATCAGACTGAAAAGGAACCGGTGATCAAACAAAATTTATAGATAAATCATAGACCACAAGGAACTAGATGATTTATTTCATAGACTCAAATTTCAACAAAAATGTCCTTCTTAAATTCAAACGAAACTGCAATGATGGTTTGTATAGGGTATAAGTCAACGTAGTCAAATTATCATGAAAACGTTAGACTTCATCATTGGAGACTTTGGTCAAAGGAACCAAATAAAAGAAATGTAACGTTTGCATTCATGCAGCATGATTGGGATATTTCAATTGTTGTTATCAAATGCTGCCTTATTTATTTATTTATTTATTTATTTATTTTGCGGGTTTTTTTGTCAACGTTTGCTTATCATATATCATCTTGATTTATGTTAAATAAAAAGTACATGGCACACGATTTGTTATTAATGTAGATGCAACTTACAATGTATATTTACTTTCTGACTTATCCATGATATTTAAACCATATTAGGTCATGGTCTCCCTTTACAAGTTGGAGGCATTGTTTTTCACAAAACCCCGATTTTTTTTTTCATCTTTTCATTGATGAGGTAATGGTGAAAGTTGGTAAATTGCTATTGCTGCTGAAGTTGTTTGTAACTTTTTCGACATAATATGTATATTTTACATTAAAGCTGCCTTGTCCGATTTTGTATCAAATTTTGTGACCGCTTTTAAACGATGATTACGCTAAGTATGTGTATAATAAAGACATTGTAGTAGTTTTCCTGGTCAATTTAGTCATATTTCAATGAAAACATGATGTACAAAATTTGTTTTAAAAACAAACAACACAAAAGGGTACCGCGTTGTTTCGCCTCATATTAAAATTCGCCCCTAACGTCGAGGTGGCTACGATCGAATTACGACTTTTACATCGCTATAAGTAAAGGTCATAATATTTTGGCAAACCAAAAATAAACATGTGTACATTTTGTTCACTAATATTTCTGAAGTTTGCTTTGTTCACAATCGTTGAATAACATATGCTGGTTTAATAAATCTTATCATTCAGGGGACAAAACCAAACGGTTCTCTTTTCTAAACATTCCCGTGATGCAGTTTGGTTTGTTTGTTTTTTGTACGCCCATAAAGAAATTATTTTATTTACTTTGAATACTTCTAACTTTAAGAAGAGACCGAGTCTGCTGGTGTAAATAGGCGAAAGTCTATCATTTTGTTAGATAATTGATTTGTATGGAAAATTTTTTGGCACTGTAATTACGTTAAAATCGGACCATGCAGCTTTAAGCCTCAGTCACAACTGGCCGTAAGTGTCTGGTGATAGTGCGTGTGCTACGAGTTTTGTCAGGCGGAGCTCCCGTGACTGATCGTAACGTTCAAAATCGTGTTGAAGTGATTAAGAGTGCAACGTAAGGCAAACGAACGATTGACGTGCCAGTCGTAGGAGTCACGTACAATTGCGTTTAAAGACGGGTTGCCACTTGCAAAATGGGAGCTTTACTTGTGTCTTACGATTATCATGCAACAAACCTACGTTTGCCTTGCAGGTCAATTGTACATATGGGTTTCCTATATGTACGACAGCTGCACGGAATATCATAAGTTTTCCCAGTAAATACGAAATATTATTTTTCTGTTGACATGTACTGAAAAAAATCAAGCGTGAGCAAATAAATATTTAACTGTCAAAAGAACTTAAAAAAGGAAGATTATTGCTCTTTGATGAATATACTATCTAAACTGGGTAAGACTAATGTGGATTGGTTTAAAACATATATTATGTTTCATATATGTTGCCATAAAAGATACTGTAAACGTATTATATTTGACGTGTACGATATTTGGCGGAAATTAGTTTTTGAACAAGTTGGCGTGGATTTGAATTAGCGTATTCCTGAATGTTACTATTCTTTTACATATATGCATTGCATTTAGCAATGTACTTGATTTAGCGGAAGCCCCAGTCCGCCAAAAGCGCTAAAAAGAATACACAGCCAAATGTAATACGTTTACAGTAGAATGTTTCATGAATTCTAGAAATAAAGGTGTGCACAAATATCTTATTTCAGCGAATTAATTATCAAATGATAATTTTTCCTCGCCAATGTTATATCTTTGAATGCTGTTACATTTTTGTTACCTATTTGTTGAACTTTACAATATCTGCGAAAAAAGCTTTGAGGAAACTTTCAATTTTAGGTGAAATTCCACATCGAATTACGTTGCTTTTACAAATGTAATTATTAGAAGGGTGACACCATTTACACTTTATTCATTCTAAAGCAAAGTCTACCAATTTGTTTCTGGTATTCTGATTTCGATATTATTATGAAAACAATTTATAAAAAGTTTTGATGGTAATAAGACATATGGTACTCATTATAACCAAAATAGAGAAAGTACACTGTTTATAAACAAAAATTATACTCAAAATTACCAGTTGATGTCATCTTACTTATCCGATTATATTCTTTTTTGCTAGACTCTTTACTCGCAGAATGCATTAGTAAGCGATTTTGCTAATTTTATTAACTTCAAAACGACTTTGGATTTGTTTTAAATATTTACAAGATTTTATATATTACCGCTGCGCCGCCCAAACCGCTTACGTTGCAAGTTTTAAGCAAGTCTAAACTGTATCTTATAGCAAATTATACAAATGTGCTATACAATATTAAATAACTGATTAATAACCAAACTATTCATCGGAGAAAAAAATAGCAAATTTAAATAAACTATCTAATTTTATTCGTACTATTTGAAAAGTGCTCCTATTCACAATTTTCATTTCTTTATGATAATTTTAAATGTTCGCTTTTGACATTCTGTCACTTGTTAATTTTATTATCTAATTTACTTTTTTTGGATAATTTAATCCAACACATCACTTACTGTCAACATATAATTTTAATGCAAATAACTTACATATATCTGACAGATCGATTCTGTATGAAAGTATACCAAATGCCATTTAAAAGAAAAACATATCACTAAAACAAAACCATTGCAGTAAGTTTCGTTTTAATAAAGCCCGCATCGTGATGTCAAACACAAGTACAGTATTACAAAGGTACGCATGAAATTTAATGACATTTACCTCTCTTAGATATGAATACTTATTGATAGCTTTATATCTTATTATTTTTTATTATAATTATGCTTATTTTTTTAAATTTACCTCTTTCAGCTTATCTGTAAGCACAATTTAACAATCAATAAAATATGTTCAAAACAAAACACAATTGAGGTATTTTATCATTTCTTGTTCGGCATCCGTCCGTCTGAAAACGTGTATAATCTTAACATTAATTTTAAGGACTCATGTTTTCCAGATATGCTACAATTATCTTCCAATGTATTTTTTAGATAAAATACTTTCTTTTGTAACATTTTAAAATACAGCAAAAATATAATGAACACGGATTACAGCTATGACGATTTATTATTCATGTCCTTGCTAAGTTCTTAAATAAACCTCCACAAAAGTGCCGTATAAAACGAACACGGCTCTAACGAACTTACAACTATAACAGAGGATTTTAAGACCCCCGCGGGCAAAACTGTAAAGTATTTTAATATTTATATTACGAATATTTTCCATTACAACTTACATTGACAATACATGCATATTACAGTGAAATATCATAAATAAATGGATTTCTTAAAAATTGAAATGAGTAGGTTTAATTGCCTTTTTAGCTCACCTGAGCTGAAAGCTCAAGTTAGCTTTTCTAATCAAAATTTGTCCGTTGTCTGTCGTCGTTGGCGTTGTTGTTGGCGTTGTAAACTTTTCACACTTTCATCTTCTTCTCCAGAACCACTGTGCAGATTTCAACCAAACTTGGCACAAAGCATCACTGGGTGAAGGGGATTCAAGTTTGTTCAAATGAAGGGCCACACCCTTTTTAAAGGGGAAATAATTTAGAATTATTGAAAATTTGTAGGTATTTTTCAAAATTCTTCTTCTCAAAAACTATAAAGCCAGAAAAGCTGAAACTGGTATGGAAGCATCCTTAGGAAGTGTAGATTCAAAGTTTTTCAAATCATTGTCCCCGGGGGTATGATGGGGCCACAATTGGGATGAATTTATACAAAGGAATATATAGAGAAAATCTTTTAAAGTCTTGTTCTTAAAAACTGTTAGGCCAGTAAAGCTCAAATTGGAGTGGAAGCATCATCAGATAGTGTAGATTCAAGTTTGTTTAAATCATGGTCCCAGGGGTAGGGTGGGGCCACAATAGGGGGATGAATATTTTCATAGAAATATATAGAGAAAATCTTTAAAAATCCTCTTCTCAAAAACTGTTAGGCCAGGGAAGCTCAAATTGGAGTGGAAGCATCCTCAGATAGTGTAGATTCAAGTCTGTTTGAATCATGGTCCCCATGGGTAGGGTGGGGCCACAATGGGGGATGAATTTTTACAAAGGAATATATAGAGAACATCTTTAAAAATCTTCTTCTCAAAAACTATTAGGCCAGAAATGATCCAAGTTGAGCGGAAGCATCCTCAGGTAGTGTAGATTCAAGTTTGTTTAAATTATGGTCCCCGGGGGTAGGGTGGGGCCACAATGGGGGATGTGTTTTTACATAGGAATATATAGAGAAAATTTATAAAAATCCTCTTCTCAAAAACTATTAGGCCATAAATGCTCCAAGTTGAGCGGAAGCATCCTCAGATAGTGTAGATTCAAGTTTGTTTAAATTATGGTCCCCGGGGTTAGGGTGGGGCCACAATGGGGAGGGGGATGAATTTTTACAAAGGAATATATAGAGAAAATCTTTAAAAATCTTCTTTTCAAAAACTATAAGGCCAGAAAAGCTCAAATTGGAGTGGAAGCATCCTCAGATAGTGTAGATTTAAGTTGTTTAAATCATGGTCTCCAGAGGTAGGGTGGGGCCACAATGGAGATTAATTTTTACATAGGAACATATCGAGAAAATCTTTAAAAATCTTCTTCTTAAAAACTATTAGGTCAGGAAAGCTCAATTTGGAATGAAAGCATCCTCAGATAGTGTAGATTCAATTTTGGTTAAATCATGGTCCCCAGGGGTAGTGTGGGGCCACAATGGGGGATGAAGTTTTACTTAGGAATATATAGAGAAAATCTATAAAAATCTTCTCAAAAACTATTAGTCCAAAAAAGCTCAAACTGGAGTGGAAGCCCCGATAGATAGTGGAGATTCAAGTTTGTTTTAATCATGGTCCCCAGGGGTAGTGTGGGGCCACAATGAGGGGATGAATTTTTACATAGGAATCTATAGAGCAAATCTTTAAAAATCTTCTTCTTAAAAACTATTTGGCCAGAAAAGCTCAAACTTGTGTGGAGGCATCCTCAGATAGTGTAGATTTAAGTTTGTTTAAATCATGGTCCCCAGGGGTAGTGTGGGGCCACAATGGGGGATGAAGTTTTACTTAGGAATATATAGAGAAAATCTATAAAAATCTTCTTCTCAAAAACTATTAGTCCAAAAAAGCTCAAACTGGAGTGGAAGCCCCGATAGATAGTGGAGATTCAAGTTTGTTTTAATCATGGTCCCCAGGGGTAGTGTGGGGCCACAATGAGGGGATGAATTTTTACATAGGAATCTATAGAGCAAATCTTTAAAAATCTTCTTCTTAAAAACTATTTGGCCAGAAAAGCTCAAACTTGTGTGGAGGCATCCTCAGATAGTGTAGATTTAAGTTTGTTTAAATCATGGTCCCCGGGGGTACGGCGGGGCCACAATGGGGAGATGAGTTTTTACATAGGAATATATAAAGAAAATCTTTAAAAATATTCTCGGAAAGTTTTCAGTCCGAAAAACAGTAACTTGTGTGAAAGCACGGGTTGTGCAGATTAAAGTTTGATGAAACCATGATTCCCTAGAGAAAAGTGGGGCCACAAAGAGGGGGGGGGGGTATATAGGAATAGAGAAAAATCTTACAGGTACAACAACAAAAGGGGCTTGGTATTTACCATAAAATATGTGGATAAAATTTTTTTGAGCAATATCTACTGTACTTAATTGTCAAGATATTTTGATTTTGATACTGTAATGCTAATTCGATCAGAGTTAAAGCTATTGTTCCTCAGGTGAGCGATGTGGCCCCTGGGCCTCTTGTTTTATAACTGACACTAATATTGATTTAATAGCTACATATAACGAAAGTTTAAAGTATCGTCAGTAAATTATTTATAACGATTTCGCTATAAAATTTCTTAAGAATTCGCTATAAACGTATAACAAATTACAGCTATAACGAAGTTTTTTCAATTGTCCATTGAAATTTGCTATAAACGATTTTTGGACGCTGGTGGGAAGTTTGGGATAATTTAATACATGTCACATGATTTATTATTTTCATTAGTTATTCATCATAATTGCGGTGATTTATATCACACATTTCATGTTTTCATTGTTCATTGTTTATTTGTTTTCATTTACACTGATTAATTCATTCATGCATTCATTCATAGTATGGTCGTAGTACGTGGTTGCATTTGGCGTGTGGATCGGTGGATGAATTGGTGTGTTACACTGGTTTTAGTAGTAGTTTTAAAATGTTGATATAATCTTTATCCATCAGATTTATTCAATGTTCATAAGTCATGTGTTGTGACTGCCATTGAGACCCAAGTGGTGAGATGAATTCATTTCTTGAGGCCTGTTTACAAAATAAAGATTGGCTCCTCAAAAGACAATATTATACATTTTGTACATAAGGCCAGGTTTTTTTCTGTTTTTTGAGACTTAAGCGGATAGATAGGACGAAACAAAAGATATTATAGAAAGTTAAAACGATGTCCAATCACATGTTAAAAAGAGAATGAAATAGTGTTAACCATTTGTTATGATTTTATGCATATAGTTTAAAGAAAACTAACAGTCTCTAGCTTTGATGATAAATAACAAGTTGTACAGTAGTTTTAATCAGCTAGGGAGAAATGGCGGCCACCACGCAACTCCTATGGCAAGGAGCTCCGGAGAATAGCTGATACACTTTGGGTGAAAGAGACGACTACACACCTGCTCGCCTCTCTCAGCCTGTGGGTAAGAAGCAGATACTTAGTTTAAGTAGTACAATTAAATAGGGAGGTAAATGCTCTTCGTACATTAGTTCAACAAAAAGATAAAGAAATAATTTGTCTTAAAGAGCAGCGAAACAAGCTACTGTGTGGTTCCGCTATTGCCAATTCCACCCTACCCACTTCTCCGGCTTGTTCATATGCAGACGCTGTGAAATCACCCTCTTGTAATCTCCATGTGGAAGTGAAAGAGTCGAAAAAGGCAAACCAGTCAGAAAGAGTCGTATCATTTCTAGATAAGAACAATCGAAATCAAATTAGAGAAAATCATATCGCAGATAAAATTCGACGCATACGTAATATGAATTCATAAGTTCATAAATGATGTGTTGTGACTGCCATTGAGACCCAAGTGGTGAGATGAATTCATTTCTTGAGGCCTGTTTACAAAATAAAGATTGGCTCCTCAAAAGACAATATTATACATTTTGTACATAAGGCCAGGTTTTTTTTCTGTTTTTTGAGACTTAAGCGGATAGTTAGGACGAAACAAAAGATATTATAGAAAGTTAAAACGATGTCAAATCACATGTTAAAAAGAGAATGAAATAGTGTTAACCATTTGTTATGATTTTATGCATATAAAGTTTAAAGAAAACTAACAGGTTCAGTTAGGGTTTGGTTGAGGGATCTTATCATGATGCGTGATATTGTTGGATGAAGAAATACTCAATTTGTGAAATTCTTTTAAAAACTTTGATAATTTGACAAACCGTTCACTGTGCTCTCTTTTAGAAGTACGGAGATGAAATGGTCACCAAATCACCGATCAGATCTACCTTAGATTTGTTAGTGTGATGTTTCTGTTTTAATTTACGGCGTTTTTTGTATGAAGAAGATCAATTTAGTCAAAAAATGATCATAACCGTCCTACCCTTTAATAGTGATTTTCTGTTCTACATTATATTATTCAAGCATCATGAACATGTAAAACATATTTTACATGCATTTACAGAGTTAGGCTTTTTAAAGTTGTATGACGTTCCCATTTCTTTTTAAAAAACTCGATAAAAATAAAAGAAGCGTTGCCGTCTTAAATTTTTATATGCATAGTTTTAAAAGACTCCGCTCTTCCGTTATAACAAAAATAATCTAAGAACAAAAAGTACGGGTTGAGAGGATATTATACATTTTATTACCATAAGGTGAGTAAAGGGAACATATCATTTTAAATTGTGGCATATCATTTGAAGAATTTTGTTAATATTTTTATAGTTAGATCAAGTTAATGTATAAACTCTAAGAGAGATATACATGAAATAACGTATATGGCTACACATAAAAGTACACTGTACGGGGGAACTATTATGTTTACTTGCAAGTTATTTGTTCTAATTAAGGTATTACCATTTTTCTTTTATTTCGATGATTTGAAAAGAATGCATTTCCTTATGTTATTTCTGAAAAGAAGACCTATAATCAAACTACCTCTAACAGAGATAATTCAATGTGACCTTGAAGAATTACTGTCGCCTTTTAATATTTAATGATTTTTGGTGTGTTTTATGATTTGCTATCTAAAAACACAGTGTTACTTTGCCACGATACAGCTAAATGCCCGCCTCATCCATGTCAAACCATTTTTATTAATTTTCTTTTTCTTTAATATTAACAATTTTTCAATAAAGAAATGAAATAAGATTTTATATATGTTATATAGTAATTCTATAGATAAAAGTTGATTTGTTCTTCGAAACTTCATTTTCCGTTACTTAGAATCGATTTATAAAGCGTTAAGAGTCCCAAATTATTGTACACTCGTATAGATAGAAATAAGCTTCATTCCTTGTAATCTTTTATTCTGACGTTAATTTTTAAAACGTATCCGTTACACTCGTTCTTTAAAGAAGCGTGGAATTTAAATGTAACGACAAGCGGACAATTGCGTTTTGCAAGTGCGTCGTATTGGAAAGTAAACAAGTTATGTCATACGACAAGGATGGATTTAACCAGACATTAAAGTGATGTTGCAACCAGATAAAAACATTTATCAGACTGAGTCAATGAATTTGAAAGGTTTGAACAGGCAACATACATATTTCAGCTATCTCATCGGTTAAACATGAGCAGGTTGATATACAGCTTAGGCAAGGTTAATAAAATGAATGCCATTGTAACATTTGAAAAAAAAAAATTTCTTTGGAAATGCATCTCGGACTTCCTGTGTATTGTTCTTATTGTTAGGTAAAAAAAACAAAAAAAACAAAAAAACATTGAATCACACTGAGCTAGATATATTTGTTACGAGGGTGTCTTCACAAAATATTGTCTTCTTTATTCTTAAATCTAAAATATGGATTTTGTATGATATTTGTCAACTAGAAGTAAATCATTTTATTCGTATATTTAAGCCACAATGATGGATATGATAATTTAAAATACATCCCAATAGTGTTTGGGTGTATTGGCATTTTGGTGGGAATTGCAATATGTATAAAATGCAGATGAGTACAATCAAATAAGAGCTTATTTTATTCCTTTCAATTTTAATATCCATTAATTGCAAATGACTGTGTCTGTGATATAACTACAAGCCGATTTTGTAATGTATAGTCCAAGACAGCTCATCAAAGACTATGCTCATATTATATCGCACAATTGCTGAAAATTTTATAAAAAAAAATAATAAAGAATGATTCTTTGAATGTTTTGAGATGATCAAATACGGTTGGTCCTTCGGTCTTTATTGGATTTGATCACCTCCGACCGTATTTGATCAACTCATAATCCTGTTAATCATGTCAATGTTGATGGATTTGATGAATGTCACAAATTGAAGGATACCTAAATTGGTGGCAAATGACTACATCAAAGCAATATTATATTATGTTCATGTAATAAATATTACAATTCAATGAACATTTATTTTTTGAATTAAGTCAATAACGAATTCCACGAATGGTATTGAAATATCGATGCACCACAATACCCTTCAAAGTGTCAATAAGGAATGTTTTCGTTGACTGACAATACTTTTCACCATCATTTTAATCACTGACTTGATACCGCGTTCCCGATTTGCGATTTCAGTCACATTTTTACCTATTGCCGGTAAGGTAAAAATGTGAAGTTAAGGATCCTCGACACCGCGTGACTTTTACTTGTTATGATAGTACGTCACAACATGGTGATTTAACTTATTATGAAACACTTTATTTGCGTTATTTTTTGTGTATATCAGTAGCGCTCTACCGATTCGCTGTTCCCGATTTCGAATATTGCAGTAATTTTTGATTTAAGGAATAGCGGTAAATTTCAGAAGTTGATTTTTCCTATAATTTTTTGATGTATTTTTGCTATGATTTTTAAGCTGAACAGATGTTAGAAATCTATATTCTAATCTAAATGTCTTTTAACTATATGTGTTCTGCGATTGGAGTATGAGCTTGGTTGGGAAAAGGGACACGCAATGTTTGATTAACGGACAGAATGAGATAAATATAGCCCCAACAGAACCGGGTTTTAAAATCCCCAACTTGTGTAATAGCTGTTAAAAAGGACTGTTTTTGTTTTATTTACTTGGTATACGTAACTTATATGATATATGTTAACACATTTTTTAAACTTAAACAACCTTGTTCAGGAAGATTTACGAATAAAACGGTTTCCTATATCCTTCTTTAGTGACCATTATTATGTCATGCAGTTAGAGGTAGACTTAAACGGTTGACTTCTTTATAATGACCGACCAATTAAGAAGATGTTGATTTCTCTGTTGTTGCATTGGGTGGGATTTGTAAACGAATCACATAGATGCTCCTGGATTACATAGTCAGCATGTTTGAAAATTGATATCTTATAAAATATCAATCACGTCTAATAATATTGTATTCAGGTTCGTGATGGGGGCTTGGCTATACAGTGGTTATTTTCGAATTTTCCACCTTTTTTCTGGGGTTGTCCAATGTACATGTCTAATGAACAAGAATCATTTGTGGGTGTAAGCATTTTCATTTTTTTTTAGACGGAGGCTCTATGAGCCTCAGCTATTGCTACCGGCCAGCTTGCATGTGACGTTGATAATGAACTTGATGGATTCGACGGACACCACCTAGCGGCAAAATCTGCAATATTCGTTTAGGATTAATATTTCAATATTACTATTAAAATAAATATCTTATTTGCAATAACAAAATATACATTAAATAGAACTATACATATTGCAATTAATAAACATAATTTTTCTATTAAATTTTGGTCCATACGTCAATTCCCAGTAAGTATGAATATGTATGCGTTTGCGAATATTGATGATTTTTGGCGTTCACACGCAATTGCGTGTAATGGTATAGTGGCTATTTAAACTTTTTATGCAGCCTCCTGTCCATGACGTCAAATAATGAGGATCCTTCAAGAACCATCTAGTGTTGACCGAAATATTGAATAAATATGAGATTCAATGGATAAACATGGCGTGGTTCTTTGTCTGTAGCGTATATTACTTGCGCATTATCAATTAATCCCTTGCAGAGATCTTTTTATGTATAGCTACATCCCGATCCCCCCCCCCCCCCCGGCATCGATCCAACTAACATTATTACTTAACAAGTTGAACCACTGCTCTATGAAGCCTTGATATTCCACCAATTAATTACTGTCAACCATGATCGTAGTATGGCATATTTTCGTTAGTTTGACTTTACTTGAATTTTACGATTACTTTCGTTAATGTTAACTATAATCAGTAAAGCGTTTGGCATGCATACTAAGCCTACTATAAGGATAATGAAACAAATAAATTTAGCATCCGGATTTCACCTTTTAATGCATTAAAACCCCACAGTCAGTGGATGCAAAGGAAGAGTACCCAGGCCACGTGTGTTGAGGCTTGATTAATCCTGCATGTCTGGCCAGCGTTGTCGATTTCAAAGTAAGTTTGGAAGTCAGTGTGTGTTTTACAAGCTGATAAGAGTATTGCGCGTGAAAAAAAAGTGTAAAAACACTTGACAGAATGTACATGTTTTCTTTTAAAAGTGAAATACGGGGGTATTATACAAAACCTACCGGCATATTATTTTTAAAATTAACTTTAAAGAGATTCTTCTCATCTTGGTTATTTCCCTGTTTAAACACAGTTAGATAAAAGAATAGAAATCGTGCATGTACTCGAATCTTTTTAGTGCATTAATAAGCTCGCAATTGCGTGTTAAAGATTTTTCCGGAATTCAAAATTTATATTTTTAAAATTTTGTTTACACCACATGTCAAATCTGTAGAAATTCGTAATCTTTTCACCCCTTTGCCGAAAGTAACGCAGAAATGTTTACAATCGATGCGCTAATCTGTTGATCAAAAGGCTGAACTAGCAATATTTACTGTTTGGACCGTCTGAAATGATAACTTTAACGTTATATTGAGAATTTTCAAAGTTTACAGAGTATTATTTTAAAATTCATGTAAGTTATGGGAAAACTGCCATTTAATGATATTTGCGCAAAATGAGCTGTAGCGTCTCTTTAATATAAATATTTCATCCTCATACTTTTTGGAAACGCTAAGAAATATATGTATTTGATTACTGTCTACAATCGAATCATACATTCTGCAAAAGCAAATGAACGACAACTATGCGAGATTGAGATCATGCATTTATTACCTAACATTAGGGGTTTTCAAGCAGGAACACATTTTTTATATGAAAAAAAAGTTCGCAGTTTAAGAGTTTTTATTTATTATTTATCATAAATTTTAGTATATATGTTACATTAAAAGTTTAAAATTTATCAATTCAAACTTATAACTATAACAGTTTTAAAATTGTTATAGTTAAGTTTGAATTGATAAATTTTAAAGTTTTAATGTAACATATATTGTGAATCATTAATTATAATCGTAACTAACGAAATATTTTTGTCTGTTTTGTAAAACTATTTATTTTTTCATATTCTTTAAAGCTATACACGCTATAATTTGCGTTCATTTTAAATGCCGGGGAAAATGCATGTGTTTGATTCCATACAAAAGTTACCTTTATGCTGTTAATCATAATGCCCAATTCGATCACGTAATAAAGATATCAAATTTTAAGCAATAAAAAATGTTTAGTTTCCTGCCAGTAAAGTAATGCCTTCTCATGACAGCTAATTTTAGACTATCATACAAAACTTGTAGTAAACATATTCATAATTGTCGTAGTTTCACAAAGAAACTGATATAATCTGTTTCAGTAAAGAATAAATGTGTCCTATATACGAGTATGAGATAAAGAAAGCAAAAACACACGTGTGTGAGCACGTTCATGTATATACATGTACTTCCCTTGAACAATGACGTAGGCTTATGTGTTTTCCCCTAAGGGTTTTTTTAGTTCGTGAGAGTGTTATCCTATTTAAACACAGTCATAATACTTGTATATATTTCAAAGAAACAACTGTTAAAACTGTATATAAAATCGAGACGGATATGTAATTAGTCAAAAAATAACAGCTACTTGATTTCCCGCGGACATGCGCAATGAGGTCGGTGTCGCTCTTTCTTCATCAATACTTATGAAAAGGCATTACTTTCATTTCAGGAAAATAAACCATAACAATTTTATATCTTTGTTACTAGAAGGAATTAACCACTGTAATTTACAGAATACAGTTAACTTTTATAAGTAAACAAACACATGCGTTTTCACTGTCATTCAAAATTGACGCAAATTATAGCGTGTATAGCTTTAAAAGAGAACGAATATGTAAGCAAAGTTGTTTCTAACCTGTAGTATTTAGAATTGCACTCTTATAAGAGAGAATTAATAAATACTCCCAACCGGCTTTACTTTAAAATTTGAAGGAAAAAAAAATATATATTTTGGGAGTTGCTTTAAATTAACTCTCCTATGCAGTTACTCTGGCAAATCGGAAGTGAAACTTTGTTTGGACCCAAGCACAAATCATCGCCGTTGACAAAACTTTAAAGTTCTCGAAAATAATCGATAAATTCGATGTAATGTATTCTGAAGCATTGTTTTTCAAGGAAACTTATTTACAAATACTTTTAAAATAGTCAGATTTAAATCGTACGAACAATTTAGATAATTTTTGTAGTCGTATATCTCCGTAAATCTCCGATAAGCAGAAAGTATCTCTTGCTTGTCGGAGATTAACGGAAACAACCGGTCGTCTTGTTAAACGAGACTAGAGTTAAATATTGCTTGGATCCTTACAATCTTCGAGAAATATTTTCATTACTGATACACAGGTTGATGGAATAGACACTTTCACGGTAACTGCGGTACTGCCTTTTTGCAGGGCAAAATAACATAGTTTGGTGAAATATGACGTAACGTCAATTGTTTCAATTACGTCATTTTATGATCTACCTACTAAAACTTCGGCAAAGTATATCAATTTACCCTGCAAGAGAGCAGTACCGCAGTTATCGTGAAAGGGTCGATTAATTTTATCTTTAAATATTACACAACATAATTCATATGGTGTTTTCCCAGTACTTCAATATTTTTAATATTAGTTTAATCTCCTCCGAAATGATGCCTCCGTCTATCAGTACTTTCAATATTTTGATTTATTCTATGCTCAACTTTTTATTTTATCGTTAAGTGACTTTTTCCACATTAAGGCTTGACATATAATATCTCATATGTAAAGTTTCCAAAAAAAATTCCGAAATGATTTGTAAATAAAATCCCTTTTAATAAATACAGCACAATAATAAACGTAATGCAGGAAACGAAAGCTGCAGTAAAAAAAAATAAAGTATGGCAATCAAGAAATATGAATCTGCATAACCTTGAATGAAGAAGATATTCTGAATTGTCGTTCGTTACAAATACAAATCAAGTATGCGTACGCCCAATTAAGACACACGTTGTTAAAAACTAGCGTTATGACGATCTTAGCAGGAAATAAACCAAAACAAAGCAAATAACTAGAACGAAGTTAATACCTTACATGTAATAACAAAGGCTAATGAAAGAGGGCTCGATGGTCATGGCCATTTTTAGGCCGTATATACCTGCTTTAAACGAAGAGCTTAAACGTAAAGACATAGGAAATATGTAAACTTAAAATTTAAAACTATTTAGATACTTGACTTATTATTACAATGTAGTTTTCGTCTCTCATTGCCATTGTTATAGGAGAAGGGTGCTGTATTTAGATATATGATATATTGTTTTTATAGGGAAATGTTGGATCATACAGACCAGCTTATTTGAGATTAAATCCCAGAGTTGATGTTATTTCGTTTAAACAATCAAATCAAAACTATATATGTTGATGTTATTTTGTTTAAACAATAAAATTAAAACTATATAATATGTTGACAATTTTGTTCTCAATTTATATAAAACAAAAATTGGAAACCTTTTTTTTTTTAAATTATCTTAGCAGGGGAGTGCTAGACAAGGAAGTACAAGGATAGTCTGCGCATAAACTACAAAACCGGGGAAACACTAATGATTTCCACTTGAGCTTTATGAGAAATGAAGTGTAAAGGACGGTCAAAACTCTCCGGTTGCGTTTCAGAAATCCAATTCTTGATACAATTTAACTCTATTATATATACTGTTCTTTTGTTGTTGTTTGCAATACATTTTTGAATAAAAACATAAAAAAATTATAGAGTTCCTCTAGGTTAGTACATAGGTACAGATAAATGTAGTTTGTACAAAATAGTGGAATTTATGGTCAGTGAATACCGGTATATTTATTCGTTTCAGAAGTGACTTTTTCAACAAGCAGTGATTTTATATTTAATTAACACTAATAAAATATACATGTATAATGGCGCCATCATAAGTAATAGTGCAGGGGAAATTTTCTATCAAATCTTTTATGAATAATTTTTCAAATATCTTGTTTATTTATCTTCTTCAAAACTAAAACAAATGGTTGCATGATGTGGATAAACTAGCAAGTAATTCTAAACAAAAATTGAAAATATATACTAAGGTTGCGTGGTCCTGATCTGCTGCTGGGTTGAGGAGGGGGTATTTTTTGTTAGGAAGCGAAAGTACATTTTATATGAAAAATTTACCATCTGTTACATGTACTTGTTGTAAGAGAAACTTGAAACCTAGAGTGTAATTTGATAAAATGGAATACAAGTGGGTTGCTAATAACCTATAGTATAATTCGAAAAAAATGAGAACACAAGACTAAAAATTTGATTTAGATTAAATACGTAACTATGTTACCTATAAACCCAGCTAGATTAAAAATATACATGAAAGTACATTTTGTCTATCATAAAATCTGCTACCAAAATACTAAAATAGTTTAGATTCTTAGTGTTGTATTCTACTTAGTTGACCGGAAGCCAATGCCCCTCTTTTACTTTATATTATACCTGATACGTGGCGAATTAATCCTATTACAATTATTTTTATATTTGAATTAAATAAAGTTTTAACATCTATTGAATATTATTTTTGTATTTACAGTTGTTTAACCACATGGAAGTTTAAATATAACCATTCTTAGACTACATCTTTGTACTTTTTGGTTTTAAACATTTGAATGAATTTGTGAAAATGAGTATTGTCTGGAAAGAGAAAAAAATGGTTTCGGACCTTAGCGGCTGTTAAGTTAGACATTGCATGTAAACAGAGAGCTACGCCAAATATTTTTAAAAGGTAGGTTATCATAAACATTGCTTAAATTATCGACTAAATAATGCGTAAAAAGAAGAATAAAAAATAATACAAAACAAAACGAGATAGCACTGACAAAATATTCTTGTCGAAGCGTTCAAAAAATTGATATTGGTGTTAACAAATCAATTATAATCCTTCTAAAGAAAAAAAAACAAACGTCAGCGCTATATAATACGACACAGCTGTAGGACGCATTTGACTGAAATCCAACAACTCCTATAAATCTTTAAATAAATAGAACAAGTTTTGACTCATTAAATAAAAAACAAAACAGAAAAAGAACAGCTGGACGCATATTCAACCAACGTTAACGCTACTAACGATTGCCTTGAGGTTAAACACTTATGTCTTCTCTATTTACTCATCTTATCAGGCTGTTTTTCTATAGCTAAGCAATAAAATTAATTATATATGCAAGCAAGTAGTTCTGAATTCGTCTTGTTTGTCTAATTTCACCGGTCTTTTGCTTCTTTGAAATTGATATCGATTCACAGAAAAACACTAACTTGAAGATTTGATGTTTAAAAAAATTTTTAAACAGAAACCAAAACCCTGTTTACTAAGAAACAACCCATGCCGTATACACAATTTCACGCTTGTGATTTTCTATCTGATATCTCAAAGTGCATCATGATTTTCAGAAAACAAGTTTTCGACGAAAAATTATATCAATAATAAATGACAAAAAATGGCGCTTTAAACTGAAACTGAAACCGAAACTTCAACTACATTGTATTACTGATAATTATGAGGGACGCCCTAAGCAAGACGGAAACAGGAACATAATGCTACATTAATTTTGTATTTGCTCATCCTTTCAGTTGTTTCAGAATATAATCGATAAAAAAACCTAGGTTTTATTTTAATGGAATATTTTGCCAGCATAACAATTTCAATCCATTGCACATCCGAGCGCACAACCCTCTAATGAAAGAAAATAAAATGTCATTCAAGCTGACACCTTCACGGGCCAGCTTTACTATAGATAATAAAAATAGACAGAAAATAAAGTAATACGAATATAAACGGAGTATTAAAAACTGGCAAAATGACCAAAATACTCTTAATTCAATTGCGAAATTCACATTCTACTTAGATTTGCTATATCTAAGATATTTTTCCCTTTAAACATGTAACATTGATAATACCATCTAAAGTAGTAATAATGACAATCATGTTTAAAGTAATTATATTCATTTATTAGGTAAATCTCGGATGAAATAACTTCACAACAATGGCGGGTTTCTGTATTTGGTTTGTTCTATCATTTTCTCAGCCAATTTGTTAACGCTAAATATTAATTTTCCCTTTGTTCAATAGCGGGTCTACACACTATGCTTATCATGTAAAGAAATTGAGGTCATCACTCCAAGCTTTTGTCATGATCAAAACATGGAGCTTAATTCTACCAATTCTAAGTAAAACAACACAAAAACCATAACTATCAATAGTTGCGACACATTTTTGAATACAGGTAGGTAGGTTCTAACACGCCAGCTAAGATTAATAATATGCTTTCAATTAACTAGTGAGGTATTGACTTAGTGAACGCTAGGAAATTGAAATTGTGTCACATGAAATATTCTACAGACGGTAAAATATCGATTCCCCGCAGCAGCAACAACAACGGCGCACACATACACACACAGATCAATAATTTGTTGTAAGTTTCCGATCTAAACAGCTGCTGAGAACGGAATCGCATTTTGAGGTAACAAATACTATTAGATTTTACCTCGTTGCATTTTCCTTTTTTTAAATGAATGTTTATTCCTGTAAACTACAAGAAAATCGTTTGATTTTTATCTAATCATTTGGTTGAAAATATTGAAAATTTGACAGCCTAATTTAAAGTTTGTGTTTGATAAGACAAATTGTTGTTTTCCCTTAATTATATCTTAATTCAGAATAAATTTATCATATATTTATTATAATCAATGTTTGCGGGCTGATCTGAAATTGTATTGTTTCCTTACATGTACCATGAAGTTATCGATTTAAGGACATCTTTAATTCATGCATGTTTGGGAATATAAGAAAACATCGCCCAGCAGCCATGTTCACGAAGCTGTCTTAGGACTATGGTGTGTCCTAAGTAAATGTTAAGTCCTCTCGAAGCTCTCCTAAATTTAGGAACCGCCATAACTTTGTCCTAACTTTGGGACGTCACTTACGTTGTCCTAAGACCATCCCAAGGCTGTAAAATCACGTTTTAAGGAGTTTTGGGAAAGTTGTGAAGCTTTTTCTTAAGACCGGTAGAATAAAGCAATTTTTTCTACAGTTCCAGCATTTCCGACAAACCTAAAATTCCTTTTTTGGGAGGAAGGGGGAGGGAGGCATAGTCATTTATTCTATAATGTACTGTGGTTTCATCAATATTCGTTGAATACCAATTTTCGTGAATTTCGTTATTAAGTTGATCCATGAAATTAGATGTTCATTGAAGTGCAATTTCTATTAACATTTTGTATTCATAGGGTCATTGGCCACGAATTTACGTATCCTTGAAACTGTGATTTTCACTTTTTCCACAAAAATTGATACCCTTGAATATTAATGAAACCACAGTAGTTCATTTTAACAAAATTATGGGAGCTGACAAATTATGGAATTTTTCTTTTCTCAAATACTGTCTGTTTGGCGAATAAAAATTATTCACTTATTTTTAATATCTACATTGTACACTAAGTGAGTTACATTCATTGTTTTGATTACTATTTGATAATCAAAGTACTGAAGTACTGAAAGCCGGGCTCTTTTGATGTGGCTTTATGCATATTGTGTAGTAAAGACTGAAAATCTCTCTCTCTCTCTCTCTCTCTCTCTCTCTCTTTCTCTCTCTCTCTCTCTCTCTCTCTCTCTCTCTCTCTCTCTCTCTCTCTCTCTCTCTCTCACGCTTTTAATGTCGGCAAAGCGTCAGAGAGCAACCACATTTTGTAAACGGCTATACACAAAAATATGTCTGTCTAGTAGAACAAATTTCAACAGTGTCTGCCTTGAATTTTGCAACAAGCGTTATAAATTCACTTCCCCATTTCTTCAATGTGCAGCAAAGTAGTTCGTGGAAATTCATGCGCATTGTATGTGTCCAAATTGCATAGTCTTGTTTTTAAAACGCGTAATTAATAAGAAAACTAAAAAACATAGACAATTCTCTTGAAATTAAAAAAAAAACAAAAAAAAAAAACCAACGCTTTTGACAAAACGTGGCTCTTTGTGTAACTATTTGGTATAACGGAAGCTTTTACTTTGACGCTGTTAGGTTTTTTGTTTACTTTTGAAGTTGTGCTATTTATAGTAACATTGGCGATTTGCCTGCCTACAACCAGGACTCTGCTTTTAGCAGAGCCCGGCTAAAAATTATTCAAAAGTCCTTAGCTAAAATAGAAATTTACATCGGTTTTTATAAGCCATGCGTGATCATTCTTAATTTTTATCACTTCATTCTGAAAAAAAAATAATCTTTAAAACATTCGTTGTATTAAATAAACTGTATTTATGTCTTTTCGAGATATATTACAACTTATTTCTTATTGAACATGTTCGTGTATTCTATATATTGCAGATTAAAGGGAAATTGGTTGTGTTTTAGGTGTACATGTGTTTCTACATGTAACGTTAAATTCTATGAAAAGCGTGTGTTTATGTGTTTCATGCACTTGAATGAGAAGATTATCGAATGTTAATTTACACTCAAAGAATGCACACGTGTTGTTTAAATAAGTATCTGCTTGTAAGCCATTTCTGTCCTGATACATATTTCTGTATAGACACAGATAGCAGTTATTTGGATTTCTGGGGGGAGGGGGGATTTTTTTAAAATTGTTATTGGTCACTTGGTATATATTTAGGTAAATGTAAATTGCTAAAAATGTAAGGCCTATTGTGTTAACTACCTACACGCACAGTTTTCTCTGGCAAAATGTTTAATGATTAATCCCTACACAAGTCTCTCAAAATTGATTTCTATGTATAAATGTGAAAATAAGAATGGTTGTAGAAGGTCAGGATATCCCAACTTAACATGTTCCTAAGTTACCGTCGAGCTACATCTTTTAAAGGCGTGTCATACCTTGATCTAAGGACGTTCCTACCTTTTTTCCTAAGTCATATCTTAGGAACATACTTAGGTCATATCTTAGCAAAGTTTCGTGGACATGCTTGCAGTTCTTCAATTTATCAAAAGACTGTTTCTAGTGGGCCATTTGTTCACACATCCTGCCTTTTACACTGCCTTCGATATTATTTAGTGAAAATTCATCGATTGCATTCTGTACTTCCACATATGATATTGATCCATATGCATCGTTATTTTGGATTATTAAAAACGCCTGTATAACTGACTCATGAAAAACAAGGGTAATCTTATACGGTTAGATATTTCAGACTATATTTGAAAAGCATTCTTTTCCTATTTATTACAACGATATTAAGTGTACCGAACTTCCGAAAATTCATATCACAGGCGTTTGTTTCTGTAATTACAAAAGTTCTCCCTATTGTATTATGAGAACACACGGTATCTAACTTTAAAGTAGCAAATTAATACAGAATTGTGAACCATTTCGCACAGTTTTATATATTTCTTTCATAGATTAATATTTTGTTCGAAAATGAAATTTATGACAACTGGTAGTAAATGTGTTTTGTGGATCACAACTATGATGCTAATATGAAATATTGTAGTTTAACAAACTGTGTGGTAAAACATGTGACAAAAAGAATCTCTCATAAATTTGATATATGATTTTTATCCACATTTTATTTTTATAAACATTTTTTATCAGAGGCTCGGGGATAGAAAACACACAACTCGTTGGATAAAAAACATAAACAATTATGATTGCAAAAAACTGTAACTGTGGTACTGCTCTTTTGCAGGGCAAAATGACATAATTTGGTGAAATATGACGTAACGTCAATAGTTTCATTTACGTCATTTAATTATCTACCTACTAAAATTTCGGCAAAGTATATCAATTTGCCCTGCAAGAGAGCAGTACCGCAGTTATCGTGAAGGGGTCTATTCCCACGAAAATATATATGACACCAAAAGTTAACACTTAGCACTTTTTCAACAAATTCCTATTGGGTCCCATAGTAAAAGTGTTAATTTTTGAGTCATTGCCCTAGGAAATTGGGGTGGTAAATAAATATTATTTTCATCCTAAGATAATAATTATCAATTATTGATATGGTAGTAAAACTACAAGCAAGAAATTTCATCAAAATATTTAGATTAAATAATTAGACTCGTTAAGTCATGAGTTCAAAATTCTGAATATTTTACTATTTTTAGCGATGAAAGAACTCATTCTTAAAATCAGTGCACACTCATTGTATTATTGACAAGTTTTGAACGGTAGTTATATTTATGCAAAGTAGTGAACTACATTGTGCCATTCGTTTTAATATTATTCAATACGTCTCCTAACGCCCCTCAATCATACGTATTCTTTACTATGAATATTTGTGTACCTCAATTACCACACCTTGTTATTCTCACGCTCGAAGAATCTATCGGCTCTGTGCAGACTGATATTTAAACAAACCTTTGCTGTTAGTTATAATAACCTTCGCAATTTTCGTCCTCGGTCGATATACTCTCATCAGATCTATAAAACCATGTATTGACCTCATCAAAAGGCTATAATTGTACAGTGTATAGTGTTCTAAATCATAAGTTCAAAGGAAAATTACATAACAGGAGCAGAGCAAACACGTATCTCTAAAACCGTTAGAGGCATGATCAGGTGCCATGGAGAAGTAAGCATTCTCTGCTGACCGGTCACACCCGTCGTGTGCTTTTTGTCGTAATCGGGAAAACGGAAAAATCTGTAGACAATTCGGTAAATAATAAGGGCCTAACAATAAGCATGAAAAACGTCAGTCAACATTCGACCTAGCGAAAGGCTGTATTTGATAACAAGTCGTTGTATCAACAATGAAACTTACGAAATGATGACTTCAATCGATACTGTTGATAACCTTGTTTTATCAACTTGTTTGTCAGTAGCTTGCATCGTTTTAGAAATTGATCATACATAGAGTAACCCTTGCGTATCGAATCAACTGAGAAACAAAGAAACGACATTCATACGGGAAAAGTTTACTTCCAAGTACAAAGAAAATTTCTCATTTGTCCATTTGGTTTGAATATACGGAAATATCCAAGCAAGAATAGGACATTTACGCGGAAAAAATTACGCCGAATCACAAACGTAAGCAAAGAGCAATGGCTGCCTAGTAAAGCCAAAAGAACTTTCCTTTGTGTGTAGAGAAACGCCTACAGCGCTAGCTCACCTTTTTTTTGTAAAATGTACATGTAAGCTTGTCACGAGCTTTATTTGATTAAATCCTCACCAGAAGAGCGTTCTGATAAAAAAAGATATACCATGATTTGCTGTGATACGTCATTTTAAAGGGCAACTACTCTAATTTAAAAGTAATTTTCAAAGAGCAGCTGTTACAAAAATAAAAAAAATAAAAATATACAGCTTATTTATAACAGTAATTGAGGTATCGAGATACACATGTAATGTCGGTCATATTGTCGACTATAAATACCACCCGACAAAGAAAGAAATACACCTGGCAGTCACGTGACCTGTTTAAACCGATAACAGTGTGACATTTCAGTCCGAGGGAAAACAAGAGATTTTCGAAACTCATCGTTATTCTGGGTAACCTAAATTGTTGCGGATCCATCATCCAGGAAAACGTATGACATTGACATAAGATTGTAGACTGATATTCCAGTACTGTATTTATACAAGCTGCAAAAGTCGTTTCTATATAATTTCTATTATATTAATCATTTTTATTTATTCTTTTAGGCGCTTTTTTTTTGTTATAAAAGTTTGCACTGTAATACAATAGCAACACAATGTATGAATATTATACTAAAGGGTAGATATTTTTGCAGAAACAAGTGTTTTTGTGTAATACATAATGTGCTTGCTATGCGTCGATCTGTTCAACTGTACCAATGCATTAAAAAGAAGAACCCTGCTTCGATATGTTATGATATGTTTTGTTTTTTTAAAACAAGCTAATTAGAGGTGTTAAATCATGATGTCACGTTGCCTAAAAATACACATTGTAATCCCAAAAAATAATTCATGAGTGATATCCACTGCGTATTGAGCTAAACATGAGACAAAAACAGTGTAATTAAAAATATCAACGTCTTTACTATCTTATATGTAACATTTTCCCAACGATTTCTTTATCGGGGGTAATTATTTTCTCTGGATATAGTATCAAGTGCCTAAACCCCTTTAACAATAAGATTTAATTTATTCCCTCAAACAGATATGTTTGTAAATATAAGATTATTAAATCTATTTTGTTTATAATCATTAAAGGAGATCCACCATCGTTGGCAATGGGTTCGAGACCACTGCAACATTTTCAGAAAATTGTAGAATAAATTTTATTAACTTAAATTCATGAATCGTGATTAAAGCTGCTTGTTCCGATTTTATATCAAATTTCATTACGCTTTCAAATGACTATATATGCGTATAGCTGTAGTATAAATTTATAATAATAACCATTGATGACTGTACTTTACCCGGTCAACTAAGTCACATTTTAATAGAAAAATGGTAAATAAAATTGTTTACAAACAAACCTTAAGTGTACCGCGCTATTTATATCGATATAAATAGGTGAAAGTCTTTAACTTAAGATAACAGGTCTGTATGGATAACTTTTTTATTTTTTTATAGTGAAAAAATGGAACTTTTTTATTAACAGATCAGACTTTTTATTTTGTCCTACCCATAAATCAAAAGATTACTAGATAAATGTGAATACCAGTTTCAATATGTTGAGTACTTCTCTGATTATTCATTACTAGTATTTCAATTCGCAAATTCAACGAGGCGGGGTTTCTTTTTTTGGTTTAAATTAGGTGTGTTCTCACATTGACAAGTTCAAATGACGAAAACTTTAAATATATCTTTTTGCTGTTAAATCATATTCAGAATGAGAAAAAATTTTCTTGGGCTATAAACCTGGGTCCTACACAAACACGGAAGCAACAACAAGTCTGGAAGCCGGGCGGCAGTCCGTTTAACCCTTGCTGTCAATGTAGGTTAGATTGAGAGAAAAAGAAATAGAGAGAAATAGTTTTTAAATCAAAATTACTCATTATGAGAAAGAGAGAAATAGAAAGTGATAGAAAATTAGATAGTTATATTTAGTTAGCTTTTAATCCATTTTAAAATTTAAACTTAACAATCAAATTAACCTTCATTTTTACTACTACACGTACAAATTGACAAAATCCATTTTAAAGTTCGATAAATACATGCAAGATAAGACTAATTGCTACCAGTCAATATTTTAATTCATACTTTCATAGCTAACGTTGTGATCTTGTTATTTAATGGTATGTACCAACATTTTACATGTAGCAATAAAGTATTTAACATTGGGATTTTATGAAACCACTTTTTAAACTATATTGTAATTGTTTTGGTATAAAAGGAAAAATTTAAAGGAATACACTGTTTTCTATCTGTAAATCTAATAAAAAACAATGTACGACATAATTTTAGAAATCAAACAATTAGTAAAACTTTCCTAATACTTAAACTTCAATCTGTCTGAATCAATTTTATTAACACAACTTTTCATCTGCTTCTTTCATCCGTGTAATTGGAATTTAATGACATCAAATGATTTGTGAAAGAAGTGACATTTTCATTTATTAATTTTTAACATCGTCGTGACCTAAAACAGGGCATGTTGAAATGTTTATATTCTTTGAAATAATTCCTGATTTATTACATTTTTCTTTTTTTAAAACATAAATAATGTTCAAAAGAAAAGAAGTACTGAAAAAGAATAAAATTTCAAAATGTCATATATAACTGCTTTCGATATGACTTAAAAGCAAAAACGTCTAATTTACTCAACAATTTCTAAACAGGTTTATAAGGTTTGAAATAGACGCTAAAAAATTTACTTGATAAACAACGTTCTGTGCAGGTTTCGAGAACTTTTCCTGTTTACGTAATGTTAATGGAATTCCCAATGACACAGCTGTGTAAAACTCCCGACCAATTACGACCTTAAACATGCAATAGCGGCATATGCTAAATCCCGGTATGACGAAAAGAAAAAAAAAATTCTGCACCGACTTTATATGGTAACTAAACGTATTCTAACTGAAGGTGAACATCCATGTTTTACTAAAGATGTCACAACTGGAGATCCATAATTTAAATACCTAACAATGTGGATCGTCTATCAGACATTTAATCATTGTTCATGTGTGCACAACGATCGTTATACCCAAAATAAAGTTATCTGATATTTCTAAAATGCAATAACCTTATCGTCTTTCAAATTTAGGATAACAGGCTATTATTACATCTGAAACTGAAAGACATGAGTCATATTCGACAGGCTTAACTAAAATGCAGAACGTAAGTGGAAACAAATTTCGATTGCATTGGAAAAAATATACTAAACGTTCAGAAAGATGGATATCCTCCAGGCTGCTAAGAACTAATTAAGGAATCTGTGTGATCAATTATTTGGGAATGGAATACTTTTTTCTTGGATTGACATTTCAATTACATAAATTAATTTTTTTTTTTTTTTTTTATCAAATGAATAAGAATGAAAACATTATTTTGTGAAATAGGAATTATCTCGGATTTTCGTGAAAAATAGGTAACCACTTTGATTTATCATTTCATCGCATAAGGTAAGTATTTAAACATTAAACAACGTTTGTCGTAAGTCATGCGTTATTACGTCTTGTCCGTACCCGATATAACTGAGGCATAACGATGTATATTAAAAAGAAACCAAGCCGACATAGAAATTTATTTATAACAAATCTTCTTAAAATACAGACTACTGTAATCAATATTAACCAAACGCATAATAAGACCAGGCTTTGTCGATTGCATATTTAAAATATAGATCGCTTACTTTTTCCCTAAATAAATATCATCTGTTGTGAAGTTGAATATAAACCTAAATGATTCTTCCGAAGATTTTTTGGACATAAATCATTGAAAGTCTATAAACATACATGTATCCAAATCCTTACTGAGATCGAATCCAGTGCAACAAGGGAAATAAACATACAAAGGGAGGTAATTTGACCTAACGCTATCGTTAACGTTGCACATTTTATTATAGTATACACTTAGCCACGAACATAAATATACCCTCACCACTTAAAAATGTTAGCATTAAACTATTCCTCAAAAAGTAATTTCATTATCCAAGAACAGTCTTTCAAACAAGTAAACATATTTAAATATTTTTTTTTTTATCTTGAAAACATATCAGGTAATTATTGTTATCGGCATATGATTCGGCAATTTTAAATACCAATCTCGATCCATAATACTTACCGATATCCAAAGAAACAATTTTATGCGATTTAAATAATACAGAAGGTTTGTTCAAATCGTGTTATTTTTTAACAAAACGATAAATATTTTATTAGAGTGATGACACTACAACATATGGAAAGTTTTGATTTTATCGATTCTTTTTTGGGGGGTTGGGGGTGGGGGTAGGCATTCCAAAATATATATTTTAAGGATTTCTAACAAAAAAAAAAAAGCCAATGTAATCATGAAACGGTGGAAACTTTAGAATATAATAATAAGTAGTATTTCCTTCGTGTATGAAAAAAGGAAGAATTAAATTAGTTTATTGATTTGACTACAGCAAAGTTAATAACATCTCAAACGAAATCAGACAAATATTGAACAGCCATGCACGATTATCATCAGTGAATCATTTCCTTACCACACAACCTATCTTTAAACATGTGCTCACAGTTTAATCATTTTGCAATAGTATTTCGATCTTTTAATCAGACACAATATAACAATGTTGACTAATACTGCTCTTGCTTTTCTAGAACAACTATGAAATTGTCGATTTACATGTATCAAATTGAGTACACAATTTTCGTGTTTCGTTCATTATAAGGCTACAAGATAAGGGAAAAAATAAACGGTTTTTAAGGACGACGGACCCAATTCAAGATTTCTTACCTATGCGCAGAAATCGCGCATATTCTATGAATATGACTGTCGTTATTAAGTACATCAGAACAAGAAAAAGTAATAAACATTTTCATTATTCTAAACATAATTTGTGATGCCAAAATATTTTTAGTGGAAAAAAACTAAGAAGAAATTAGTCCGAATTTCCTCTGTTTGCGACAAGTCCGTTATATCTCCACGGTTTATAAATTTTACAACCTCCAAAGGCAGTTTATAGTTTTATATTCTGGTACATATTGAATTTATACCTTAACCTAACAATATTTATATATTTTAAGAAGTTAATGTAACGTCAGGCAATATATAATTATGTCCTTTTTACAATGATATTTCTGAAGATAAATGAACCATGCAGTGAACTTTGACACAACCCCTCAAAAAATTTAGGTCGATGACCTACATTTTTTTGTACATAGGTAAGCTAATTGACTTCTTAATATTACAATTTAATTAGAGTAAAAAATCTATTGCAGAATTTTTAAAATATCAGTTTTTATACCTCGCCCCAGAAAATTCCCATTACTTTCTATTATATCTGTGGATTTTCGTACCCAAATTTTGAAACGCTCCTAGTGAAATAAGGAAATCGATGATCATGTTATTTTTTATTAAAGTTCACTCACCATTAACTAATTAACATTATATTAAAATTTGAATAATAAAATCTATTGTAGAAATTAATTGGGTCCGCCGTCCTTACAGCATGCACACGTCCACCATAAAAAATACCGAGGACATTACTTAAAGCAAAAAATATTTTTTATTTATGCTATTTCCTTTCCAAATGTTGCATACAGATAACGTACATATTGCTAATAATGGCTGTCAGGTGGTTTCATTTGTTAAAGTTTCTACAATGTATGACGGTAAATCAAAATATACTAAACGTGATTCGAATATCCACAATAACTGTTGTAAATGACTTCTCTCTTTCACAAATATTATCAAAGAAAATCCAGATCCCCAAGGCCTACAATACATTATATATACGTTTAAGTTTCCATTTTATAATCTTGTATGCCCAGATTCCTGTCGACTCCATATATAATGCGCTCACTCTATTTCAGTCAGTATATAATAAGTAAAGTAAAAATGCATTTAAAAAAAACTACAGCAAGTATCTGTAAACATTAAAGTTTACATCAGTTGTCTTTGTTTCTAACGTATGCACAGCTATTATATAAACAATAGCAGGTTTTTGTTGGTCATAATGATGATAATAATAATGAAGGGAGCAAAAACTCTGAAAACCTGCTATTGCGTAAAACATTCGATTGAAAAAACCAAAAAAAAAAAACCCACCTCGACCAATAATACAAAGGGAATAAAGTTCCCCCTTATATAGATTGGGTTTTTCGCAGTTTATAAACAAAGCAGACTGAGCCGCATGCAATATTTAATCTTATTAACATCACTGACAGTAATGGAGGTAGTCCCGCTTTTTTCCCCTTAAAGGCTTGGCTGTCTACCAGGTGGCAGGAAATCGAGCTCCACCCTGGCCTTATATGGCAAAACTTGGCCGCTATGCATTTGCCAGGTAATATTTAATGTATAAAGTGCTTGACAACATTGCATAACTACCGTGTTTAAATACAGTCTAGATGTGAACAGGTAGGGTCGTTATGTTTTCAGTATAGTAGAGTAGCATACGCTCCAAAAAGTATTAACACAATGTTGTTTTAAGCATGAAGTATGAATATGATTAATTTTGAATTGAACTATCTTGAGAAAAATGAATCTTGTAAAATATCAATATAATTGTTTTATGTTGTTTAAAAGTATTGCAGGTTTCGGGTTTTTTTCCTCTTGTATAGTTTTGTATGGTTACCAAAATGTTCTTAAAGCAGATTTCTTTAATTAGGAATAACGTTTAAAAATTACAATGAAACTGACCAAAACTTTAAACGATTTGATAATGTGTTGTCATAAGTGAAAAACGAATGCACAACTTTATCTATATAAAATACGATCGTTTTGTTTTAAATTGTTTTCCTGTCCATTTTAAGGATTTGCTATCATCACCCAAGAACACTGTTCAGCAATTAATCGTTTAACTTTTCTTGGTTGGTTAAAAAGATTCAACGACGTTTAAACGATACACTTACTTGCTCCCGATTATTTTATTATTTCAACTCGCCGGTAAACATGGTAAAGATAACAGTCGGACTTAAAAAAAAGATTTAAAAGCGCGTTTGAAATGTGCCTTTGTATGCCATAGTTTTGCAAGACCAAGCATTTCCTGACAAGCTAAATCGATTTTTTCTCTTAACACATTCTGCACAAAGCTTATTCATTCGAAGCAAAAGTAGAATTCCCAATTGCGAGTTTTAAAAATATTGATTGCAGCTCATGTTAATAAGGTTTTTAAAAATCCTCGCTCAATAGGACGCCGTCGTTTCTTTAAAAACTGCTGTTGCAGTTGAGCGAAGTCGTTGCGTGTAAAAACAGTCGACTGACGACTTATATGTATTATTCAAAGATTTTAAAATCCAAACATAGCATACTTAGCAAGATATAATTGTTGTTATTAACTGCAGTGTGCAATTGGCATTGTAATCCACAGTTTTCCTCAATACAATGAACATACTTTGAATTAATACACTGTTGGCAATACGCTATAGATTATTTTGGGGGACGAGGCCAAGTACGGGTAATCTTTCTATATATCAGGATCAAAGTACATAGGATATAGAACTATCTTCATTCTAGAAACCATCATTACATGTAATGTATTGAAATGTAATGTAATTGCAACACACTATTGTGTTTATGTTTTCGAATTAGAGTTAAAAAATGCTGACGCATATTATATGCATACTAAGTATTTGCTGTCTATGAGGACGATAGCAAGATAGCACGTTTATATTGCCCAGAGACAGCAACTATTTCACGAGGCGAAGTCGAGGAAAGTAGTTGCTGTCTAGGAGAACAATTAACTTGCTATCATCTATCAAACTTTATTTGTCGGCAATGCAAATTATTTTGATGGTAAACAAATTGGAGTACTCAGATTTTGAATTAAACGTAGCAACTCGGATTACAACATATGAGTTCCGAGATATATTAAATCGAGGGAAATGGAATGCCGCCGGTGAATAGTTTCGATGACTATTCACCATCGGCAGATAACACGGAAACTATTTCAAGGTTAAATAGAATAGCGTGTTTGTTTGTTGTAATTTTACATCGAAAATATACACAGAGGTATAATAAAATGATATCGATATATAAGAATATATTAACTTGTTCTTTTTAGCTCACCTGAACAGAAGGTTTTCAGATTCTTCTCCAAAACTACTAGGTCAATTTCAACGAAACTTTGCAAACATCATTATTAATTGGCTGAAGGGGATTCCATTTTGTTTAATTGAAGAACATTGTCCCTTTTTAAAGGGGAGGCAATTTAAAATTATTGAATTTTTTTTTGTATTTCTTAAACTCTTCTTCTAAAAAACAATTGGGCTAGAATAGCTGAAACTTGTGTGGAAGTAGTGTTGATTAGAACTTATGCACATAATAATATCCCGGGCGTAGGTTAGGGCCACAATCGGGGTTGAAATTTCAAATTAAATCAAAAATTATTCTCAAAAAACATTTGGCCAGAAAATTTCTAACTTGTATGGAAGCATCCTCAGGTAGTGTAGAATCAAGTTTGCTCACATCACGATTTTAGGGTGTAGGGTGGGGCCACAATGGAGGTCAATTTTTTTACAAAGGATTTTATAGAGAAAAATCTTTCAAAATCTCCTCAAGAACCATTTGGTCAGAAAATCTGTAATTTGTGTGGAAGCATCCTCAGGTATTGAGATTCAATGTTGTTCAAATCATAATCCCTGGGGTAAAGTGCTGGGCTACAATGGGGGAGGGGGGTATAATTTTTAAAATCTTATTCTCAAAAACTGAAACAACAAAAACAGTTAAATGCTTAACTTAAAGAAGATGTTCTCCACTAAGTTGTCTAGATATTTTATATTTGAAACACTCAAGACGGGCTTAAGCTTTTCTGTCCAGTTATGGTTATTGTTGCTCATTTGAGCGATATGGCCCCTGGGCCTCTTGTTTGTAAAGTAAAGTTCAAACACAGACATTATTTTTGCACACTCACACAGTCAATTCGATCATATTGAACAACATTTACAATAGCGTTGCTTATATTTGAACTATCATTGAACATCATTGTGTTATTTATATATATATATATATATATATATATATATATATATATATATATATATATATATATATATATATATATATATAATACCTTTACGGTTCATTTTGCATTCATAATTGTCTATCATTCATTTAGCAAACAAATTCACATCATTTAAAACTCGAATTGCATTTTTCGTGAGATTGCTTTTAACTCAATTTTCGAAATTAAATTCGGTCGACATGCAGAAAATGATTCAAAGCTTGAACAAGTCCATGTAAAAATAAATATCATAATTACAAATACGTTTACTTTGTTTTGGTTGTTTTTAACAATTTTTTTGTATGTTTTTTTTATACCCATCTTTTTGGAACCTTTATAACACAAATGCGTGTTTGTTCAAGTCCTATTGCATAACATTTCAAATCACGAATTTTTTATTTGCATTTTTCGTAGCATTTAATTTTAAGTATAGAGCATTGAAAAGATATAGTATAGCATAGCATTAAAATGCATACCATTGCATAACATAATTTAGCGGCTGTTCATAGATGTTAGAATATATTACATTAAATTATGAGAAAGTACATGCAACATCACTACGAATTTAGGTTTAAACGCTCATTTATCTACAGAATAAATATAAAACGTAAAATTTATATAAAGATCAATTAAAAGAAGCTATTGTCACTGTTAAATAGATTGGCAATATAAAATTGCTTTAAATCATATTCGGTACAAAACATTAAGACCAAGCGTACGATGTTAAGAAATCATATATATGTAGTTTTAGCTATGATATATTATACATGTAGATAAAGCTTGGTTGATTCAAGAATATATTAAACATAGAAAGAGGTCACACGTAATTTTCACAAAGTTTATAACACTCGAATAGAACATCCAGTGTCTATCAATTTTATAATTACAGATCTCGGAATCAGAATTCTTGGTAGACCTCTGACGACAGCGCACCATAAAGACGCTAGAAACATCGCTAAAGATGTCAGGATATCGATTTGTATTCACTGCTCATTTTGATTTAATATTCTTATGTGTTCTGCATTTATGCAGCTCAAATACATTGAACGGTGGTCGTCAAAAAAGATACACAGAGGTGATTTAATCAATTTTTTAATATTATTTAAACAATTTTAATAACTTTTAACTTTTGAATTTCAATGAAATTATTTTTTAAGAAAGTACAAGATTGCTAATTAATGCATATTCTATATTTGAAATGAGCTATATAATTGGTTATCCATGAAAAAAAAAAGATTGATTGTTATATTTACGGTCGTGCCGATTTCGCTGTATATGATTGGTGATAAGGACATGGTTAATCAATAAACAAACAATATATTAAACTTGGTAAAATGTTCTGAATTATTTATTACAACAGGAAGACGTTTGTCTTGAGTCTAAAAAATCTCTCAAAGAAGTGAAAAGTTGTCCTGATAACAGTGTTACATTTGACGAAAGATCGATCAAAAAGAATTGTAGCCAATATGAACTTTGCGCTGGGCATCAATTGATTTACCATTGTGTATTCGATGAATCTAGAGAGAGATTAGTAGAAGTCTGCGCTCCCTTGAATTTTATTACAGGTATTTTTAAGTAGGGCAATATGACATTTTTTCATTAATGTCTTTAAAAAGCTAAAACTATTTATCAATATTTTGCAGCGTGTGTCTGTTTTATAAGAATGAAAGAAACCAAGATATATATGGCAGAGGAATCAAGCATTAAGTGGTGAAATTGAAGAAAAAAAACCCAAATGACAGAGATATACATGTAACAGTAGAGCAAAACCTATTTTCTATATTTATACACGTAACTATGCAAATCTTTTTTTTTCTCAAGGAAGGTGTTGTGCATCGTATGATATGGGATTAGGAAGAGTAATTGAGAATTTGAAGAAGCCTTGCTCTCTGTGTCCGTTTCAATATAAGTCAGATTCTTTTAATAGTAAGAAATTCATTAAGTATCAATGAAATTTACATTGACTATAAATTGAGAACGAAACTAGTACTAGTAGTATACCACATACATTTAATATACATGTATGTGCCATATATACTGATCTACTAGGGACTTATTTTTTAGTAAAAATAACAGAATATACTTAACCATATAATAAATGTAAACCAAAAAATACTCAAGCTTAAGTTTGTAAGTTTATGCATTTAAAGAAAATATGTGTGTCCAATAATGTAATGGGCCTATTTAAAAACGTCGTATAAATGCCTATATGAGACCTTTTCTTAGATTCAGAATGTGTTTTGAAAAGTAAAAACAATGAAGACATGGAAAAACATGATTATCAAATCCTCATATATACCACCGTGTCAGCAGTGATTTTGATTGTCGTTTTTTTGCTGATTGCCTGTTTGTGTAGAAAAAGTAAGTATATTACTTGACCTACCGTGTTTTGAATAATCTCCATTTTAAGATTATGGTTTGATTTTTTAAAGATAAACTTGTGTGAATTAATTCAGATACTGTAGATGTTGATTAACGAAAATTGAGAAATTATTATCATCAAATTGCTTTGGGTATACACAAAAATGGTTGAAAAGAGACATTTTTAGAATGAATGATGCTATATTGAAATAAAAGTTCTTGACAATAAACGTGCGCATCCTATTTTGCAGTAATTAAATTTCAGACCTGTTTTAACTAACCGAACAGAGACAAAATTGTTTTCTTAATCACACTAACTCGTTGTTTACATTTCACAGTTCTTATACTGTGGAATCAACATTGTTCGTGGACCTTAATGTTCATGGCTTTCGTGGAAACATTTGTTTGAAGCTGCTTGGTCCGATTTTTTGGTTATTACAGTATCAAATAATTGTCCATACAAACCAATCATCTAGCTTAGAAAGTTATGAACTTTCTCCTATTTACACCAGCAGAATCGGTCTTCTTTCAAAGTTCAAAATATTCAAAGTAAATAAAAATAATTTCTTTAAGGGCAACCGAAAAAACAAACCAATATGCATCATGGGAATGTTAAGAACAGGGAACCGTTTGGTTACGTCCCCCGACGGATTGGGTTTATTCACCTCGCATGTTATACATCGATTGTAACAAAAGCAAACTTCAGAAATATAAGCAAAATAAATGTACACATGTTATTTTTAATTTGCCTGAACATTATGATCTTTTTTTATAGCAATGTCAAAGTCGAAATACGACCATACCGGTCTTGACGTCAGGGGCAAATTTTAACATGAGGCGAAATAACGCGATACCCTTTTATGTCGTTGTTTTGTTAACAGATTGTGTAAATAACTTTTTCATTTAAATTTTGCTTAATTGGCCGGGGAAACTACTGCAATGTCCTTTATTAATTACATACTAAGCATAACCATCGTTGAAAAGCGTACACAGAATTTTATATAAAATCGGACCAAGCAGCTTTAAAACTATATTAAAAGTATCCAAAACTTACTACCGAGAAATTTCGTCCCCACGAACTAAGAACAATTTAGCTACGCGCGAACATTGACCCCCACGAATAAAAATGACTCCACAGTAATATACCATCTGCCTGTTTATGTTTCAGTTAAAACATTAATATTTGCAATTAAAATCAACCTGTTTGTTATCACAAGATCCTGTTTGTATTAAATGTTGCACAAATGATATTTATTTTGAGCGTGTTTTCGCTATTGTTATCATATATCATTTTATATGCTTCAATTATTCTTCCAGCGCCATATATAGCCTTGAAAAGAGTATGCTGTACACACGAAGAAGGGCAGAAAAGCATAAAAGAGAAACAGGTAATTTTATAAATTTGTAAATTAAAAATGAAGACGTGTCAAGTTAATTGTATGTCCGACAATCAATCAAAAATAGTAATTTATTATTTTTTTTTCTTTTTCCAGGATTTATTTAAACCTCTATGTCACGAACCGGTGTGTCATGAAGGTAGAAAAGTGAAAAACACAGACAAAAGTACACCGTTACAGAATGTCGATTTTTTGACGTCTTAAATGTTATTATTCTTTATATTGTATCTACTGTACATAACTGATTATTAGATCTCGTCTCAAAATTTTCTTACTTGGTGAGATCAACATTAAACTCTTTGCCCCTTTCGCTGACTGTGACCACTGCTTGAAAAACTAGCTTTACAATGCAAGTAAAGGCAATGTAAATTTAATATTTACATTACCTTTAATTGCCTTTACTTAAATAAGTCAAAGTTCTAAAAGGTGACCTTTACAATAGCTTTACTTTACTAAAATATGATGCAATGTCCCACTTTTTCTTGTCTTTACATAAAAGTAAATTTAATATTTACTGGGACAAAATATATTATTTTATGCACCTTAAATCTGACCTTTAAGAAATGTAAATATTAATTTTAATCATCTTTAATTACTCAAAATGTCATATTTAAGTGCTTTAAATTTATCTGTGTGTGCACAACAAAGCTGACCTTTACAAATTGTAAAGATAAACTTTGATCACCTTTAATTATTCAAAATGTCATATTTATTTATCAATTACAACTTCTTTTAATCATTTTTCCTTTCCAACCTCTGCCCTCAATTTCACATTAAAAAAAAAGAAAAACAAAACAAAACTGTACATTGTTATGTTTTTATTTATATAATAACAAGTCACTATTAAATTCAATCGCAACTTCTCGGCAGTACTCGGAAAAACACCTTGAATCTATTAACATTACCGGATGTTAGAATTTTATACAAAATGGAGTCAATTCCCACTAAAATAAGTATCGGCTTTTGTGGTTTATTTTAGGGTATATCATCTACTTCAATGAAATATAGCTTACATGTGTTGTATTTATATCAAGTCTTATAAAAAGGGGGTTTGTCATGGACGCCAATGTAATACATTCAAGGTGTTTTTCCGAGCTCTGTCGAAAGGCAACAGAAAGTTGTATTTGATTAATTTCTTATACATTAATACTTCACAAGTTTGAAATATATCAGTCTTTAGGTGGCTCACTTGAAATAGTTTCTCAAATCAACAGAAAAATACTTGATTATGAGTGATATCATGGCAATTAAGAAGTATACAAGTCAAATAGGTGAATGTGCAATATTAGAAAAAAAAATCATGTTTTCAATTCAGTAAATGTGAACAAAAAACTTAGGTGGATTCAAACTCATAATCTGCGGTTCACAAGCCAAATACTTTAACCACTACACTGAGCTATGATAAAACGTAATAAAATCGGTTGATACAAACAAATGAACAAAACATTTAAATAGCCATCTTGTGTCTTAAAAAGTATAAGTCTGTTTGTAGTGAAGTACCTTAAGCTATAACACATTTTTTCACCTAAAATAAGTAGCTACATGTTCAATTTCCAAGTAAAAATGGAAAAAATCAATAAAACGCAGAAAATGTTTGGAGTAACTATTGCAAGAGTTATTAGGGGATGTCAAATGAAGGAAGCCATTTGAAACTTTTGAAATATATGCGCATCTGTTTCAACCTTCTAAGGTTAAGTTTGTTGACTCAGGGAAGTTATTCAAAACTTTTCAAAAACTATGAAAGCACATACACATATTTGATAAGATTAATTGTATTCACCAGCAGGATTTTTACCCAAGTACATGCACTTACAATATAATTTGAAAAGTTAAAATTTGAAATGTACATGTTTGAAATTTCTAAATAAATTCACAATACACAAAACAGTGTTAGGTTGTACATTCAAACATGATAAAACTATTTGAACATCCACGAAAACTCCTCATCTAGGTCTGGAGTGGGCTGTTCTTTTGTTGTTCCTGTTGTTCTTTTCTGCAAGAGTCTCCTACTCCTGGGTGGACATGTTTCTAGATACTTGGCATCTAGGCTCTCTTTCACATGTTTCCATGTGTCACTTTCCCAGGAGTAGGGATGTGATAAAAACCCATCAGCTCCCTCCTCATCACTAGACATATATTTGTATGCATGTTTGGTATTCAGAAACTTTCTCACTGATGCCCTCTTCTCCTCTGTCCAGTTCTTCTTTTTGTCTGTAGCCGCCAGTCTTCGTCGTACTTTCTACAATGATTTGAAAAAAAAACCCTCATCTTTAAAACAAACACATAGAAACTATATAATATCAAATGATAATGTTACAACTGTTTTAAAATAGGCATTAACAAGTTTGCAAACTTAGATGAGCATAAAGTCATAACCTCAAGTCAGCCAGCATCTCATTTAACTATGCCTATCATACTATTTTATCCTAACAGGGTGAAAAATCAAAACTTCTCCAAAAAAAATTTAAAGTTTCAAATTGTACATTGTACTTCAGATACTACTGCAGTGAAATATGTTGGTAATGCCTAATGACAGCAATTTTGAAGGCAAAACATGTGATATGGTATTGTTTTGATTTCGTACAATGTTGCATATCTTATCTAAATAAATTCATAAATGTTGTTCATTCAGTGTCCTATTTTGGACCATTTATTAAAAATGTGTGACTTGCAAGCATTGAAAATGAAATTTATTATATCTCATTTAAGAGATGAAAAAACAAAACTAAACAGTGCCCTTTTGCTATCATTTTTGACAAAATTGATAAGTAATATAGGCTATTAGTTTTATACTGCTATGAGAAGAATTATGTAGGATTTGAGAATAATTCGTTTTTTTTTAATCAAAATTTCAAAATCCCTATCATATGTGGATTGATAGACAACCCTGAAGTAAAACTTGTATTCATTCAGGGATTTTGTGGATATATTAAATTTGTTACCTCCTTTTTTCTTTCATAAGTTGCCTGACGCTGCTTATGTAACAAGTCTTTGTTCTTTGCTTTTCTGGTGGCTCCTTCCTTTTTAGAAGTAAAATATCGTTTCACAGCAGCTATAAAAAAGTTACATTTTAATTATTGATAATGATAATAAAAATGAATTCAATAATAACCATGATAAAAGAAAGAAAAAAAAATACAAATCAAAGGCCTGAAGGCCTGAGCGGCGCATCACATTGAAGGTAGCTAAAAACATCACTACAAGTTGTTAAATATCGCCATTCTACACATGGGGAAGGTGGCGCGCTTTTCCTCATTCAGTTAAACCGTCTTATTCGTTTTATCAAGTGATAAAATATGAAATCTGTTCCTAGCTATAGGAAGACAGCCACTTACTCTCATTTTGATATAAATATTTTATATACGAAATTATTACTTTTTTACCTCCGATATTCAAACAATTAACGTCACCGCTGTTAAATTGAAGTACGAACTGTTGTTATGCAAATTATCTCATCGGTTGACTGGTCCTCTGTCCCTATCGTACGTATATCGCATTGCAGGCATTGCCAGTCCATCTCATCTGCGTATTAATCTTTGTTTAGATCTTTCATTGATGTTGATGTTTTTTCAACGTGTAAAGGAAATATCTGTTGTAATGATTTGTTGATATTTTTAAAACGAATACTGAATATATGTTCCTGGTTGAAAATACGTAACAATCAGAACGGCACTATATATTTATTGGTGCATTGATACTTGTGTTCTATGACGCCGCTTGTATATAAGCCGAGAGAAGTGAGCTGACAGCAATGAGGCTACATCGCTGATAGCGATGCGCCTCAAAAATAAGAGTGGCCCATTGACTATATCAATCATCTGAGCAACAATTTCATCTGACAATATCTATGCAAAAATGGACACCCCCCTTCCAGATGCAGTCTCATTCTGACCAATCCCTTCTTGGTTGTAATATACTTTGATCATACAAAGTCCATGGCTTGCTCTCAGAAGATCATCATTATTCTTACCATCTAAGACTTCGAAAGACACATCTGGGGCAACTCCTTTCACACTTTTCTTTATAAAGTCTGTCATTTCTGCATTGGCCTCATCATTAAATCTAAATGAAAGTAAAAAATAAAACCAATACAATCCAAAAATAAAAATCAAGTTTAAAAAATAACCATAAGAAAAAAATCTAAAAATCTCAGATTACAGCTGAGTAAAAATGACAAATACATGTATATAGTGAATTCATTCTTAAGCTAAATCAAATAAAATATGAAATAAGTATTTTATTTTTTTTACCTTTTCTTTAAATCCCATGCCAATTCCCTGTCCTTCCCACATGCGTAGAATTCTTTGACATTATTCTGTAAATATTTTAATATGAAAAGTATGATAACAAATGTTGATTAAATATTATTTGAAAAACAAAGTGCAAGTACAATTTAAATAAAAACTATTTAAAATACCATGATTTGCTATCAATTAAAAATTCAAAATAATTCGTACCCTTATTCTGTTAGGAACACTGACGATCTCTGGTGCTTCCTGTTTTCTTTTTTCCCACTCCCTCTTCAAGTCCCTTATATCATTCCTTACCACTTTCATTGTGGAAAGAATTTCCTTTTGTGTGGCTTGTATTTCTTTTAATTGCCCCTGTATACCTGTTAAACAATATGAAATATGTAACTGACAGATTTAAACAATTATTTATTAAACATGTATACATGAGCCCACATCATCCTGTATAGTAAGAAACAAAGGGATGCTACAGGTAAATTGAAAAAATACTTAATATCAAAACACACTACCTACCCTTACTAGAGGTACGCCTTGGAGTTACTAATTCCTGCGAGTTCTCAGAGGGTAACTGAATACTTCTAGGAGTTTTCTGTGCAAAGAATAAAAAAGCATGTGTTATATAAAAATGTCTTGCGGGTGATTATTTTGTTGATATCACAAATACTGAACTTGAACCCCAGGGCCTCTGGCTTACCGTGCCATCACTCTTGCCACCGAGCTCGACATTCACTGTATCTACTGACATCTACACAGTTGTGATAAGACTGGTAAAATGTTAGTTCTATTCAAATTGCTTATAAAATTACAGTAATGATTTACATACATGTCTGTTGTCCACATTTATTCGTGCTGTTTCTCTGGTTGACGGTTTTTTTCTTGGTGATCTTCTTAAAGTTAAAGCACTGGCCACCTAAGAGACAAAGAGCCAAAGTTATTCATCACTTAATTTGAAATATTGATCCGCTTTATCATTTACTACATAAATAAACTAATAATAATACTTCAAGAACTATGCAGTCATAATTTGAACTGTAAAATTGAATAAAAAAGATATATTGTACATTGTAAATATTGTAGGTTGAAGGTAAACTATGTGAAATTTATTTTTGGGAACATCAGAATTTCCAAGTACTTGATTTTGAAGAGTAAGGGGGAGGAGCATTTTCTACTTTTGTCACCTGGTTATTGATATAGTTGATATAATTCATTTGTTATGAAATTGTTTATGATAAATACTACATACTGTCCAAGATGAAGATGGAGTGTCAACATCAGTTTCTAATTCCTTGTCTGATTCTTCCATCATCTCCCTTGTAATATGGCTTGTATTACTTGGTCTTTTCCTTGGAGACCTCCGTAGAGCACCAAGACTTGATTTCTGAACCAAATAAAGAAAATTTATATTCCGTGCTGTTTTTTAATCTTCGAAAATTAAGTCAATTAGTTGATGCTAATTTCATTGTCATTTAACACATTTTCACACATGCAGTTTTAGATTTCTGTATTAATACCTTTCCACATGTAGATGGAGTCTGAGTTGCCTCATATTCTTTGTTCTGTGAACTGTGTGTGTGCTTTCCTTTAGATTTCTGAGAATAACAATGAAAATGAAAGAATTACAATTCATATATCTTCTAAATTCTCAACCAACTGTAAAACTTAACTGAATTTGAATGAATTTATTACATGCCACACTTGAATAATATTACAATCTTCATGATTTAAGCCCGGAATTCATCAATGACTGCCAGCTAGTCCCACCATTTAAATTACTTTTAACAAATACAAAAACATCATAGTGCAGGAGGTAAATGATAATATGGTATTGATAGAGATAAAGAAAAATTGGTACAATATCAACCTACCTAATCAACTAGTAAAAAACATCATTGTAAGGATGTGAGAGAGTGAGAGAAAGAGAAAGAGAGAGAGATGCAATACATAGTTTAATAACTAGCTGCAGAACTGTACGTATCTTCAGAGAAAATGTGTGTTGGCGGACTGTTGAGCGACACTTCCATCCATACAAAAAAAACCTGTATATATTTATTGCACAGAAAAAGTTGTGTTACATTTATAATCAGCTTTTGATGTCATTACTTTACTTGGATCTGAATATCTTTTAAACAGCCTCACCAGACCCGTAAAGCGAAATGGTGTGGTTTGTTTACAGGTAAAAAATGGCAAATCTTGATCCCGACATGAAATACCGGTAAACATACTTCACTTTTCTAAGTCTGTTAGGGTAACGTTTGAGGCAAGTTCTGCAGCTATTATAGCATGTATAGTGTTTAATAACTTGCAAATGTTACTACACAAAAACAATATTAAATGTAATGGTGCTTTCTTCAGAGAGAAAGCTGGCCAAATGGTAAGTGAGAGAAAGAGAAATGTGACATTTATTTGCAATTTTAATACCAAAATTGTGTATGTGCGTGAGAGAGAGAGAGAGAGAGAGAGAGAGAGAGAGAGAGAGAGAGAGAGAGAGATGTGCAATATACTTATATAGGGGGCTGGCAATTAAATATAGTCTAATTAATACAGAGATATTACAGATTTCTTACCAAGATTGAGTCCGAATCCGATCCAGTGTCGCTATTTGGAGACAGTGGCCGTAAAACACGTGCACGTGCGCTCTTTCTCTTTTTCGTCGGGGTAGATACAAATGTGCTGTCTATATCACTCCAGCTCCAATGAATCAATTTCCGTGTCTTCCAACTCTAAATGCAAACTTTCTGACTGTTGACTTTCTTGTTCTTCTTCGGAACCGCTGAAATCCATTAAAAACTGTGACATCTTAGGAGAATTACAGGTCTAACATTTGAAAGTCCTGTATTTATGCCGAGCGCCTTTTCGTCTGGCTCCTGATTGGCTGTCAGCATCATTTTCCATATTTGGCAGTACCAAGCAAGCTTTCGTTTACTGATTCGCGTCTTGATAATATTTTTGTTTTGTATTTGTTTTTTATTGTATTTCGTTCACTATTAATAAAACACAAGTAAAACAAAACATTTTTAATGAAGTAGGTAGGTCGTAAGTAAAATGATTAAAAGGTTTTCATGGAAGCGTTTTGAATGGTTAACGAATTCAACAACGATTAATTTACTCATTTGCTTACCCGAAAGCGCGCGGAAACACTAATTAGGCCTACACCCAAAACAAAGACGTTGATGGCAATGCAGAATTTTAGCACTATGTGAAAGAATTTTTGCAACAATTACCGTAAGTACATACATAAAACGTTATCATGGTTATGAACACGAGTTTTATCACTTCAAACGTCATACTATAATAGTATATATAGGCCTACTATGTAGTTTTTTTTTGCTATATGAAAACCAAATTGGCGCTTAAATTCATGGGGGTGGGGGTGAGCGGAAAGAAATTATTGCTGGAGTATTAAATATTTTTAACACTTTTTGAACGCCATGTATATTGTTTTAATCTCAAAATATAAAACAAAACAAAGGACATTGCGTACCACTTTACCAGTTTACATGCATGACGTTACAAGTGCAGTGAACATTACAGTTCAGCAGAGTGACTAATATCCTATTTTAAAGAAAAAAAAAAATAAAATGTAAATAAAGATGAATATTTTGAACACCCCCCCCCCTCCCCAATGTTTTACATTTTGTATCTCACTGCTCAATGTGATTGTATCAAAAATTATTGAGAAGTATCATTGAAAAATACAGAGATGATCTCTCACAGAGATAATCTTTAACTCTCTTAGTTAAGGCAAATTTATGGTAATTTAGAAAATGAATTGTGACATTTTTTGCATTAGAAAACATTTTGGCTCGTCATGATATTGCAAAAGGGCTTACGCCCCCCCCCCTCGGACCCTTGTAGGGATGTATTGTTCTTTTAATGTTTTCAAGGGGTGGGGGAGGGAGTGAAACAACAACACATGTTTTCAATATTAATGATAAAGAACAAAGAAATATTCCATGCCAACATGCTGGGAATTCATTATTTATTCATTTAGAATTTACAAGACAAGAGAAAACAGATGCTCCCCTGCTGGTTCTCCCTATTGTTGTATTGTAAAGCTGTGACCATGTTTTTATAAACCCCACTGCTTTCAAGTAGTGTCATAATTCCTGACTGATTTGTGCACTTGGTAGAAACAAATAATTTTCATAAACAACAAAATATTTATTCTTACTAATATATACACTAATATTGATTGTCAAAGAAATACAACAAATGAAAATCAAACAACTGATGCATATGCATGTTCATTATCAGCAGAGGATGTTGATGGTATGGCTCTTTAGTAATCATGATATTTTATCCTAATACTTCATGGATAATAAAAGATGATATATATCATTTTATCACCTATATTCTTCTATGTCGATTATCTCGATTGAATTATCAGTCTGATTCCAATCATGATGGTGCAGTTATTATTCTTTAAGTATTTCTCATTACGGATTGTTCTTTTTTTTACTATAAACAACTGAGCCTATTTCATTCAAATTTTTCTTCAACGCAAAAAAATGTTAAGTAAATGGGAGTCTAAATAAGGGCAACTTCCATAATTAAAAGATAGATATTTTTAAAATAACTGAAAACAAATAGGTGTCTCTTTTTTTTTTTTTTATTTCACACATTCTGCAGACAAACAATGCATATGATATTTAACATTTAATACTTTAGAGGTATACCAGTAGTCACAGAAGTGCTTATTTTGAATTTCTTTTAGAGAATTGGAAAACCGAGAGAGAGAGAGAGAGAGAGAGAGAGAGAGAGAGAGAGAGAGAGAGAGATAGTGTCAAGTAAAAATTGGACTCTCTAAAAATATTGTGTCTGCACCAAATATATACTCACTACAAAACTTTTATGTACCCTTAGTATAGTGCAGATTTTATGTAGATTAAACTGACCAACACTATCCTTTATAACCATATGTAATAGGAAGTCAGAAATAGTGAAAGACCAGGTATTCTACTATCTGGCGCTGTCAAATGAATTGGCTGACTGTCACACTTATTAACATCCTTTTGGCAAATAATACAGCCTTGAGCTGGTGCATAGTTCATTATAGAAAAACAATTTTTAGTAGTTTTATAAAAGTAATATTTCTCAAGAACTACATTCAATTTGTGTATATTTTTAAAATTACCTTTAAATAGCTATGCAAACATTTTACAAAGTAAAACAATTATGTTATATTTCAGCTAGTATTTTAAAGGATATTTGAACTACTTAGGCTGCTGTATTTATTTTTCTTGTATTTGTTGTTAGTAGGTTGTTTAGATGTTTTATTTATTTTATTTTAGAAAGGGATCATAGCAATATGAACAATGATCCATTCTTTAAGGATTTTAAGAGATATGTTGCATCATAAATGAAATGAACAAAGGTATTAATTATGACTTTGTAACAATGTGTTCAAAAAATGTACGTATTGATTCTTTTCTATGGTCAATAGAGTCTTTTGATGACCTAAAGATCTCCACTTTGAAAAATTGTTCATTAAGTGATAGAGATGTTGAATTTTTGAAAAACATGTACGGTACTTTATATTCCTCTGCTGAATATAGAAACATGCATATTTGTAACACATGTCGGTCTGCCAAGTATGTAGATATTTTTGGTTCCATTCTTGGTGTCAAAATGGGAAGAAGTAGTAGATCATCTATGATAATAGCATACTGGCACAAGGATGGTGGGCAGATATGTACATATGATGATATGGATCTTACTCCATGGCCTGGACAAATACAACAGTTGATTGTACATAATGTTATCTTTGGCCAAAAATCCAATGTTCACTTGTTAGCTAGAGTCCAGTGGTTTTCAAAACTTGATGAACAAACTTTCAAACACTATGGCAAACCTGTAGAAGCATGGCATAGCAATGTGTTTGATGTAGAAGGCCCATCTACATACATACCTGTACAACGAATCAAATCAAAGTTTGTGTATGCTTTTGATAAAATAAGAGGCAAAAATGTCATTGTTGTCATGCCAAGAGAAAGGTTTCTTAGCTAATTGAATTTAATTAGCAATATTTAAAAACTGTTAGAGAGAACATACAGTGACTTTTGAATTGTTCATATGTCACCGTGGTTATTTTCATAAAAATGTACTGATTCAGAATGAAAGTTAGATAAAATGCATTGTGTAGAACGACATTTCTTTTTGTCAGTGTTAAAATTATCATGCATAGTTTTTATTTTGTTATACGTGCACATATTGTTACATATATAACCAGACACATTCAATGACTGGGCTTTGCTTGGTAAGGGAAGCAAATATGTTTCAACACGCTAAGAACATTGTGCAGTACTTCCTGTGCACATCAATGACACTATTACATGGCATTCATTTAACTAGTACTTCTTTGTGAAGTCGAGCACATACGTTTCGATGTGTGAAGCTGGACACATAAAGGGCACGGTGCTACTAGTGCACATCAATTACATGTTTACATGACATTCATTTAACTAGTACTTCTTTGTGAAGTCGAGCACATACGTTTCAATGTGTGAAGCTGGACACATGAAGGGCACAGTACTACTAGTGCACATATCATCAATTACATTTTTACATGGCATTCATTTAACTAGTACTTCTTTATGAAGTCGAGCACATACGTTTTGATGTGTGAAGCTGGACACATGAAGGGCACAGTATTGGTATACATTTTTACACTCGCGAGGCAACGTACTTTGCACACAATTATACATTTTTTATTTTGGAATTTTTATAATAATTAGAAAAAAAAATTGTATAGAACTCATTGATTCCTCAATATGAGTAAATGATAATGTTCATTATTTTGTTCATGGATTAGGGAACACAATTGGCAATCCTTATCATTTTAATTGCATAGCCTTGCATTTATGTAAAATATTTATTTTTACGATGTTGTATAGTATAATAAATATAGCTACATATATAAGAACGTTGAGTTAGATTTTTGAAAATGTTACCAGGGAACTGAGTGCAAAATTTATCAAAATAGTTTAATGCTTTAGCCATATGGAATAATTGCCAGAATGTTGGATTTTTTTTAAGACTTGACATGTACAGAAATCCGTAAAACATCAATCAAAATTACAAAAACTAAATTTTAAATTTACTGTTCAGTAAATATGAAAGGTAATATTTAACTACATTTTGGTACTGTAAAGGTCAACTTTGCATCTTTACTTCGATTAAAGTTGATGCAAAGGAAATTCTAAAATTCTGGGCATCTTTATTTAAATTTACTGTTAAGTAAATTTTTGTAAAGGTGTGAATTACTGCTCAGTAAATGTGAAAGGTAATATTTAAATACATTTTGGTACTGTAAAGATCAACTTTGTATCTTTACTTCAATTAAAGTTGATACAAAGGTAACCTTGATATTCCGTACATCTTTAATTAAATTTACTGATGCAGTAAATTTTTGTAAAGGTGTTTTTTCAAGAAGTGGACGTTTTAGCAGTTTTACGTCAATTGCTGGTGTGTGACGCTACCCCCCCCCCCCCTTTTTAAACAGCGCACTTGCGATAACGTGTAGAAAAACGTGATTTATGAAATAAATTGTGAGGTAAGTATTTAGCTTCTTTTATCCAAATATTGCTGGTCTTTATGACTCGTGGTTTTTTAGTCCCTTTATAACTTTAATTTCAGTTCTGTATGTGATTATTTGATTGAATTTGTATTTGTTTATGTAAACATATAGGATTTAAGACAATTTTTTTAATCTTATAATAATTAACATATTAATCACTTTACAATGTATTTACGATAAAGTACATTGACCTATAATCTGATCTGGATGTGAAAGTATGACTTTTCCAAAGTACTAAACAAACCTGAGAATCGGATTAATGACAATGTAAGCAACCAAGATATTCATCTATTCAGGGAAGCCGATACAGGAAGAGTAACCAAACATTTCTAAAATTCATACTACCATTATATCAACTTTTGAATAAGAATAGGGCGATGGACTAGAGACATTTAAATTTTATTACAAAATATCTTGTGCATTTCCAAGATTTTATCACAAATTATTATGAAATTTGTCTGCTTGAATATTAATTTGTTGGTTTTATATGTGAAAAAGTGTTATGCATGCTACAATATAAAAGATACTTGACGACGCTCTTTAGAGAGATAGAGCCACTATAAGATCCTCCATACAATATGGACCTTTAAAAAATAAAAATAAAAATTAAGACTTTTTTTTCTCTTGTTGGCTTACATTTTTAAAATAGCTTGACGTGCATTTGGGTTTCTTTTTAATTCTAAATTGTTATCCTATAATGTTTATATACTTCAATTTAAAAGGCGACAAATCCGTCGGTTAAGATTGCTTGCCAGGCAAATTATATGAATGTTTCTGGAAAACTACCAGACCACTTTATTGTTAAGTTATTTTGTACATTTTGAAATCAGGAAGTCAGGTTTTTCCAGCGGCTATCTCTCATCACTCTTTTATTAAAAAGTCGACAAGAATAACCTAAAAATATTAGAGACCGTTAAGCTTAACTAACACAGATTATAAAGTTACAGCTTTTGTTTAAGCAAAGGAATTGCTGAAGGTACCTTTAGAGATATATGAGTACTACATGTAAAATGATAGTGAAGGGTTGCTGCTATTTTTAAATTTAAAAAAAACCTTCTATTTATGGGAATGAAATTTTTTTTTTTAATTCCTTAACTTCATTTCATGGATTAAAATTATATACCCGAAACCGCTATGAGACTTCTCGCAGCTATCGACTTACCCATTCTGCGCATGCGCGAACTACGTCACAGTAGTCTACTTTCGAATTGAGGTAGAAATCGTACCGTTCGCTTCGCTTAGTTGTTTTCCATACGGTAAGCTTAAAGAAAAAGTTTATTTAGAATGCCATATATATATATATATATATATATATATATATATATATATATATATATATATATATATATATATATATATATATATATTGAATGCTTTATTTCTTATCAACCTTTAATCGATAAGTATTGAAACGTACGGGTAGGCACTAGTGAATGCATGCACTCCTAAGTCGTCCTTCCGAATTTTCTCAGATCGGGGGGCTACTTTCTAGCATAGACTTATGTCTATGTTTTTATACAGTGCAATGGAGAGAAAACCCATGGGTTCCGACAATGGGGAGCTACAGACATGCAGCTAGCCAACACACATTTGTTCACAACGAGCTTAATTATTTTGATGTTCAATGTGCAACAAGGTGGTAGCTATTTAGGAATGTTAAACATTATATGTACATTAACAAGATGGAACGTTACAGGTACCAATCTCCCAAATGTAACATAATAGTCCGTTTTGGGATATAAAACCCCAAATGTTTCAAGGAAAACACATAAACATTTTCATTCTTTATATGTACATAAAAATATATGCAAGACTATAAGTTTGAGTTAAAAGACAAGTCATATTTAATTTGCTTGAAAAACTATGCACATCTATGTTACATGTAACAATGTGTGATGGTTTTTGCCTATATTTTTTATTCAAGTTATTTCCATTTGACCCGACAGGGCTTAGCATGTGGGTGCCGTGAGTGTAGAGCGAATCAGGGAAAATAATAATCTGAGATTCCTCTGACTCTAACCCCCGCTTTTATATTGGGACGTCCCCCACACATCCCAATATAAAAGCGGGGCTTAGAGTCAGAGGAATCTCGGATTAGGAAAATAATTGTCACCAAAAAAATTATAACTGTAAGTTAACCATTTAAATCATAATGTAATCAAATAAATTGAGACCACCCACCAAACTGCATAAGATTCAGCACAACTGTTACACTTTGTCTCAAAGCAAATACAGCTGTAACTTGTTGATGGATCTTGGGGAAAAAAAAACTTCAAATTTTAAATTAGAAAAATAAATAGTTTGGCCATGCAACTATATCAATCATGCAGTTGTAATAGGATGAGATTTATTAATTATTATATTATTAAATCTAATTACAGTATTGATAATGATTAGTTAAGATATAATATATTTTGGCAATACATGTAGTTCTATATTAAACAACCCAGGTAGAACACCTATGTTTACTTGGCTTAATTAATGCCCTTAGGATATATGGTCCTTATATGGTAGGTTTAAAGGTGTGTTTTTATGAAGGAAATCTATTGGTTTTTAAGTTGGTATAGTTTGGTTTTATTGGTTGGTAGTTTTCCCTCCAAGAGTTCTTTGTATTGTTTTAAGCATTCTTCACATTGAAGCCTAAGAGACAAGACTCATATAGACATTTTGTAGTTGACATTATTTCATCTCATATAGGTAAGCTAACATTATTTATTTCTAACCATAACAGAAGTGCTAATATTTTATTAATAGTACATCTCTTGTAATTTAGCAAATTTAATATATCCTTTTGCACTTTATTAGCAAGAGCGATTGTTGAGTGAAAGAATATTTAATAAAGTATATTGAGCTTTGAGAATTAGAAGTAATACTAGTGAAAACCTTATTTTAAAGCAATTTGTATTTTTAAGTAGCATTACTTATGGAAATATATATAATTTGTAGTCTGTCTCTGCTGTGTATAAAAGCGCACACTCATAGGGCGTGGGATTGCCCATTCTCATATGAATGGTATGGATTATGTTTTTATCATTAATGTATGTCAAATATAAAGACGTTTCTTAAAAAAACGCAAATATATCTGTACTGTAAAGCATTTTATAATCTGTATGGATAAAATGTGTAATTACATGTATAGCTACATATAAGAGTTATTGCCCTTTAATAAGACTAAAACATTACCGTGTCTATAGTGTATTTTATACCTTAGCCTATTACTTACTATTGTTATTATTTCATTTCAGGGCATTTATTAATTTATTTATTTATTTTTTTATTTATTCATTTGTTATCATATCTGTAATCACAATATCAAATAAAAGGGATGTCTTGAACCTTATACAGTGTTTCGTATATGAAGAACCAGCACTGTTTCACAGTCACCAGAATACAGAGCCACGTTAATGGTTTCATTTAAATTTGGGTAAAAGTCAGGACTATATTTTGGCCTTATCTATTATACTTAGCTGAAATCTTCAGCCTGACAAGCTGGAGAGACATTGTAAAGAAAATATCTTGGAACTTTTTAGTTTAGGAATCGATAAGTTATATATGAATATTGAAAATGTAAGACAATTTGCTGCATAAACGGAACAAAGTATTTAAATCCAATTTCTTGGACTTGCATTAATCTCTAACTAGGCAATAAACATATACAAGAGGGAAAGAGTTGGATGATTGAAAGAGCTAGGACAGACATGAACATTTAATTAGCATATACAGTCAAACTTCGTTATCTCGAACTAGATGGGATTGTTTAAAAACTTCAAGATATCCAAGTATTTCAGATATCGAGGGTAAAATATTTAAAAAAAATATGTGGTTGGGACTTACAAATCACTTCGACACATCCATTATATTTGAGATATTAGACTAATAGTGTTTGAGATATATCAAAGTTCAACTGTATATGTAATATGTATGTTAATATACTCAATACATATATGTATATTTATAAATTATATTAAGCACTCTTACATAGATATGTCAAAATGCATACAAATCTGAAATAGTTTATCACATGATTGCTAAAAAAGTATTTGACTCAGAAATACAAATTTAGGCAATGCCTTTTGTAAAAATTTACCAAGAGAGTTTAATATATCTAATTCTTCACATTTTAAAACCCAAAATATTTTTTGTTTATCTTGCATACTAGTAAAATGTTTTAGTTAACATGAATTTAAAACAAACAGTTCCTCTCTTTCTTTTGTGAATTTGCTACATTGGATAAGAACATGCTCTTCATCTTCAATTTTATTAAGTGTACAATTTTTACATACCGGTAATCTTTCTGTTCTAGGTGTGTTATTATATCTGGCCAATTCTATGAGAAGTATGTGTGCTGATATACGCAGTCTACAGATTGGCTTTTTGTATTTAACTTGGTTGGTAAGTGATCAAATCTTCTGAGAAGCCATTTGGGCTTCACAGGATTTGATCACATGACCAACCAAGTTCATATCCCAGTGAACGTTTAATTTGCAGTTTATTTCTTAAATGAATTCTCACGGTGGTCAATACAAGTTTTATCCATATATTCCTTAAGTACATGCAATGCTATTAATTGCACTATATTTGCATGTGACCGAGCTTAGTGCACTGATATATAATATACTAATTAAATAGTGCACGTTTCATACTGGACCGGTTTTACAAGTCTTATACTTTTAATTATATTGTATACACTTATTCAGGTAGTCCATCCATAACTCATAAATTTTAGACTTTATAATAAATGGAATTATATGACTTTATTATACCTCTACTTATTTTTCATTATATAAGAGTAGTTCCATATATTTTGCGGATTCCCTGAAAATTGCCGTAAACAGACTGATTCCTTGCAAAACAAATAGGTGCGTCAGTTCGATAACCTAATACACATCTATTCGGAACACTTAGTACATGTAATTCCTGTTAACCGAAGGAAAAAATTCAAAATATTCTGAACAAAATCATGAATATTTAAGAAATGAACTCAATGTCTACCCAAGTTATACGAGTATAACCTGGGTTGGGGCAGTTTACGCTTTATAATCCACGAAGCGGATTATAAAAAAGCGTAAATTGCTCCAACCCAGGTTATACGAGTATAACTTGGGTAGATATTGAGTTCATCTCTTATAATTTAATTATCTGTAATTTCAGGAACAAATTGATGAGTGCGTTTTACTTTTTAAAATGATATTAATCTGTTCGAAATTCAAACATAACATCAAGCGGATTAGTACGTTTTTGACGTTGGTGCATTGTGACGTGCAAACCAGGTTATACACGTATAACTATATTTTTCTATCCAATCAAATGCCGCGTTACAACCAGAATTAAATTATTCATAATTGTATGATTTAATTCTAGTTGCAAAGTCCTTTTTGATTTGCTATATACTTATTCATCTTTATCGTATAACATAACTTGCCTACGTCACAATACGACACGCGTGCAATTTAATTTTATTTACTTTGACGTTATATTAATTATTACTTGTTGGATACACAAAGAATTATGTTAACTTGAACTTTTTCTGATTGGTTGTATCGGTATAATAAAACAGTTAAAGTATAGCATTGAGGGAGTCAGCAAGATTCCAGTTCCCCTCAAGAAAACCTTGGCTATTTCCCTCGGCTTCGCCTCTGGAAATAGACGTGCTCTCGGGGAACTGGAATCTTGCCGACTCCCTCAATGCTATACTTTATTTGTATAATAATGACCATAATGTTATAAGGCATATGCCAAATACTAAAATTTCACCCAAAAATTTTTATGATTTACTGAAGGTATGGGATATAACCCTCTCTTCAATACATGCTTCCATGCTGCATGAAAATGTTGACGTCTTCTGCATTGAAATAAACCAAAAAAAGACTATCTAAACAGAAAAATCTTTTTATTTCATTATATTCAACAGTTTTAAAGCATTATATCATTCTTAATACAATTTATTTTCCTTAACATTTAAAAAAAAAAATAAAAATTCATCAAATTACCTCCCTTCCAAAAATAAAAAAACATAGGTAATCACATGTAACAGATAACAAAGCTCACTGAGACGAGGCATCACCTTTATGAGACCACCTTTATCAAATTATATTAAAATCAGTTAATGATCTTAGATATTCATGGATAATGTAGTGTGGTTTGACACAATATCGTAAATCATATGTTAAAAAATTGTTTAATAGTCATGTTGATACAATGTTTTACAATACATTTATATAAAATACAATGTTTCATATAATTTATCTATATGATACAATATAATACTATGATATATTATGTTACAATGTTATATTGTAACATATAATAAGACATCGTATCAAGATATGATATCATTAAAATAATGGTATTGTATCATGTTATACATTATTGTATTTGATTACATAAAACACTATCATAAAATAATATATAACACAATATAATATCATATAATTTCATATCGCATTATAAATCACAATATTGTAATGACACTATATTATATTGTATAACGTATTGTATGATATCATTTTTTTAAATAATGATATCACATATTGTATTGTATCATATATGATACATAATACGTATCATATGATACAATATCATTTGATACAATAATATATTATTCATTTTATACAATATCTTACCTTATGATATAATATTATATATATAGAATCTCTCTAATGATTTGCGATGGTATATGATTTTTATCCAACGAGTTATGTGTTTTCTATCCCCGAGCCTTGGCGAGGGGATAGAAAACACAATGAGTTGGATAAAAATTATATACATGTACCATCACAAATCATGAGTGATTCTTTTTTTCACATGTTTTACTACAAGTTAAACCTCAATCTTTTGTTAAACCTTAATCTTTCTGTTAACATTATAATGATTGTGAGCTGCACAACACATTCACTACAAGATGTCAACAACTTTACACATGGACAAAAGTTCCTTGAAGACTAACAAACAAACATTTCATTTTCTGGTATATTTTTATCAATTTATAAAAAAATAAACTGAAATAGCATTAAATGCTGCACATAGTTAACTCTACGCTTTTCAACTTAATTTTTTTTGTTACTTTTTCATTCTACGTCAATAATCTGCCTAAAGCTACGTAACGTTTAATTATGACGTCACGTGGCAGAACACACAATGGAATATCAACAATTTATCCAATGCGTGATATCCACCGTATATTGAGATAAATATGTGGTAAATTCCAATATTATACGAAACAATATCATGTGATACTACTAAAATCATTAAAACTATGTGCTAAAATTTCATTTTCAGTTATATGTTGCTGAGTTTTTCTAATTACATGTAGCATTGACAGGGGTTTTACATCTTCAATAGCATTATGTGGTCTGAAGAGACTTCACCAAAAAATCCCTCTTGTAGCCAGGCTGTCCTGGGAAAATTTTACGGAATAGAGAAAAGGAATCAATACAAGCATGAACTACAGAATATAAAACATCAAGTAAATGACAATATCATGCTGCACCAACTAGAACTGGAAAGTCAGATCTTCTTCCATTGTGAGCAATCAACACAATACTGGTAAACTTCTTCAGCCAATTGAAGAAATCCCTGAAGCCATCACCTATACTAACCGCTTTCTTTCTTTCTCCGTTGACCTTGAACTCTCCAGCTTCATGACATATAATCCAGTGACTCTTGATGCCTCCTCAGTGATGGACATTTTCGGAAAGATGTAGGCGGTGAATGTTTTTATCTGATCCAATCTCGTTCGCAGATAACTGAGAGGGGGAATACATGTCCTCGGACTGAAAAAAGAAATATTATACATATGACATTTTTTAGCTTTATACAAATAGTTTTTATTCTGAATGAAACAAGGTATACTGTGTGGAAAACAGCTATTAATTAATTCAATATTGTCTTCAAGACCTCTCTTGTTTCCTCGATTCTTGGTGAAAATATACTTCAAACATTTCTATAAGTGGTTAATCATTGTCTTGCTAATATTTACAATTTTCTGATAATTATAGTTATTTTAATGCTCGTTAATTAGTATAATTAATCGATATACTAATAGCCCCTTTGTAGGGGCTATTAGCCCCTAGGCTGCGACTACTCGCAGCTATCGACCTACCCCACGTTTGGCCCAAAGCTGCCGAGGTCATCCGAAAATCTGATCGGAACATTTCTCCAAATGTTTGCGCATGCGCAACCCTTATTTCACTTTAGAATGGTTAAAGGTAAGTGAAGTTTTCCAGTAGTTATACACTTATCGATTAATTATACTAATTAACGAGCATTAAAATAACGTAGTCTATGCACGTGTACACGCACAAAGGAAGGAAACAAACAGCAAACGTTAAATATTCTCACAAATACACCCATAATATCATATATTTATGTATCAGGGATCAAAGGGGCAAAACATATAACATAAAACTACTTCTTAATCTGGAAAATAAATGTGTTTCACACATCTTTGTTATGAACGAAATTATGTGTATTATTATGAATGCATAGCTGTAGTCTACATGCACATATGCACACACATTTTATATTTAATATCTGATCAATATTCAAAGAAACACGTGTATACACATGCAGTCAGGGATCATGCAATTAAACCTTTTTTGGTACAGGGTCCTTTACCTATTCAATTGGGAATATTTCATCGACAAATTGCTCTTTTGGGGAACATAGTTTAACTAATATGACTCAATGCAAGTTAGCAAAAAACAAATATTCTATACAGCATGCAGTTTTCTTAGATTTCATTTGCATATTACATGTTGAATCATTGAATCAAATTAATCAAAATAAACCACATTTAACAGAACAATCAGATACTTTGAAAAGGATATCTCAGTCAGCATAGTTACAAAATTGGCATCCTATCTTTCATGTTTTATGATTTTCCTCAAACAGTACTGAAAAAATTAAAATGAATAATTGTTTTGTGTGTAGTTTAAAGTGAAATCCAAAACAAACTTTATTGCATTTTTCTGCTCAGGATTTCTGTACTTTTTCAATTTTTAATGGACAAATTCTATTTCAGAGATGTAGGCATTGACGAATCCTTGTCAGCTAGGGAGCACAAGGGACCAGAAGCAGAAGAAGTAGGAGTATCGTATTACAGATGCATCACCTCTCACTATAGGTATGTGAGCACAAATTATATTATGGTATTTTTTATCTTGAATAAAAGATTATGTATTTTTAAAAGAATTTAGAATGTTTTATATTTTGCAATCATCAGACTGAGGGGTGTGATTTTTGTTGATTAAATTTCAGTGAAAAGTTTGCAAGCTTTAAGAAAAGATCCACTGATTTGCCTGATACCCCAAAAGCAAGTAATACAAGCATCCATGATGTTGAAAGAGGAGATACAGACAGTCTATCAACTATAGTTAATCACCCTTCAGGGTCAGGGATGACTTGTGCAGTTGACATAAAAGAGGTTTTGATAGCCTTACATGTAAGTCAAGTAGTTACATGCAGCATGAATATTTCCCTACAATCTATGTAAGATGTGAAATCTAGTATTCATCAGTTTTTTTTTTTAAATTGTACCGTTTTACAGCCCACACATTCTTCATGTCCAATTTCAAGTACGGAAAGAAGGCTGTCAAAGCTGTGGTTTTACATCGGACCTGTGGTGTTTTTATAAGTGCTGGAAATCGAGGCATCCTGGATGAAAGTACATCCTCATTGATGCACGAAAAACCATTCACGTAGTACGAAACTGATGGAGAGTTTTAGTGGTGTCTCTGGAGAGAAGGAACTGAATGAAAATGGTACTCCTGTAGAAATCTTGGAGGGAGATGAGGACAATACTATGATCTCCAGCCTGAGAAGTGAACTTGGTATAAATATGAAGAAATGTCTTGATAAAAACCATGTTGTCAAGAATATAGGGAAACAGTTGTATTGTAATTATAATTATCAGAAAATTGTTAAGATTAGCAAGACAATGATTAACCACTTATAGAAATGTTTGAAGTATATATTCACCAATAATCGAGGAAACAAGAGAGGTCTTGAAGACAATATTAAATTACCGGTAATTAATAGCTGTTTTCCACACAGTATACCTTGTTTCATTCAGAATAAAAAATATTTGTATAAAGCTAAAAAATGTCATATGTATAATATTTCTTTTTTCAGTCCGAGGACATGTATTCCCCCTCTCAGTTATCTGCGAACGAGATTGGATCAGATAAAAACATTCACCGCCTACATCTTTCCGAAAATGTCCATCACTGAGGAGGCATCAAGAGTCACTGGATTATATGTCATGAAGCTGGAGAGTTCAAGGTCAACGGAGAAAGGAAGCAGTTGGTATAGGTGATGTCTTCAGGGATTTCTTCAATTGGCTGAAGAAGTTTACCAGTATTGTGTTGATTGCTCACAATGGAAGAAGATTTGACTTTCCAGTTCTAGTTGGTGCAGCATGATATTGTCATTTACTTGATGTTTTATATTCTGTAGTTCATGCTTGTATTGATTCCTTTTCTCTATTCCGTAAAATTTTTCCAGGACAGCCTGACTACAAGAGGGATTTTTTAGTGAAGTCTCTTCAGACCATGTGCTATTGAAGACCTCTGTCAATGCTACATGTAATTAGAAAAACTCAGCAACATATAACTGAAAATGAAATTTTAGCACATAGTTTTAATGATTTTAGTAGTATCACATGATATTGTTTCGTATAATATTGGAATTTACCACATATTTATCTCAATATACGGTGGATATCACGCATTGGATAAATTGTTGATATTCCATTGTGTGTTCTGCCACGTGACGTCATAATTAAACGTTACGTAGCTTTAGGCAGATTATTGACGTAGAATGAAAAAGTAACAAAATAATTAAGTTGAAAAGCGTAGAGTTAACTATGTGCAGCATTTAATGCTGTTTCTATTTTTTTATAAATTGATAAAAGTATACCAGAAAATGAAATGTTTGTTAGTCTTCAAGGAACTTTTTTCCATGTGTAAAGTTGTTGACATCTTGTAGTGAATGTGTTGTGCAGCTCACAATCATTATTATTTTATCATAAGATATGATATTGTATAAAATGATATTTTATAATATAATATATTATTGTATCAAATGATATTGTATCATATGATACGTATTATGTATCATATATGATACAATACAATATGTGATATCATTATTTAAAAAAATGATATCATACTATACGTTATACAATCCCAGATAGCAGGACGTCATTGGAACTTTGTTGGGCAAACAATGCTGCTTATGTTGGGCCACCGTGTGCATTTAACGTTGGGCCAGCGGCAATTTGCTCATCGGCCCTTAATCAGACCAACTTGTTGGTTTATTGTTGGGCCAATGTAACAGACAATATTGGGCCATTGTTGGGCCACTGTATTATTTTGATATTGGGCAAACGTCACTTTTGTACGGTTGGGCCATTGTTAGCAATTAACATTGGGCCTACCGCAATTTGCTCATCGGCCCTTAATCGGACCAACTTGTTGTCTTATTGTTGGGCCAATGAAACGAACAATATTGGGCCATTGTTGGACCACTGTGTTCGTTCAATATAAGACAAAAAATACATGAGCAAAAAGAAAAGAGTAAAATATAATCAAATTGTAACATATTTTATTGCTCATTAATGCACTTCATGAAGAAAACATTAAAAAATAAGAAGTTAATGCTCACTTGTAGTAATACATGTTTGGGTTTATCCCTGCTCTGATGTGAATGCACAAGATCAGTAAACTTAAAATATCAATAAGCAAGTCTAAAAAAACAAAGAGGGTAAAACCACAGTTATGCCATAGTATTTTTCAAAATATAAAAAATTATGCACTGCCACTTTCCATCTGCTCCCTCTCCCAAGTCTCCTCCCTTCTTTTCTTCTCTGCAGCAGTGCCCGTTACTTCCTTATCCCTCTCTTTGGCATATCTTTCCTATTGATATTGTTCTCAATGTCCTTTATTTATAGAATCAGCCGTTGCTCTGTTTTTTCGAACAATCTCTAAAACTGTAGTATTTAGTATTTAAAACATTTGTTACTTTTCTCAGTAAATAGTAAACATACATTACGATTAAATTTATAAGTACATGTATATCACTATATGTTTAAGCTTTCAAAAAAGAATTTAACAAGAATAACATGTCATTGAGTTTACATAATTCTTGCTAAAGTAAAGATGTTTATACTAAAATAACTGGTAAATAACCTTTAAAATTCTACTTACTTTCAATGACTGCCCTTTAAGACAATCCTTGGAAGAAAAGATTTTCCCTTTCACATAAATGCTTACGATTTGGATGCAGATATGCATGGTATCGGTCTCATTACTCTGTCAAATGAAAAATGGCGCAGGTGCGATATTACGAAAAGTAGCCCGGATGTTGTTTACCCATGATGCTTAGCAAGATTCATGACATTGGGCCAACCCAGGGCCGATGTCAACCCCGCAACAAATACTCTCTCTAATTACAAGAATTTTATGATATTATGCCAACATTTAGCCCAACATTGGCCCCATAATACATAATCAACTATTAATATTTCATGTTGGACCACCGTTGGCCCAATAAAGATAACCCAACGGCGATAATACAACCATATTGTGAAATTGGGCCAACGATGTGCTGCTATCTGGGATATAATATAGTGTCATTACAATATTGTGATTTATAATGCGATATGAAATTATATCATATGATAATATATTGTGTTATATATTATTTTATGATATTGTTTTATGTAATCAAATACAATAATGTTTAACATGATACAATACCATTATTTTAATGATATCATATCATATCTTGATACGATGTCTTATCATATGTTACAATATAACATTGTAACATAATATATTATAGTATTATATTGTATCATATGGATAAATTATAGAAAACATTGTATTTTATATAAGTGTATTGTAAAACATTGTATCAGCATGACTATTAAACAATTTTTTAACATATGATTTACGATATTGTGTCAAACCACAATACATTATCCATGAATATCTAAGATCATTAACTGATTTTAATATAATATGATAAAGGTGGTCTCATTAAGGTGATGCCTCGTCTCAGTGTGCTTTGTTATCTGTTATATGTGATTACCTATGTTTTTTATTTTTTGAAGGGAGGTAATTTGATGAATTTTTATTTTTTTTTAAATGTTAAAGAAAATAAATTGTATTAAGATTGATATAATGCTTTAAAATTAAAACTGTTGAATATAATAAAATTAAAAGATTTTTTCTGTTTAGATAGTCTTTTTTTGGTTTATTTCAATGCAGAAGACGTCAACATTTTCATGCAGCATGGAAGCATGTATTGAAGAGAGGGTTATATCCCATACCTTCAGTAAATTGTAAAAATTTTTGGGAGAAATTTTAGTATTTGGCATATGTCTTATAACATTATGGTCATTATTATACAAATAAAGTATAGCATTGAGGGAGTCAGCAAGATTCCAGTTCCCCGAGAGCAAGTCTATTTCCAGAGGCGAAGCCGAGGGAAATAGCCAAGGTTTTCTTGAGGGGAACTGGAATTTTGCTGACTCTCTCAATGCTATACTTTAACTGTTTTATTATACCGATACAACCAATCAGAAAAAGTTCAAGTTAACATAATTCTTTGTGTATCCAACAAGTAATAATTAATATAACATCAAAGTAAATAAAATTAAATTGCACGCGTGTCGTATTGTGACGTAGGCAAGTTATGTTATACGATAAAGATGAATAAGTATATAGCCAATCAAAAAGGACTTTGCAACTAGAATTAAATCATACAATTATGAATAATTTAATTCTGGTTGTAACGCGGCATTTGATTGGATAGAAAAATATAGTTATATGTGTATAACCTGGTTTGCACGTCACAATGCACCAACGTCAAAAACGTATTAATCCGCTTGACGTTATGTTTGAATTTCGAACAGATTAATATCATTTTAAAAAGTAAAACGCACTCAATTTGTACAGTAAATTACAGATAATTAAATTATAAGAGATGAACTCAATATCTACCCAAGTTATACTCGTATAACCTGGGTTGGAGCAATTTATGCTTTTTTATAATCCGCTTCGTGGATTATAAAGCGTAAACTGCCCCAACCCAGGTTATACTCGTATAACTTGGGTAGACATTGAGTTCATTTCTTTTAAAAATATTCATGATTTTGTTCGGAATATTTTGAATTTTTTCCTTTTTTTCGGTTAACAGGAATTACATGTACTAAGTGTTCCTAATAGGTGTGTATTAGTTTATCGAATTGACGCACCTATTTGTTTTGCAAGAAATCAGTCTGTTTACGGCAATTTTCAGGGAATCCGCAAAATATATGGAACTACTCTTATATAATAAAAAATAAGTAGAGGTATAATAAAGTCATATAATTCCATTTATTATAAAGTCTAAAATTTATGAGTTATGGATGGACTACCTGAATAAGTGTATACAATATAATTAAAAGTATAAGACTTGTAAAACCGGTCTAGTATGAAACGTGCACTATTTAATTAGTATATTATATATCAGTGCACTAAGCTCGGTCACATGCAAATATAGTGCAATTAATAGCATTGCATGTACTTGAGGAATATATGGTTAAAACTTGTATTGACCACCGTGAGAATTCATTTAAGAAATAAACTGCAAATTAAACGTTCACTAGGATATGAACTTGGTTGGTCATGTGATCAAATCCTGTGAAGCCCAAATGGCTTCTCAGAAGATTTGATCACTTACTAACCAAATACAAAAAGTCAATCTGTAGACTGCGTATATCAGCACACATACTTCTCATAGAATTGGCCAGATATAATAACACACCTAGAACAGAAAGATTACCAGTATATAAAAATTGTACACTTAATAAAATTGAAGATGAAGAGCATTTTCTTATCCAATGTAGCAAATTCACAAAAGAAAGAGAGGAACTGTTTGTTTTAAATTCATGTTAACTAAAACATTTTACTAGTTTGCATTGCCAAGATAAACAAAAATTATTTTGGGTTTTAAAATGTGAAGAATTAGATATATTAAACTCTCTTGGTAAATTTTTACAAAAGGCATTGCCTTAGTTTGTATTTCTGAGTCAAATACTTTTTTAGCAATCATGTGATAAACTATTTCAGATTTGTATGCATTTTGACATATTTATGTAAGAGTGCTTTATATAATTTATAAATATACATATATGTATTGAGTATATTAACATACATATTACATATACAGTTGAACTTTGATATATCTCAAACACTATTAGTCTATAAATATCTCAAATATAATGGATATGTCGAAGTGATTTGTCACATCTCATAAGGAATCAGTAGTTTTGTTATAACAAATAAATGACGCAGTGTGTATGTTTTAGCTCACTTAAGCTGGAAGCTCAATGGAGCTTTTCAGAACACCTTTAGTCCGACGTCTGTCTGACCGCCTCTTAATTTTTATTTTGGGTCACTTGAGTCACACAGGTGACCTATTTTAATTTATCTACTTCTGTCGTCGTGCATATTGCATAATCCGTTAGTATTTTAAAATTTTCAACTTCTTCTTAAAGAGGAGATTTAATGAATGCTAGTTATGACTTTATGGCTTATTGATTTTTAGTTTTTGGCAATTAAATCTCACTCTAACTATGCCAATACTACAGATACTGTCTTGAATCTTGGCCACGATGGGTTTGAATTCCAAATGTTAAAATCAATTGATATGATCAGCTTTGAAAACATGTACATATAGTCTGTCCCAATATATTTAAGCTGCAAATTTGGACGATTTGTAATATAAATACACATTATGTTGAAAGAAGTGCAATTGAAATCGATGAAAGGGAAAAAGATATCTTCATTCACACATTATTACTTTTCAATCGGTAAAATCTACAGGAACAAATACATATATGTGCCTATCACCCCCTTACATTGCATATGCCTAATGCGTTAATATAAGAGTGCTTCATTGCATATATTTTATAATTTCTACATGTTAACATCATGCTTAAGCATGCCCTATTCGTACGAAAATAATAGGGCTTTTTCATTTTTTTCATCTTTAATGTTTAAACAAAGATCATATACTTGTCAGCATTATTTCAATCAATGTCATATATCAAAATAGATTGACGATTTGCGATAAAACACTGTTTCAGATCAGAGCTGTTATGTTCTTAATATAGAAAACAGTGCTATTTTGAATCACAAGCCTACAACTAAGAGTGAGATGGAAACAAGTGATGGCGACAGCTTCTTTGGGTAGGTGTAAATAATTAGTATTAACCTGACCTAGACTTAAATAACAATTCTCTTTCCGTTAATTAGCTTTTATAGATTATGGAACCTATTATACAACTGCTGTTGAATTAATTTAAAAGATGTAAATAAATTTCAGTACACATTTTTTTTAAGAAACAAATATACAAATACAAACTATTTGGATGTACATGTATAGTCATACCTAGAATGTGAAAGATAAAAAAAAAGATTGCCATGACAGACATTTCTCTGTTAGTTTCCATAAATTGTTTCTTTAGCTAATGGTTCGTTAAGTGTAACTTAATGTTTCGATGTCAAACTTTTAAAATTTTTTCTCTCACATTTATTCTTCATTAAAGCCGATGGCGATAAGTAAGGTTAAATACGTTCACAGAATACACTAAAAATCTTTAAGTATACTGGTAATAAGCAAGAAATTCTGTTTTCCTTGAAACAATAGACAATAGATCCAAAGTCTTCCTTTTTTCCTCTCTTCTTCAGAATAAACTCACGACTCCTGAGGTGTATTCTAGTTCTTGTGATAATACCAGTTGCCTTTGCTGTATCATTCACTTTATATAAAAAACACTGTGACCACAGTCAAGTACAGGAGACCACTATCAAAAACGGTACGGTATAGAGAATCATCAGACGGAATGCTAAATGCAACTTTCTGATATCATTTCTTAGGTCACCTGGTCATTCAGGTGATCTATTGCAATTGGTTTTCGTCCGTCGTCATGCGTCGTTCGTTAACAATTTTACATGTTTAACAGCTTGAAAACTACATGGCCAATTGTTACTATTTTTTGTGTGATGCATCTCCATGATAAGATAAATCTAAATTATTAAAGTTAAAGTTATACCTCCCCAAGGGCGCTATAGGTGGGGCCACATATGCAAAAATTGCCCAATTTTCAAAAATCTTCTCTACTTTAACACATGTGTGGAAAAAAATTAGATTCACGATTATGATGTCCATGAAGCCCTCTACCTAAATTGTGAAATTCATGGGCCGGTCAGAGGTTAAGGCCCTAGGGTGGGGCGTATGGCTCATGCCATAAGGGCAGAAGTTTAGGCTTTTAATCGGGAGGGGGAATAAATATGGCCATATATTTAACATGAATTTTACTTTTGCTGAGTGTCATACCGGTACCTTAACAATTTGAAATTCATCTTGAAAACTATATGGTAAATTGTCACTTGGTAATATTGAACTCAATTTATGATCTGTTTTAAGAAAACTACTTTAATATCCTGTGCGTTGTATACTTGTAGAAAAAAGCTGTATGCATTTTGTGTGCATTATAAATGAAACTGTATATCCATGTCATAAAAGATTGACCATTAAAGGCTTTCAGGTCTCTTATTACCAAAACTTTAGTCCCTGGAGCTAAGGTAAAGATAATCCAGGAATTCTCCAGCTCTTGAACCCAAAATACCCCTCTCTTTATGAATGAATGTTTTTTTTAAACATCAAACAATATAAGTAGAGTCAGAGAAGTCTCAGATTAGGGTTTAGACTGCGAAATGAAGCTTTAAATGCAAACATGAGATTATCTGGCATGTCAATCTGAAAGATACAGGATTTAGGTGACCGTCAAGGCCTTAATGCCTCATGTTTAACCATTAATTTTGAAATTTCGAGCTTAAACTATTGTAATTAATATTGACAGATTATAGAACTACTACGGATGTTCTATCTGAAAAATCAACTCTATTTTCGGAAAAGGAAAATAATAGAATAGAGATAAAAATGCATTGTAAAGATACATTTCAGGAAAGAGATGCCAGATTTCAATTGCATTTTGTATAATGTGATTCTACGGGAAAGTGATATATCGGAGAACAAATGTGAATATAAATACACTTTATCAATAAGCATGAACGTGTCGCCTCTTTTTATTTAGTTTAAATTGTGATATTCTTCTTAAGCTATTTTTGTGGATACGTATATGTATATAGATATTTCAAATTCAATACAGTCATGCGTTTTGTTTTTTTTATATCGCGGAGAAAAAAAAATGTGTAGTGAATCACTGCAGATTCTTTTATTTAATTTAACTTTTTATTTCTACCTGTCATATGTCATTTTTGATGAAGACATTATAATTCTAACTAACATATGACTTGTGATATTTAGATCGCGTTGCTTAAATTTTTTAAAGTAACAATCCCCCAAACTTCAATCACGATGTTAAGCCCATTTTTACCATAATATATTGTAAAATTGGATAGACCATTTGCATTGCACTTAAATGAACATGTTCAAAATGCAAAGCTGAATCAAAAATATGTACCTACCGACTCGCCGATCTAGAATTTTGGCAGCTATTTTGGATGATTTCTTTACAACGATAAAGATTACACAGATGGAAAGAAAGAGAACAAATAAAGTATTGTCAGATCAGACTAAAAAGGAACCGGTGATCAAACAAAATTTATAGATAAATCATAGACCACAAGGAACTAGATGATTTATTTCATAGACTCAAATTTCAACAAAAATGTCCTTCTTAAATTCAAACGAAACTGCAATGATGGTTTGTATAGGGTATAAGTCAACGTAGTCAAATTATCATGAAAACGTTAGACTTCATCATTGGAGACTTTGGTCAAAGGAACCAAATAAAAGAAATGTAACGTTTGCATTCATGCAGCATGATTGGGATAGTTCAATTGTTGTTATCAAATGCTGCCTTATTTATTTATTTATTTATTTATTTATTTTGCGGGTTTTTTTGTCAACGTTTGCTTATCATATATCATCTTGATTTATGTTAAATAAAAAGTACATGGCACACGATTTGTTATTAATGTAGATGCAACTTACAATGTATATTCACTTTCTGACTTATCCATGATATTTAAACCATATTAGGTCATGGTCTCCCTATACAAGTTGGAGGCATTGTTTTTCACAAAACCCCGATTTTTTTTTCATCTTTTCATTGATGAGGTAATGGTAAAAGTTGGTAAATTGCTATTGCTGCTGAAGTTGTTTGTAACTTTTTCGACATAATATGTATATTTTACATTAAAGCTGCTTTGTCCGATTTTGTATCAAATTTTGTGACCGCTTTTAAACGATGATTACGCTCAGTATGTGTATAATAAAAACATTGTAGTAGTTTTCCTGGTCAATTTAGTCATATTTCAATGAAAACATGATGTACAAAATTTGTTTTAAAAATAAACAACACAAAAGGGTACCGCGTTGTTTCGCCTCATATTAAAATTCGCCCCTAACGTCGAGGTGGCTACGATCGAATTACGACTTTTACATCGCTATAAGTAAAGGTCATAATATTTTGGCAAACCAAAAATAAACATGTGTACATTTTGTTCACTAATATTTCTGAAGTTTGCTTTGTTCACAATCGTTGAATAACATATGCTGGTTTAATAAATCTTATCATTCAGGGGACAAAACCAAACGGTTCTCTTTTCTAAACATTCCCGTGATGCAGTTTGGTTTGTTTGTTTTTTGTACGCCCATAAAGAAATTATTTTATTTACTTTGAATACTTCTAACTTTAAGAAGAGACCGAGTCTGCTGGTGTAAATAGGCGAAAGTCTATCATTTTGTTAGATAATTGATTTGTATGGAAAACTTTTTGGTACTGTAATTACGTTAAAATCGGACCATGCAGCTCTAAGCCTCAATCACAACTGGCCGTAAGTGTCTGGTGATAATGCGTGTGCTACGAGTTTTGTCAGGCGGAGCTCCTGTGACTGATCGCAGCGTTCAAAATCGTGTTGAAGTGATTAAGAGTGCAACGTAAGGCAAACGAACGATTGACGTGCCAGTCGTAGGAGTCACGTACAATTGCGTTTAAAGACGGGTTGCCACTTGCAAAATGGGAGCTTTACTTGTGTCTTACGATTATCATGCAACAAACCTACGTTTGCCTTGCGGGTCAATTGTACATACGGGTTTCCTATATGTACGACAGCTGCACGGAATATCATAAGTTTTCCCAGTAAATACGAAATATTATTTTTCTGTTGACATATACTGAAATAAATCAAGCGTGAGCAAATAAATATTTAACTGTCAAAAGAACTTAAAAAAGGAAGATTATTGCTCTTTGATGAATATACTATCTAAACTGGGTAAGACTAATGTGGATTGGTTTAAAACATATATTATGTTTCATATATGTTGCCATAAAGGATACTGTAAACGTATTATATTTGACGTGTACGATATTTGGCGGAAATTAGTTTTTGAACAAGTTGGCGTGGATTTGAATTAGCGTATTCCTGAATGTTACTATTCTTTTACATATATGCATTGCATTTAGCAATGTACTTGATTTAGCGGAAGCCCCAGTCCGCCAAAAGCGCTAAAAAGAATACACAGCCAAATGTAATACGTTAACAGTAGAATGTTTCATGAATTCTAGAAATAAAGGTGTGCACAAATATCTTATTTCAGCGAATTAATTATCAAATGATAATTTTCCTCGCCAATGTTATATCTTTGAATGCTGTTACATTTTTGTTACCTATTTGTTGAACTTTACAATATCTGCGAAAAAAGCTTTGAGGAAACTTTCAATTTAAGGTGAAATTCCACATCGAATTACGTTGCTTTTACAAATGTAATTATTAGAAGGATGACACCATTTACACTTTATTCATTCTAAAGCAAAGTCTACCAATTTGTTTCTGGTATTCTGATTTCGATATTATTATGAAAACAATTTATAAAAAGTTTTGATGGTAATAAGACATATGGTACTCATTATAACCAAAATAGAGAAAGTACACTGTTTATAAACAAAAATTATACTCAAAATTACCAGTTGATGTCATCTTACTTATCCGATTATATTCTTTTTTGCTAGACTCTTTACTCGCAGAATGCATTAGTAAGCGATTTTGTTAATTTTATTAACTTCAAAACGACTTTGGATTTGTTTTAAATATTTACAAGATTTTATATATTACCGCTGCGCCGCCCAAACCGCTTACGTTGCAAGTTTTAAACAAGTCTAAACTGTATCTTATAGCAAATTATAAAAATGTGCTATACAATCTTAAATAACTGATTAATAACCAAACTATTCATTGGAGAAAAAAATAGCAAATTTAAATAAACTATCTAATTTTATTCGTACTATTTGAAAAGTGCTCCTATTCACAATTTTCATTTCTTTATGATAATTTTAAATGTTCGCTTTTGACATTCTGTCACTTGTTAATTTTATTATCTAATTTACTTTTTTTGGATAATTTAATCCAACACATCACTTACTGTCAACATATAATTTTAATGCAAATAACTTACATATATCTGACAGATCGATTCTGTGTGAAAGTATACCAAATGCCATTTAAAAGAAAAACATATCACTAAAACAAAACCATTGCAGTAAGTTTCGTTTTAATAAAGCCCGCATCGTGATGTCAAACACAAGTACAGTATTACAAAGGTACGCATGAAATTTAATGACATTTACCTCTCTTAGATATGAATACTTATTGATAGCTTTATATCTTATTATTTTTTATTATAATTATGCTTATTTTTTTAAATTTACCTCTTTCGGCTTATCTGTAAGCACAATTTAACAATCAATAAAATATGTTTAAAACAAAACACAATTGAGGTATTTTATCATTTCTTGTTCGGCATCCGTCCGTCTGAAAACGTGTATAATCTTAACATTAATTTTAAGGACTCATGTTTTCCAGATATGCTACAATTATCTTCCAATGTATTTTTTAGATAAAATACTTTCTTTTGTAACATTTTAAAATACAGCAAAAATATAATGAACACGGATTACAGCTATGACGATTTATTATTCATGTCCTTGCTAAGTTCTTAAATAAACCTCCACAAAAGTGCCGTATAAAACGAACACGGCTCTAACGAATTTACAACTATAACAGAGGATTTTAAGACCCCCGCGGGCAAAACTGTAAAGTATTTTAATATTTATATTACGAATATTTTCCATTACAACTTACATTGACAATACATGCATATTACAGTGAAATATCATAAATAAATGGATTTCTTAAAAATTGAAATGAGTAGGTTTAATTGCCTTTTTAGCTCACCTAAGCTCAAAGCTCAAGTGAGCTTTTCTAATCAAAATTTGTCCGTTGTCTGTCGTCGTTGGCGTTGGCGTTGTTGTTGGCGTTGTAAACTTTTCACACTTTCATCTTCTTCTCCAGAACCACTGGGCAAATTTCAACCAAACTTGGCACAAAGCATCACTGGGTGAAGGGGATTCAAGTTTGTTCAAATGAAGGGCCACACCCTCTTTAAAGGGGAAATAATTTAGAATTATTGAAAATTTGTAGGTATTTTTCAAAATTCTTCTCAAAAACTATAAAGCCAGAAAAGCTGAAACTGGTATGGAAGCATCCTTAGGAAGTGTAGATTCAAAGTTTGTTCAAATCATTGTCCCCGGGGGTATGATGGGGCCACAATTGGGATGAATTTATACAAAGGAATATATAGAGAAAATCTTTTAAAGTCTTGTTCTTAAAAACTGTTAGGCCAGTAAAGCTCAAATTGGAGTGGAAGCATCATCAGATAGTGTAGATTCAAGTTTGTTTAAATCATGGTCCCAGGGGTAGGGTGGGGCTACAATAGGGGGATGAATTTTTTCATAGAAATATATAGAGAAAATCTTTAAAAATCCTCTTCTCAAAAACTGTTAGGCCAGGGAAGCTCCAATTGGAGTGGAAGCATCCTCAGATAGTGTAGATTCAAGTCTGTTTGAATCATGGTCCCCATGGGTAGGGTGGGGCCACAATGGGGGATGAATTTTTACAAAGGAATATATAGAGAACATCTTTAAAAATCTTCTTCTCAAAAACTATTAGGCCAGAAATGATCCAAGTTGAGCGGAAGCATCCTAAGGTAGTGTAGATTCAAGTTTGTTTAAATTATGGTCCCCGGGGGTAGGGTGGGGCCACAATGGGGGATGTGTTTTTACATAGGAATATATAGAGAAAATTTATAAAAATCCTCTTCTCAAAAACTATTAGGCCATAAATGCTCCAAGTTGAGCGGAAGCATCCTCAGATAGTGTAGATTCAAGTTTGTTTAAATTATGGTCCCCGGGGTTAGGGTGGGGCCACAATGGGGAGGGGGATGAATTTTTACAAAGGAATATATAGAGAAAATCTTTAAAAATCTTCTTTTCAAAAACTATAAGGCCAGAAAAGCTCAAATTGGAGTGGAAGCATCCTCAGATAGTGTAGATTTAAGTTGTTTAAATCATGGTCCCCAGAGGTAGGGTGGGGCCACAATGGAGATTAATTTTTACATAGGAACATATCGAGAAAATCTTTAAAATTCTTCTTCTTAAAAACTATTAGGTCAGGAAAGCTCAATTTGGAATGAAAGCATGCTCAGATAGTGTAGATTCAATTTTGGTTAAATCATGGTCCCCAGGGGTAGTGTGGGGCCACAATGGGGGATGAAGTTTTACTTAGGAATATATAGAGAAAATCTATAAAAATCTTCTTCTCAAAAACTATTAGTCCAAAAAAGCTCAAATTGGAGTGGAAGCACCGATAAATAGTGGAGATTCAAGTTTGTTTTAATCATGGTCCCCAGGGGTAGTGTGGGGCCACAATGAGGGGATGAATTTTTACATAGGAATCTATAGAGCAAATCTTTAAAAATCTTCTTCTTAAAAACTATTTGGCCAGAAAAGCTCAAACTTGTGTGGAGGCATCCACAGATAGTGTAGATTTAAGTTTGTTTAAATCATGGTCCCCGGGGGTACGGCGGGGCCACAATGGGGAGATGAGTTTTTACATAGGAATATATAAAGAAAATCTTTAAAAATATTCTCGGAAAGTTTTCAGTCCGAAAAACAGTAACTTGTGTGAAAGCACGGGTTGTGCAGATTAAGGTTTGATGAAACCATGATTCCCTAGAGAAAAGTGGGGCCACAAAGAGGGGGGGGGGTATATAGGAATAGAGAAAAATCTTACAGGTACAACAACAAAAGGGGCTTGGTATTTACCATAAAATATGTGGATAAAATTTTTTTGAGCAATATCTACTGTACTTAATTGTCAAGATATTTTGATTTTGATACTGTAATGCTAATTCGATCAGAGTTAAAGCTATTGTTCCTCAGGTGAGCGATGTGGCCCCTGGGCCTCTTGTTTTATAACTGACACAAATATTGATTTAATAGCTACATATAACGAAAGTTTAAAGTATCGTCAGTAAATTATTTATAACGATTTCGCTATAAAATTTCTTAAGAATTCGCTATAAACGTATAACAAATTACAGCTATAACGAAGTTTTTTCAATTGTCCATTGAAATTTGCTATAAACGATTTTTGGACGCTGTTGGGAAGTTTGGGATAATTTAATACATGTCACATGATTTATTATTTTCATTAGTTATTCATCATAATTGCGGTGATTTATATCACACATTTCATGTTTTCATTGTTCATTGTTTATTTGTTTTCATTTACACTGATTAATTCATTCATGCATTCATTCATAGTATGGTCGTAGTACGTGGTTGCATTTGGCGTGTGGATCGGTGGATGAATTGGTGTGTTACACTAGTTTTAGTAGTAGTTTTAAAATGTTGATATAATCTTTATCCATCAGATTTATTCAATGTTCATAAGTCATGTGTTGTGACTGCCATTGAGACCCAAGTGGTGAGATGAATTCATTTCTTGAGGCCTGTTTACAAAATAAAGATTGGCTCCTCAAAAGACAATATTATACATTTTGTACATAAGGCCAGGTTTTCTTCTGTTTTTTGAGACTTAAGCGGATAGATAGGACGAAACAAAAGATATTATAGAAAGTTAAAACGATGTCCAATCACATGTTAAAAAGAGAATGAAATAGTGTTAACCATTTGTTATGATTTTTTACATATAGTTTAAAGAAAACTAACAGTCTCTAGCTTTGATGATAAATAACAAGTTGTACAGTAGTTTTAATCAGCTAGGGAGAAATGGCGGCCACCACGCAACTCCTATGGCAAGGAGCTCCGGAGAATATCTGATACACTTTGGGTGAAAGAGACGACTACACACCTGCTCGCCTCTCTCAGCCTGTGGGTAAGAAGCAGATACTTAGTTTAAGTAGTACAATTAAATAGGGAGGTAAATGCTTTTCGTACATTAGTTCAACAAAAAGATAAAGAAATAATTTGTCTTAAAGAGCAACGAAACAAGCTACTGTGTGGTTCCGCTATCGCCAATTCCACCCTACCCACTTCTCCGGCTTGTTCATATGCAGACGCTGTGAAATCACCCTCTTGTAATCTCCATGTGGAAGTGAAAGAGTCGAAAAAGGCAAACCAGTCAGAAAGAGTCGTATCATTTCTAGATAAGAACAATCGAAATCAAATTAGAGAAAATCATATCGCAGATAAAATTCGACGCATACGTAATATGAATTCATAAGTTCATAAATGATGTGTTGTGACTGCCATTGAGACCCAAGTGGTGAGATGAATTCATTTCTTGAGGCCTGTTTACAAAATAAAGATTGGCTCCTCAAAAGACAATATTATACATTTTGTACATAAGGCCAGGTTTTTTTCTGTTTTTTGAGACTTAAGCGGATAGTTAGGACGAAACAAAAGATATTATAGAAAGTTAAAACGATGTCAAATCACATGTTAAAAAGAGAATGAAATAGTGTTAACCATTTGTTATGATTTTATGCATATAAAGTTTAAAGAAAACTAACAGGTTCAGTTAGGGTTTGGTTGAGGGATCTTATCATGATGCGTGATATTGTTGGATGAAGAAATACTCAATTTGTGAAATTCTTTTAAAAACTTTGATAATTTGACAAACCGTTCACTGTGCTCTCATTTTAGAAGTACGGAGATGAAATGGTCACCAAATCACCGATCAGATCTACCTTAGATTTGTTAGTGTGATGTTTCTGCTTTAATTTACGGCGTTTTTTGTATGAAGAAGATCAATTTAGTCAAAAAATGATCATAACCGTCCTACCCTTTAATAGTGATTTTCTGTTCTACATTATATTATTCAAGCATCATGAACATGTAAAACATATTTTACATGCATTTACAGAGTTAGGCTTTTTAAAGTTGTATGACGTTCCCATTTCTTTTTAAAAAACTCGATAAAAATAAAAGAAGCGTTGCCGTCTAAAATTTTTATATGCATAGTTTTAAAAGACTCCGCTCTTCCGTTATAACAAGAATAATCTAAGAACAAAAAGTACGGGTTGAGAGGATATTATACATTTTATTACTATAAGGTGAGTAAAGGGAGCATATCATTTTAAATTGTGGCATATCATTTGAAGAATTTTGTTAATATTTTTATAGTTAGATCAAGTTAATGTATAAACTCTAAGAGAGATATACATGAAATAACGTATATGGCTACACATAGAAGTACACTGTACGGGGGAACTATTATGTTTACTTGCAAGTTATTTGTTCTAATTAAGGTATTACCATTTTTCTTTTATTTCGATGATTTGAAAAGAATGCATTTCCTTATGTTATTTCTGAAAAGAAGACCTATAATCAAACTACCTCTAACAGAGATAATTCAATGTGACCTTGGAGAATTACTGTCGCCTTTTAATATTTAATGATTTTTGGTGTGTTTTATGATTTGCTATCTAAAAACACAGTGTTACTTTGCCACGATACAGCTAAATGCCCGCCTCATCCATGTCAAACCATTTTTATTAATTTTCTTTTTCTTTAATATTAACAATTTTTCAATAAAGAAATGAAATAAGATTTTAAATATATGTTATATAGTAATTCTATAGATAAAAGTTGATTTGTTCTTCGAAACTTCATTTTCCGTTACTTAGAATCGATTTATAAAGCGTTAAGAGTCCCAAATTATTGTACACTCGTATAGATAGAAATAAGCTTCATTCCTTGTAATCTTTTATTCTGATGTTAATTTTTAAAACGTATCCGTTACACTCGTTCTTTAAAGAAGCGTGGAATTTAAATGTAACGACAAGCGGACAATTGCGTTTTGCAAGTGCGTCGTATTGGAAAGTAAACAAGTTATGTCATACGACAAGGATGGATTTAACCAGACATTAAAGTGATGTTGCAACCAGATAAAACATTTATCAGACTGAGTCAATGAATTTGAAAGGTTTGAACAGGCAACATACATATTTCAGCTATCTCATCGGTTAAACATGAGCATGTTGATATACAGCTTAGGCAAGGTTAATAAAATGAATGCCATTGTAACATTTGAAAAGAAAAAATTTCTTTGGAAATGCATCTCGGACTTCCTGTGTATTGTTCTTATTGTTAGGTAAAAAAAAACAAACAAAAAAACAAAAAAAACATTGAATCACACTGAGCTAGATATATTTGTTACGAGGGTGTCTTCACAAAATATTGTCTTCTTTATTCTTAAATCTAAAATATGGATTTTGTATGATATTTGTCAACTAGAAGTAAATCATTTTATTCGTATATTTAAGCCACAATGATGGATATGATAATTTAAAATACATCCCAATATTGTTTGGGTGTATTGGCATTTTGGTGGGAATTGCAATATGTATAAAATGCAGATGAGTACAATCAAATAAGAGCTTATTTTATTCCTTTCAATTTTAATATCCATTAATTGCAAATGACTGTGTCTGTGATATAACTACAAGCCGATTTTGTAATGTATAGTCCAAGACAGCTCATCAAAGACTATGCTCATATTATATCGCACAATTGCTGAAAATTTTATAAAAAAAAATAATAAAGAATGATTGTTTGAATGTTTTGAGATGATCAAATACGGTTGGTCCTTCGGTCTTTATTGGATTTGATCACCTCCGACCGTATTTGATCAACTCATAATCCTGTTAATCATGTCAATGTTGATGGATTTGATGAAAGTCACAAATTGAAGGATACCTAAATTGGTGGCAAATGACTACATCAAAGCAATATTATATTATGTTCATGTAATAAATATTACAATTCAATGAACATTTATTTTTTGAATTAAGTCAATAACGAATTCCACGAATGGTATTGAAATATCGATGCACCACAATACCCTTCAAAGTGTCAATAAGGAATGTTTTCGTTGACTGACAATACTTTTCACCATCATTTTAATCACTGACTTGATACCGCGTTCCCGATTTGCGATTTCAGTCACATTTTTACCTATTGCCGGTAAGGTAAAAATGTGAAGTTAAGGATACTCGACACTGCGTGACTTTTACTTGTTATGATAGTACGTCACAACATGGTGATTTAACTAATTATGAAACACTTTATTTGCGTTATTTTTTGTGTATATCAGTAGCGCTCTACCGATTCGCTGTTCCCGATTTCGAATATTGCAGTAATTTTTGATTTAAGGAATAGCGGTAAATTTCAGAAGTTGATTTTTCCTATAATTTTTTGATGTATTTTTGCTATGATTTTTAAGCTGAACAGATGTTAGAAATCTATATTCTAATCTAAATGTCTTTTAACTATATGTGTTCTGCGATTGGAGTATGAGCTTGGTTGGGAAAAGGGACACGCAATGTTTGATTAACGGACAGAATGAGATAAATATAGCCCCAACAGAACCGGGTTTTAAAATCCCCAACTTGTGTAATAGCTGTTAAAAAGGACTGTTTTTGTTTTATTTACTTGGTATACGTAACTTATATGATATATGTTAACACATTTTTTTAAACTTAAACAACCTTGTTCAGGAAGATTTACGAATAAAACGGTTTCCTATATCCTTCTTTAGTGACCATTATTATGTCATGCAGTTAGAGGTAGACTTAAACGGTTGACTTCTTTATAATGACCGACCAATTAAGAAGATGTTGATTTCTCTGTTGTTGCATTGGGTGGGATTTGTAAACGAATCACATAGATGCTCCTGGATTACATAGTCAGCATGTTTGAAAATTGATATCTTATAAAATATCAATCACGTCTAATAATATTGTATTCAGGTTCGTGATGGGGGCTTGGCTATACAGTGGTTATTTTCGAATTTTCCACCTTTTTTCTGGGGTTGTCCAATGTACATGTCTAATGAACAAGAATCATTTGTGGGTGTAAGCATTTTCATTTTTTTTTAGACGGAGGCTCTATGAGCCTCAGCTATTGCTACCGGCCAGCTTGCATGTGACGTTGATAATGAACTTGATGGATTCGACGGACACCACCTAGCGGCAAAATCTGCAATATTCGTTTAGGATTAATATTTCAATATTACTATTAAAATAAATATCTTATTTGCAATAACAAAATATACATTAAATAGAACTATACATATTGCAGTTAATAAACATAATTTCTCTATTAAATTTTGGTCCATACGTCAATTCCCAGTAAGTATGAATATGCATGCGTTTGCGAATATTGATGATTTTTGGCGTTCACACGCAATTGCGTGTAATGGTATAGTGGCTATTTAAACTTTTTATGCAGCCTCCTGTCCATGACGTCAAATAATGAGGATCCTTCAAGAACCATCTAGTGTTGACCGAAATATTGAATAAATATGAGATTCAATGGATAAACATGGCGTGGTTCTTTGTCTGTAGCGTATATTACTTGCGCATTATCAATTAATCCCTTGCAGAGACGTATCTTTTTATGTATAGCTACATCCCGATCCCCCCCCCCCCCCGGCATCGATCCAACTAACAGTATTACTTAACAAGTTGAACCACTGCTCTATGAAGCCTTGATATTCCACCAATTAATTACTGTCAACCATGATCGTAGTATGGCATATTTTCGTTAGTTTGACTTTACTTGAATTTTACGATTACTTTCGTTAATGTTAACTATAATCAGTAAAGCGTTTGGCATGCATACTAAGCCTACTATAAGGATAATGAAACAAATAAATTTAGCATCCGGATTTCACCTTTTAATGCATTAAAACCCCACAGTCAGTGGATGCAAAGGAAGAGTACCCAGGCCACGTGTGTTGAGGCTTGATTAATCCTGCATGTCTGGCCAGCGTTGTCGATTTCAAAGTAAGTTTGGAAGTCAGTGTGTGTTTTACAAGCTGATAAGAGTATTGCTCGTGAAAAAAAAGTGTAAAAACACTTGACAGAATGTACATGTTTTCTTTTAAAAGTGAAATACGGGGTTATTATACAAAACCTACCGGCATATTATTTTTAAAATTAACTTTAAAGAGATTCTTCTCATCTTGGTTATTTCCCTGTTTAAACACAGTTAGATAAAAGAATAGAAATCGTGCATGTACTGAAAGGTCGAATCTTTTTAGTGCATTAATAAGCTCGCAATTGCGTGTTAAAGATTTTTCCGGAATTCAAAATTTATATTTTTAAAATTTTGTTTACACCACATGTCAAATCTGTAGAAATTCGTAATCTTTTCACCCCTTTGCCGAAAGTAACGCAGAAATGTTTACAATCGATGCGCTAATCTGTTGATCAAAAGGCTGAACTAGCAATATTTACTGTTTGGACCGTCTGAAATGATAACTTTAACGGTATATTGAGAATTTTCAAAGTTTACAGAGTATTATTTTAAAATTCATGTAAGTTATGGGAAAACTGCCATTTAATGATATTTGCGCAAAATGAGCTGTAGCGTCTCTTTAATATAAATATTTCATCCTCATACTTTTTGGAAACGCTAAGAAATATATGTATTTGATTACTGTCTACAATCGAATCATACATTCTGCAAAAGCAAATAAACGACAACTATGCGAGATTGAGATCATGCATTTATTACCTAACATTAGGGGTTTTCTAGCAGGAACAATTTTTTTTAATATGAAAAAAAAGTTCGCAGTTTAAGAGTTTTTTTTTATTATTTATCATAAATTTTAGTATATAAGTTACATTAAAAGTTTAAAATTTATCAATTCAAACTTAACTATAACAGTTTTAAAATTGTTATAGTTAAGTTTGAATTGATAAATTTTAAACTTTTAATGTAACATATATTGTGAATCATTAATTATAATCGTAACTAACTAAATATTTTTGTCTGTTTTGTAAAACTATTTATTTTTTTCATATTCTTTAAAGCTATACACGCTATAATTTGCGTTCATTTTAAATGCCGGGGAAAATGCATGTGTTTGATTCCATACAAAAGTTACCTTTATGCTGTTAATCATAATGCCCAATTCGATCACGTAATAAAGATATCAAATTTTAAGCAATAAAAAATGTTTAGTTTCCTGCCAGTAAAGTAATGCCTTCTCATGACAGCTAATTTTAGACTATCATACAAAACTTGTAGTAAACATATTCATAATTGTCGTAGTTTCACAAAGAAACTGATATAATCTGTTTCAGTAAAGAATAAATGTGTCCTATATACGAGTATGAGATAAAGAAAGCAAAAACACACGTGTGTGAGCACGTTCATGTATATACATGTATTTCCCTTGAACAATGACGTAGGCTTATGTGTTTTCCCCTAAGGGTTTTTTTTTAGTTCGTGAGAGTGTTATCCTATTTAAACATTAAAAATTAATAGTACCGTGAATGACGACCGTATTACAGTCATAATACTTGTATATATTTCAAAGAAACAACTGTTAAAACTGTATATAAAATCGAGACGGATATGTAATTAGTCAAAAAATAACAGCTACTTGATTTCCCGCGGACATGCGCAATGAGGTCGGTGTCGCTCTTTCTTCATCAATACTTATGAAAAGGCATTACTTTCATTTCAGGAAAATAAACCATAACAATTTTATATCTTTGTTACTAGAAGGAATTAACCACTGTAATTTACAGAATACAGTTAACTTTTATAAGTAAACAAACACATGCGTTTTCACTGTCATTCAAAATTGACGCAAATTATAGCGTGTATAGCTTTAAAAGAGAACGAATATGTAAGCAAAGTTGTTTCTAACCTGTAGTATTTAGAATTGCACTCTTATAAGAGAGAATTAATAAATACTCCCAACCTGCTTTACTTTAAAATTTGAAGGAAAAAAATAACATATATTTTGGGAGTTGCTTTAAATTAACTCTCCTATGCAGTTACTCTGGCAAATCGGAAGTGAAACTTTGTTTGGACCCAAGCACAAATCATCGCCGTTGACAAAACTTTAAAGTTCTCGAAAATAATCGATAAATTCGATGTAATGTATTCTGAAGCATTGTTTTTCAAGGAAACTTATTTACAAATACTTTTAAAATAGTCAGATTTAAATCGTACGAACAATTTAGATACTTTTTGTAGTCGTATGTGTTCCTACGCCAGAGTTCAATATAGTCTCGTTCAACCAGACGCTCGGCTGTCTCCGTAAATCTCCGATAAGCAGAAAGTATCTCTTGCTTGTCGGATATTAGCGGAGACAACCGGGCGTCTTGTTAAAAGAGACTACAGTTAAATATTGCTTGGATCCTTACAATCTTCGAGAAATACTTTCATTACTGATTCACAGTCTGATGGAATAAACCCTTTTAATGTATCTGTCCCGCAGTAATGGCGCATGCGCATAAACGCTTCCGAGTGGATACAGCGTCTGTAGCAACTCGACGGAAATGGTTAAAACTTGTTGTGTTTACAAATGCCGTAACGTCTTCAATGCTGACGCGAGATCGAGGGGGGTCAGTTTCTTTCGCTTTCCGAAAGACAAGAGGAAACGAAGGGTGTGGATCAAAGCCGTCAACAGAGATAAGTGGGAACCAGGCGACCACTCATGGATCTGTTCTGATCACTTTTTACACGGATGGCACGGAGAAGACCCCAGTGATGACAACTACGGCCCTACGTTGTTTCAGTACAAAATAACTAGATCTGAAGAAGATTTAAGAAGAGAAAAGAGACGATTAGATCGTGAATCTACAAAGGTGTGTATACAATATAAATTAAGCCTATACTACATATATATTATAGATAGTATTACATGTAGATACATATGTATAACGTTACGGCATGCATCTTAATTTCCCTTGCCCATTAAAAATAATCATATAGGACCTATGGCTAATTCTATCATAGAATACATGCATGGTGGTCAAGAGTTCAGTTGTATAAGAATCAAAGTGTATGTATATGAATGATTGATTAGGTATGGAAATTCAGAATCATTTTTATTCTTTACCCCCACCCCAGTTAATTTAAGAAGAGTTGTTGTGGGAGGGAGGTAGCAGAGCCTGGTAATGATTTTAGTTTGTACCATATTACCCATGTACCAGTTTTTACACAATTATAATTATGTATGTTGACAAATACCTACACTGAATTTTTACTAAAGTTGATGTAAAATAAATGTTTAAAGTGGTATTCATTTTTCTTTAATAATAATGAAATAAATAAGGGAGAATTTGAGTATCATAAAATAAACAACCAAGTGTTGCAGGAGTATAATTATACACCAATTAAAACGCCCAACCAATAAATAAGTGCTATTCTGTATAATTATCTAGAAATTCTATAGATAGTTGAAATTTATTAATAAGTACTATATAAAATTATATATTAATGAAATGATTAAAATTAATTTGTGTTATGCATTAAAAATAGTTTGACCAAAGTCATGTAACAAAATGTAAAAATTAATTATCTACTAGGAAAAACATGAAGAGGAGGTGATATTGAAGGAGAGGGAGTCAGCAAGTCTTCAATTCTCACTGCTCGCCCATGGCTCATACTGCAGAGCAGAAGAGGCTACAGATGACAATGATGAAGATCTAACCATCACAACAGATGATGTTAACATTCATCTCACATGTGATTCAGGTGAGACTGGCCTAAATAATTAGATACTGCCAATCTATGCAATTGTAACAACAAATCAATATAACCATAAAACTCATAAATGGTCATCATTTGACACTTATTTTTTGTGAGGTGAAAATTTAATATTCATGTAAAATGATATAAGTGAAATAATAAACTTAGTTTGAATATTGCTGCAATATCCATAGGTACATGATTACGAATTAATAAAATTATAGGCGTGCAGTGTAAAGATGATCCCCTCCTCCTCGAAAACAGGGAGCTGAGACAGGAGATAAGTCGACTAAGGGAGGAACTTGGCAGGCACAAATGGGGTGTGCAACGCATCAAAGACAATGCTGGAATGACAAAGTTCTACACAGGATTACCGTCATTTGCCATCTTTTTGTGGCTGTTCAAGTAAGAATAATTTTAAAAAATCAACATGTGCTTCATCAATGAAACATCAATTAAACTGATTATAATGTAGAATTGTCAAATGCTTATATTAATTGAGTACCCAACTACATGTATCGCTTGGTTATACTGATCAATGACTTAATATTTTTTACTCTGCTATACTCATTAAAAATGTGCTACTATTCAATTTATAATTGTTAAATTAAATTCGATAATTAAAATTGAGAAGGGTTTTCTTTATCTTAATTATCTGTCGGTGAGAAATTTAAACATCTTAATTTATTACAGCTACCTTGCACCTAAATGCTCAAGAATGACCTATTGGAGAGGGCAGGGCCAAACTACCACCAGTGAAAGGGGGAGGATGTCTTCCTCATCTCTTAGCCCCATTGACCAATTCTTTGCAGTTCTAATGAGATTGAAAGTAGGACTTTACATCCAGGATATTGCAGAAAGATTTCAAATAAGTTCCGCCTCATTTTCTATGATCTTCACCACTTGGATTAGTTTACTACATGCTGAACTGAAGTTTCTAAATCCCTCCCCAAGCAAAGACATCATAAACAGGACTATGCCCCAGTCATTTAAAGTAAAGTACCCATCAACTAGAGTTATCATTGATTGCACAGAACTGTTTATTCAAACTTCAAGTAGCATTCTAAATCAAAGTTTGACCTTTTCTAATTACAAACACCACACAACTGTTAAATATTTGGTTGGAATTAGCCCTTCTGGTGTCATCACATTTGTTTCTGAGGGATGGCCTGGGAAAACATCAGATCGTCACCTGACAGAGAATTGTGGGCTGATCGGCTTGCTTGAGCCAGGTGACAGTGTAATGGCTGACAAGGGATTTACAATTGCTGATTTGTTGGGAAAAAAGCAGTGTTTTCTAAACATCCCACCATTTAGAGGCATGATGCAATTCTTAAAATAAAACATATATGTATATTTTCTTTTTTTCTAAATTTATCAAAATTTTGGTGGAAAATGTATATAAATGTATAAAGTTCAATTACATGATGAATATCTTAGGGTTTGAAATTCAATCATATGTAATAGATTTCAAGGCATGTATGTAAGAAATTTAACCCTTTCATTTCAGGTAATGCAAATCAGTTTTCTACTGACGATGTCTACAGGACTCAAGAAATTGCGCAGCTTCGCATACATGTAGAGAGGAGCATTGGACGGATAAAGAATTTCCACGTTTTGGAAGGAGTGGTCCCCCTTAGCATTGTGCCTCTCATTAATAAGATTTTTCAAGTTTGTTGTTGGTTGACAAATTTGGATTGCCCACTAGTTGATGGAAAAAAGCCAACTTCAGAAGATTTTTGAGTAAGTGTTGAAAAGTTTTATATATTTTACCAATCACATGTATTTACATTATACATACGTTTAGTTATTTCAAAATGAAATACATATGTATATACTTTCTACAATTCTCACAATAGTGGATAAATATGCCTCATATAAAATTCCACTAATTTTGGTAGCATATTTGTTACATATTGTTCATTGAAGTAAATTCTCTCAATGAAAATATTGTCTGACTTTGCCGCTGTCCATACCACAAAGTCCACCCAGGGGAGTCCGATGATGGCCATCTCACCTTGAATCTGTGCATAGTACTTATGCGATTTTTTCAATGTAGGGCCCAATTCACCAACTTCGAGACAAAACTGTTTTGAGTTCAATGACATAATATCTGATATTCCCAACATTGTTACATTTTGTCCTGAGATGGAGAAAGGACATTTAGTTTCTAGCAGTCCAGTGCTTTCATTATCAACCACTCTCCCATCACTGGAAGCCCCTAGAAAAGAATGTGTTGAACATAAAGTAAGGCCAGACTCTTGTACAACAGTTTCCATTTGAATAGCTCTTCTGATCTGTAGATAGTCTTCCTTAGCATCCATCTCGTGGTCAACTCCCCATTGGACTGCCAGAGGTAGCTTAGAGTACCTAATTAAAATTATAGAAATTAGTTTCTTATATCAACATTCACTAAGTATTTTTGTTCTATTTTTAAAATAGACAATGTCTGATTAAATGTGATGCATTGTGCTACTTAGACAGTGAGGACAATTCAATTACTTGTCTAGATTTGATCCATATAATATTTGTTGGATAAGGGATGTGGGTTTGTCTCATGATTGAAGAACATCACCAAATAAGGAACTAGTAATCCTTCCGAGATGAAGCTTTTTCCAGAGGTCACTAAGTCTTTGTGCTCTTGTGTGTTTCTCTATATAGTTCACTAACTCCTGGTCTATCATAGGGGGTGGCACTGATAAATTACACAAAAATGTCCTTATCAAGCTATTTTAAAAATCATGATTGCATTAAATGTGCTTTTTGCAATATAGATTGTTTATATTGCATTGCTTATAGCTTACCATTTCTTTTTCCATTTTCAGGTGGAGTGGATGGACATAAGATTCAACCTCCATTTCATTGTCCACAGCAGTTGGTGCTCCTAAGTCAGGAACATTCCATAGATGTGCCATGCCTAATTATTTAATTCAATATATAAAACAGTTTTTTCATGATAGTTATTGTTTTTGCATTTTTCACCAAGGTCAAAATTTAATCATGTTTTAACTTGTTAAGATCACTTCAAAGTTTTATGTCTCATGTATCATATCTGTTCATACCAATATGCCTATATGTGTACATTATTATGAATTTAATTAATTTGATCAGTAATATAATTGCAATTCATATTGATTTTAATAAACATAAACTTGCAATAGTTAAATAAAAAGGCTAAGAACATTATAAGTATGCTAATTTAAATACAAGAAAAGTTGTGTCTCAATTGATCAATACCTGTTTGAGGGGAAATGGCCTTCAATTCTGCAAGCTGTTGCAAGGACCAATCAATGTCATTTTTCCTATCTTCTGAATGACGAGGATCGAAATTAGCCATTGCAGATCCATGTGGTAGAGGGGAGGTTGCTGTAACATTATCTTCCATAGTAGATAACTGAGGCTTTGACAGGTTTAGAGTGCTAAGTGGTGCTGGTTTCTGGTTGACTGACCTTGGCATCTTCCACTTACATAAAGTTGATGTACAGCTCAGATCATTTCCTTGGGATGATGTAAAAACACCATTGCATATTGCAAAAAGCAACCCACCAATATGGCTACATGCTTGAGCTAACCTACAGTAATATGATAAGATGAAAATGATTGTTTAATTATTTCGCAATGCATACAAATTCAACGACTTGAATTGCTATATGACAAGAGATCAAAGGATTGATGTCAGATATAAAACAAAATTAAAAGGAGGAAGGGGGGGGGGTGAATCAAGTGTCTCAAAAGTTACTGTCCACCATTGATATTAACTATCCAAAACATTTCATGTAATTTGATTTTATTTACTATTTGAAAAAAGAAGTATAATTAAGCTACATATATTAACAGTGTACAACTTGAAGACTTAAATTTGTTGAAAATTTTAATTTTAATCAACATTTAACATACCTTTATGGTTTTTTGGGGTTTTTTTTTTTGGGGGGGGGGGGGCTTGTTGTGAATGTTAGATAAAAAATACTGTTTTATCAGACATTGGACTTTTGATCTCTCCACTAAGGTCAACATTTATTTTAAATATTTACCCAATGGGGCACTGACAATATGCAAAGTCCACTTTGTTTGTGATGCCAGTGTTGGTAATGCAAAGGTAAACCTGATACCTTTGTTTTTTCATTGAAGCCAAACAGAAGGCCTTGACATACACTGTTGTGCTATCAATCTAAAATCAAATGTAACAATCTAAATACAATGCCATTGGTTGCAGCAGCATATAATTTATCTGTAATACATGACATTGTATATTTAATATCAAAATGAATAAATAAGGGCAAATTACATCATATAAATTCTGTAAAGCAATTTGTAGAGGAAGCGTCTACTTACGTTTGCAATACTTAATTCTTGGATGTCCCCAGCATCAAAGTGTTTCAGAGATTTATCCAGTCCTTTAAAATTTTGAACACTCTGACCCCCCTGCCTTGTCCTCGAGATCATAAACTCATATAAGGACGAAAAAGAGAGGGTAGGTGGTTTCACAATACTTGATGGACCCAACAGCTGATAAGTAACCTTGTTGAACGGCGGCAAATTTTCTTTGAACTGCGAGAGTGTGGGATCACATGAAGAAAATACCTCAACAATGGGACACAGGGAATCTACGGACGTACTGTTTGCAAGGATATCGCAAATTAGATCATCTTTTTTCTTCTTCTTACTATCGATGCCTAGATCTGTTGCTATTTTTTTCAAAATGCTTATGTTTGTTTTCTTTAAATGCTCCCGCGTCGCCATACTTGTTTGACACGTATGGTAACTAATGTAAACTTGGCAACGAAAAACAGGAAGTAAGTTAAAATATTGAAAATATTATGAAGAAAATATTTTTTTTATTTAAACGATTATATGGTTAGTTTATTTAGCAAAATTCGTACTTAGAATGTTAGATATATTTTATACATTTCCCACGCGGTTCGCTTCACGTTCGTTTTCACTCGGAAGTAGTTCTGCGCATGTCTGCATATATTATTAAAGGGGTCTATAGACCCTTTCACGGTAACTGCGGTACTGCCATTTTGCAGGGCAAAATAACATAGTTTGGTGATATATGACGTAACGTCAATTGTTTCAATTACGTCATTTTATTATCTACCTACTAAAACTTCGGCAAAGTATATCAAGTTGCCCTGCAAGAGAGCAGTACCGCAGTATATTACACAACATAATTCATATGGTGTTTTCCCAGAATTCTTAAAATTGTCGGAAAAGCCCGAAAATTCATGTTGTAAAAATGTGCGTAATTCAAATACGGAGAAGAAACTATTTGTCATGCGAAATTACATATCGTTGATTTTAAGATAAATAATAATCGATAAAATCAACTTCCTTCAGTACTTCAATACCTTTAATATTAGTTAAATCTCCTCCTAAATGATGCCTCCGTCTATCAGTACTTTCAATATTTTGATTTATTCTATGCTCAACTTTTTTATTTTATCGTTAAGTGACTTTTTCCACATTAAGGCTTGACATATAATATCATATGTAAAGTTTCCTAAAAAATTCCGAAATGATTTGTATATAAAATCCCTTTAAATATATACAGCACAATAATAAACGTAATGCAGGAAACGAAAGCTGCAGTAAAAAAAAATAAAGTTTAGCAATCAAGAAATATGAATCTGCATAACCTGGAATGAAGAAGATATTCTGAATTATCGTTCGTTACAAATACAAATCAAGCATGCGTACGCCCAATTAAGACACACGTTGTTAAAAACTAGCGTTATGACGATCTTAGCAGGAAATAAACCAAAACAAAGCAAATAACTAGAACGAAGTTAATACCTTACATGTAATAACAAAGGCTAATTAAAGAGGGCTCGATGGTCATGGCCATTGTTAGGCCCTATATACCTGCTTTAAACGAAGAGCTTATGTAAAGACACAGGAAATATGTAAACTTAAAATTTAAAACTATTTGGATACTTGACTTATTATTACAGTGTAGTTTTCGTCTCTCATTGCCATTGTTATAGGAGAAGGGTGCTGTATTTAGATATATGATATATTGTTTTTATAGGGAAATGTTGGATCATACAGACCAGCTTATTTGAGATTAAATCCCAGAGTTGATGTTATTTCGTTAAACAATCAAATCAAAACTATATATGTTGATGTTATTTTGTTTAAACAATAAAATTAAAACTATATAATATGTTGACAATTTTGTTCTCAATTTATATAAAACAAAAATTGGAAACCTTTTTTTTTTTAAATTATCTTAACAGGGGAGTGCTAGACAAGGAAGTACAAGGATAGTCTGCGCATAAACTACAAAACCGGGGAAACACTAATGATTTCCCCTTGAGCTTTATGAGAAATGAAGTGTAAAGGACGGTCAAAACTCTCCGGTTGCGTTTCAGAAATCCAATCGTTGACACAATTTAACTCTATTATATATACTGTTCTTTTGTTGTTGTTTGCAATACATTTTTGAATAAAAACATAAAAAATGATAGAGTTCCTCTAGGTTAGTACATAGGTACAGATAAATGTAGTTTGTACAAAATAGTGGAATTTATGGTCAGTGAATACCGGTATATTTATGCGTTTCAGAAGTGACTTTTTCAACAAGCAGTGATTTTATATTTAATTAACACTAATAACATATACATTTATAATGGCGCCATCATAAGTAATGGTGCAGGGGAAATTTTCTATCAAATCTTTTATGAATAATTTTTCAAATATCTTGTTTACTTATCTTCTTCAAAACTAAAAAATAATGGTTGCATGATGTGGATAAACTAGCAAGTAATTCTAAACAAAAATTGAAAATATATACTAAGGTTGCGTGGTCCTGATCTGCTGCTGGGTTGAGGAGGGGGTATTTCTTGTTAGGAAGCGAAAGTACATTTTATATGAAAAATTAATGTATTTCCCATCTGTTACATGTACTTGTTGTAAGAGAAACTTGAAACCTAGAGTGTAATTTGATGAAATGGAATACCAGTGGGTTGCTAATAACCTATAGTATAATTCGAAAAAAATGAGAACACAAGACTAAAAATTTGATTTAGATTAAATACGTAACTATGTTACCTATAAATCCAGCTAGATTAAAAATATACATGAAAGTACATTTTGTCTATCATAAAATCTGCTACCAAAATATTCTTAGTGTTGTATTCTACTTAGTTGACCGGAAGCCAATGCCCCTCTTTTACTTTATATTATACCTGATACGTGGCGAATTAATCCTATTACAATTATTTTTATATTTGAATTAAATAAAGTTTTAACATCTATTGAATATTATTTTTGTATTTACAGTAGTTTAACCACATGGAAGTTTAAATATAACCATTCTTAGACTACATCTTTGTACTTTTTGGTTTTAAACATTTGAATGAATTTGTGAAAATGAGTATTGTCTGGAAAGAGAAAAAAATGGTTTCGGACCTTAGCGGCTGTTAAGTTAGACATTGCATGTAAACAGAGAGCTACGCCAAATATTTTTAAAAGGTAGGTTATCATAAACATTGCTTAAATTATCGACTAAATAATGCGTAAAAAGAAGAATAAAAAATAATACAAAACAAAACGAGATAGCACTAACAAAATATTCTTGTCGAAGCGTTCAAAAAATTGATATTGGTGTTAACAAATCAATTTATAATCCTTGAGGTTAAACACTTATGTCTTCTCTATTTACTCATCTTATCAGGCTGTTTTTCTATAGCTAAGCAATAAAATTAATTATATATGCAAGCAAGTAGTTCTGAATTCGTCTTGTTTGTCTAATTTCACCGGTCTTTTGCTTCTTTGAAATTGATATCGATTCACAGAAAAACACTAACTTGAAGATTTGATGTTTAAAAAAATTTTTAAACAGAAACCAAAACCCTGTTTACTAAGAAACAACCCATGCCGTATACACAATTTCACGCTTGTGATTTTCTATCTGATATCTCAAAGTGCATCATGATTTTCAGAAAACAAGTTTTCGACGAAAAATTATATCAATAACAAATGACAAAAAATGGCGCTTTAAACTGAAACTGAAACCGAAACTTCAACTACATTGTATTACTGATAATTATGAGGGACGCCCTAAGCAAGACGGAAACAGGAACATAATGCTACATTATATTTTGTATTTGCTCATCCTTTCAGTTGTTTCAGAATATAATCGATAAAAAAAACTAGGTTTTATTTTAATGGAATATTTTGCCAGCATAACAATTTCAATCCATTGCACATCCGAGCGCACAACCCTCTAATGAAAGAAAATAAAATGTCGTCATTCAAGCTGACACCTTCACGGGCCAGCTTTACTATAGATAATAAAAATAGACAGAAAATAAAGTAATACGAATATAAACGGAGTATTAAAAACTGGCAAAATGACCAAAATACTCTTAATTCAATTGCGAAATTCACATTCTACTTAGATTTGCTCTATCTAAGATATTTTTTCCCTTTAAACATGTAACATTGATAATACCATCTAAAGTAGTAATAACTAGAGCAGAGCTCGTGGCAAAGCCACGAGTAGGTCTTCCGTTGTTGCTGCGAGTTGAAAATTTATATGATTTGGTGTCAAATGATTATAATGACTAATGACTAAAATTTCACTTCTGATTTTGTTATAAAAACGTGTTGTGATTGAAAACCTGTATAAAGACAGGAAGAAAATGTTTTAGGAAAACTATTTGTCAAACACAGTTTGTGTAATTGTTTTGAAATCTCTTTAAGGCCCTGTCACACCAAGTTGCGTTCCCAGGGCGTGTTCACGGCCTTGTAAAATTCATGGAATCGCCGTAGGATCGCAACGAAAATTAAGAAAATATATACAATCTTATTAAAAAATTTTACAAGTGAAAATGTCACGGCATCCTGACGGCGACCGAGGCGTTCTAACAGAGCTCCCAACTACGTTTCCACAGAGTTCTACTTGGCAATTGACTGCGTTCTCGCTGGGTATCCGCCGAGCGCTCATGACGTGCTATGAGTTTTTAGCGCGAGTCCACGGCGTGCTCTGCGCGCTGACTGCGTGCACATGCGCTGTTGGAGACTTTACGGCGCTGTCACGGCGACCTTACTCCACTTCTACGGCGTGTTTATCAGAACGCAGAGCCACGGCGCGTACTTTGTGCATGTTCAAAGTGCGCACCGTCGCATGGCGTTCTATAATGTTCTAGGATATCCAACCGCAGCGAACGAAGATGCCGTTGCGTTGTTACGGCGCTGTAGCAGACTCTAGTTCGTTTACCATGGCGTTTTACATTATTCAATGACACAGCAGGATCGCCGTGAGGACGCAGCTCCAGTTTGACAGGGGTTTAAACAACGAGTTTAATGGCGAGTTAAATTGTTAAGGGTAGCAAGGATTGTTATATACATGTTATATACATGTACTCATGATTCATGAAAGGAAATGTATTTTTTTTTTAAACAAACCCGCCTTAAAAACATGTAACTTCTGTAATTAAATCTTTCTAATTTTTTGAAGACTATGTGCAAGTTTGATATTGTTGCGTGCTGTCAAAATTTGGTAAATAGTCAAAATTGATCTCTGAAAATTTCTTCAGGGCTGATATTATTTAATAATACGAGTAGACTTGAACATTCAAAATAATAATCAACTATCAAAGATCATCGGGAGAATTTATGCATAAGTGAGCGTCTAAATTTTACACCTGATATACAGACACCGCTATGTAACGTAAAATTAAATAACATAATTTAAAGAAATGAATATTACTTCTCTCGACGATGCAATAATATGCAAAGTCCCTATTTTTATGTCAGTTTTTTCTCCTTTATCGGATCAAAAGTAATTATCTCGGAGAAAGTTTACGTATGTATTTTGAAAAAAAAAACGGGAGAAACTTCAAACTTCAATAAAAATAAGCGAAAAATTATGGTGTTACGGTTTTTATTTTCAGTTAATTTAATTAAATGTGACAAAGGGGCATATTCGGTCGGATTTTTGGGGTAACATGTACATGAAGTAAATTTGATGCAAGTTCCATGTTTGTTTTTTGTGTGTGTGTTTTGTTTTTTTTTTTTTTTGTTGGCTAAAGAGCACATGTCCATTTCACTTATGTGTAACTTTGAGAAGCGCATATATTTTTTGGAGGCAGATATGTCGCTATATTATAGTCTGTAAGTCAAGTGAACTAATCTGTCCACACTTGCAATACTTTGATGATTTCTATGGCGACCGCCTGCATAGCATAATGTAGTCGTATTTCATAACATCTAATCCCAAGAACAAATTACCTTTGACTTAAAACTTTCAATTATGATATATATTATTCTGTTCATAACTATATATCATAGAAGTTTAGCGTGTTCAACAGGTTAATTTATTATAGCCACGTTCTCAGATTACGATCTCGCACCTTTAATGTGAAAATGAAAGTCTTATTGTTTGATAATTGACCACTTTGAAGAAAACACCCTTCGAACTATTGATTAATTGCATAACAATTGATGATCTGCAGCCATAAAAAAACTGGGGCTATATATGTTCTGAGCTGTGTGCGCTGAAGCGACTCAAAATTTTCGGTAGCACGTGGCGATTGAATTTACGCAATAAAGAAAGTTGAAATTTACAAAGACTGACCGAATAAAAAACGGGAGGGAAAGAGAAACACGTTCAGGAGAAAATGTTACACATGAGAAGTCCTTATCAAATGATTTTCGACAGATCTGGAATTTAAAAAAAAAAGAGCACTTGGCAGCGGGGCGGTGGGAGGGCAACACAGAAATAAGTTCGTTTTCACAATGAAACGAACGACCATGTAGAAACACTACATAAGTTATTAATATGTGACCGACAGAATCTAAACAAAACTTGTTTCAAAACTCATGTAAATATTCTTTAAAATAATCACCGAATGCCTCAATTCAGGGCATTCTTTTATCGTGCCAGCACCTACCGCAAACATGTAACATGGAACTTTGATCATAATTTGATTTGATTTTTAAATTACCTTGTACGCTGTCCTATAAATCAATGCTAAATCAACTGTACGAGTAAAATAAATTTATCTGTTCACCTTAAACCAATATAATAGTTGAAAACATAATACAAATAGTTGCGTTCGTACAAAATAACAAACATGCACGCGTGATAAGGTACATGTAGAAGATGTCCACTTGCGCGGGATCTCCTCGGCCCTGTGCGAGGGATGATCATTATTCAAAGGTTTTAATATTTGTGTTTTTTGGGGGTTTTTTTGGTTGATTGAAAACATTATTTGTACAGTTTTTAAAACATTAAAGACTTACAAACCAACCATTTAAATATGTCTGACGAGTATTTCCGATTTGGAGTAATATCGCTTTTATTAATTTTCAGAACGACATTTTAATTTACTTTAAATAAATACAAAATGAACAAACTTTTATAACATAAAATTAAAACAGTGTACAGTGTATTTACGGCTATATAAACTCAAACACGTTCATATTCATGTAAGTGTGCGGGTGCGAATCTTGTGTATTAGATAACCGTTTACCGCTAGGTAATGCAGCCGTGGCTGATTTCCTCGGCCGCGGGCGAAGGATATATTACGTAAAGGTTTAACGCATACACACGCACAGCTCAGAACCTAGGAAGATTTGAAAAGTGTGCAATTTAATGACTAAAATCTATCAAATAGAAATTCTTTTTTTTTTTACTTATAACCCACAATTGATCTATATATCTGATATTGCATTAGATTGAGAATGGTATTGCTTTTATTAATTAACTGAACGATTTCTTAACCATTTTTCAGTTCGCAGCTAAATTAACTCATATATGAGAGACGGAACTCTCGTGTATTAGATAACCGCTGACCGCTAGGTCGTCCAGCCGCGACCATGGTGACCGATTTTTCGGCCGCGGGCGAGGGATAGGTTACGTAATGATACGCACACAGCTCTGATTCAAGGTGGATTTTAAATGCATGCAGTATGATAAACAACAATAACTTAAACTTCTTTTTTAAAAAAGCATGTGTTCTAATTTTTTTTGTCATGAATTAAAGCCCCCTGTATAAACCATCATACTTTCTGTGGTAACTTTATGCCAGTTTTACGCACAAAGACCTTCGTTAACTTGCCAAATGAAAACATGTACATGTTAACATGTAAAGCCTTTTACACTCATACTACACAAATCACTTACAAAATAACATTGTAACGACCTTTATGAGATCCCAACAAACAACTATTCCAGCGACAGTCATATCGAAATCCTAACCGTTTTTGAGTTATTAAGCATAATCTTTTAAGGGCCACTGGCCCTTAATTTAAGCGGCCATCCCTTTTTTATTGGTGTCAAATGAAAGCCCTTAACATTATGCACAACTTTTGTTCTATACGTATTTAGGAAATATTTCAAACTAAAAAGTTACGAAGCTAAAACATGAGAAAAATTTTGCTATTTTTGAAACATAGTTTTCGATTGATTAATTCGAGTGGAATAATTGGAAAAAACTAAAATACAAAAATCAGAGGACAATATTCAAAGTGTCAATAATAAAGATTTTAAACTATAAATCATTTTCTACGGACCATTTCGGAGCCTTTGTCTGGAAACTAATGCCCCTAAAATTTTAGAAAAAGGGGAATAACTCAAAACCGGAAGTTGCGATTTCAATTTTTTTTTGGTGCTCTAGAAACCTTATTCAATTTCACTATACCGTGAAAGAAATCGGATGAAAAACAAATAAGTTATTGAGGTTTTAAAAACGTCTAGAAGAAGAATAACAATAATGAAGAATTACCATCAGAATCAGTAAAAGGTCTTCCGTTGGAAACGGAAGACCTTAATGACAATCATGTTTAAAGTAATTATATTAATTTATTAGGTAAATCTCGGATGAAATAACTTCACAACAATGGCGGGTTACTGTATTTGGTTTGTTCTATCATTTTCTCAGCCAATTTGTTAACGCTAAATATTAATTTTCCCTTTGTTCAATAGCGGGTCTACACAATATGCTTATCATGTAAAGAAATGGAGGTCATCACTATAAGCTTTTGTAATGATCAAAACATGGAGCTTAATTCTACCAATTCTAAGTAAAACAACACAAAAACCACAACTATCAATAGTTGCGACACATTTTTGAATACAGGTAGGTAGGTTCTAACACACCAGCTAAGATTAATAATATGCTTTCAATTAACTAGTGAGGTATTGACTTAGTGAACGCTAGGAAATTGAAATTGTGTCACATGAAATATTCTACAGACGGTAAAATATCGATTCCCCGCAGCAGCAACAACAACGGCGCACACATACACACACAGATCAATAATTTGTTGTAAGTTTCCGATCTAAACAGCTGCTGAGAACGGAATCGCATTTTAAGGTAACAAATACTATTAGATTTTACCTCGTTGCATTTTCCTTTTTTTAAATGAATGTTTATTCCTGTAAACTACAAGAAAATCGTTTGATTTTTATCTAATCATTTGGTTGAAAATATTGAAAATTTGACAGCCTAATTTAAAGTTTGTGTTTGATAAGACAAATTGTTGTTTTCCCTTAATTATATCTTAATTCAGAATAAATTTATCATATATTTATTATAATCAATGTTTGCGGGCTGATCTGAAATTGTATTGTTTCCTTACATGTACCATGAAGTTATCGATTTAAGGACATCTTTAATTCATGCATGTTTGGGAATATAAGAAAACATCGCCCAGCAGCCATGTTCACGAAGCTGTCTTAGGACTATGGTGTGTCCTAAGTAAATGTTAAGTCCTCTCGAAGCTCTCCTAAATTTAGGAACCGCCATAACTTTGTCCTAACTTTGGGACGTCACTTACGTTGTCCTAAGACCATCCCAAGGCTGTAAAATCACGTTTTAAGGAGTTTTGGGAAAGTTGTGAAGCTTTTTCTTAAGACCGGTAGAATAAAGCAATTTTTTCTACAGTTCCAGCATTTCCGACAAACCTAAAATTCCTTTTTTGGGAGGAAGGGGGAGGGAGGCATAGTCATTTATTCTATAATGTACTGTGGTTTCATCAATATTCGTTGAATACCAATTTTCGTGAATTTCGTTATTAAGTTGATCCATGAAATTAGATGTTCATTGAAGTGCAATTTCTATTAACATTTTGTATTCATAGGGTCATTGGCCACGAATATACGTATCCTTGAAACTGTGATTTTCACTTTTTCCACAAAAATTGATACCCTTGAATATTAATGAAACCACAGTAGTTCATTTTAACAAAATTATGGGAGCTGACAAATTATGGAATTTTTCTTTTCTCAAACACTGTCTGTTTGGCGAATAAAAATTATTCACCTATTTTTAATATCTACATTGTACACTAAGTGAGTTACATTCATTGTTTTGATTACTTTTTGATAATCAAAGTACTGAAGTACTGAAAGCCGGGCTCTTTTGATGTGGCTTTATGCATATTGTGTAGTAAAGACTGAAAATCTCTCTCTCTCTCTCTCTCTCTCTCTCTCTCTCTCTCTCTCTCTCTCTCTCTCTCTCTCTCTCTCACGCTTTTAATGTCGGCAAAGCGTCAGAGAGCAACCACATTTTGTAAACGGCTATAAACAAAAATATGTCTGTCTAGTAGAACAAATTTCAACAGTGTCTGCCTTGAATTTTGCAACAAGCGTTATAAATTCACTTCCCCATTTCTTCAATGTGCAGCAAAGTAGTTCGTGGAAATTCATGCGCATTGTATGTGTCCAAATTGCATAGTCTTGTTTTTAAAACGCGTAATTAATAAGAAAACTAAAAAACATAGACAATTCTCTTGAAATTAAAAAAAAAAACAAAAAAAAAAACCCAACGCTTTTGACAAAACGTGGCTCTTTGTGTAACTATTTGGTATAACGGAAGCTTTTACTTTGACGCTGTTAGGTTTTTTGTTTACTTTTGAAGTTGTGCTATTTATAGTAACATTGGCGATTTGCCTGCCTACAACCAGGACTCTGCTTTTAGCAGAGCCCGGCTAAAAATTATTCAAAAGTCCTTAGCTAAAATAGAAATTTACATCGGTTTTTATAAGCCATGCGTGATCATTCTTAATTTTTATCACTTCATTCTGAAAAAAAAAATAATCTTTAAAACATTTGTTGTATTAAATAAACTGTATTTATGTCTTTTCGAGATATATTACAACTTATTTCTTATTGAACATGTTCGTGTATTCTATATATTGCAGATTAAAGGGAAATTGGTTGTGTTTTACGTGTACATGTGTTTCTACATGTAACGTTAAATTCTATGAAAAGCGTGTGTTTATGTGTTCCATGCACTTGAATGAGAAGATTATCGAATGTTAATTTACACTCAAAGAATGAACACGTGTTGTTTAAATAAGTATCTGCTTGTAAGCCATTTCTGTCCTGATACATATTTCTGTATAGACACAAATAGCAGTTATTTGGATTTCTGGGGGGAGGGGGGATTTTTTTAAAATTGTTATTGGTCACTTGATATATATTTAGGTAAATGTAAATTGCTAAAAATGTAAGGCCTATTGTGTTAACTACCTACACGCACAGTTTTCTCTGGCAAGATGTTTAATGATTAATCCCTACACAAGTCTCTCAAAATTGATTTCTATGTATAAATGTGAAAATAAGAATGGTTGTAGAAGGTCAGGATATCCCAACTTAACATGTTCCTAAGTTACCGTCGAGCTACATCTTTTAAAGGCGTGTCATACCTTGATCTAAGGACGTTCCTAACTTTTTTCCTAAGTCATATCTTAGGAACATACTTAGGTCATATCTTAGCAAAGTTTCGTGGACATGCTTGCAGTTCTTCAATTTATCAAAAGACTGTTTCTAGTGGGCCATTTGTTCACACATCCTGCCTTTTACACTGCCTTCGATATTATTTAGTGAAAATTCATCGATTGCATTCTGTACTTCCACATATGATATTGATCCATATGCATCGTTATTTTGGATTATTAAAAACGCCTGTATAACTGACTCATGAAAAACAAGGGTAATCTTATACGGTTAGATATTTCAGACTATATTTGAAAAGCATTCTTTTCCTATTTATTACAACGATATTAAGTGTACCGAACTTCCGAAAATTCATATCACAGGCGTTTGTTTCTGTAATTATAAAAGTTCTCCCTATTGTATTATGAGAACACACGGTATCTAACTTTAAAGTAGCAAATTAATACAGAATTGTGAACCATTTCGCACAGTTATATATATTTCTTTCATAGATTAATATTTTGTTCGAAAATGAAATTTATGACAACTGGTAGTAAATGTGTTTTGTGGAGCACAACTATGATGCTAATATGAAATATTGTAGTTTAACAAACTGTGTGGTAAAACATGTGACAAAAAGAATCTCTCATAAATTTGATATATGATTTTTATCCACATTTTATTTTTATAAACATCTTTTATCAGAGGCTCGGGGATAGAAAACACACAACTCGTTGGATAAAAAACATAAACAATTATGATTGCAAAAAACTGTAACTGTGGTACTGCTCTTTTGCAGGGCAAAATGACATAATTTGGTGAAATATGACGTAACGTCAATAGTTTCATTTACGTCATTTAATTATCTACCTACTAAAATTTCGGCAAAGTATATCAATTTGCCCTGCAAGAGAGCAGTACCGCAGTTATCGTGAAGGGGTCTATTCCCACGAAAATATATATGACACCAAAAGTTAACACTTAGCACTTTTTCAACAAATTCCTATTGGGTCCCATAGTAAAAGTGTTAATTTTTGAGTCATTGCCCTAGGAAATTGGGGTGGTAAATAAATATTATTTTCGTCCTAAGATAATAATTATCAATTATTGATATGGTAGTAAAACTACAAGCAAGAAATTTCATCAAAATATTTAGATTAAATAATTAGACTCGTTAAGTCATGAGTTCAAAATTCTGAATATTTTACTATTTTTAGCGATGAAAGAACTCATTCTTAAAATCAGTGCACACTCATTGCATTATTGACAAGTTTTGAACGGTAGTTATATTTATGCAAAGTAGTGAACTACATTGTGCCATTCGTTTTAATATTATTCAATACGTCTCCTAACGCCCCTCAATCATACGTATTCTTTACTATGAATATTTGTGTACCTCAATTACCACACCTTGTTATTCTCACGCTCGAAGAATCTATCGGCTCTGTGCAGACTGATATTTAAACAAACCTTTGCTGTTAGTTATAATAACCTTCGCAATTTTCGTCCTCGGTCGATATACTCTCATCAGATCTATAAAACCATGTATTGACCTCATCAAAAGGCTATAATTGTACAGTGTATAGTGTTCTAAATCATAAGTTCAAAGGAAAATTACATAACAGGAGCAGAGCAAACACGGATCTCTAAAACCGTTAGAGGCATGATCAGGTGCCATGGAGAAGTAAGCATTATCTGCCGACCGGTCACACCCGTCGTGTGTTTTTTGTCGTAATCGGGAAAACGGAAAAATCTGTAGACAATTCGGTAAATAATAAGGGCCTAACAATAAGCATGAAAAACGTCAGTCAACATTCGACCTAGCGAAAGGCTGTATTTGATAACAAGTCGTTGTATCAACAATGAAACTTACGAAATGATGACTTCAATCGATACTGTTGATAACCTTGTTTTATCAACTTGTTTGTCAGTAGCTTGCATCGTTTTAGAAATTGATCATACATAGAGTAACCCTTGCGTATCGAATCAACTGAGAAACAAAGAAACGACATTCATACGGGAAAAGTTTACTTCCAAGTACAAAGAAAATTTCTCATTTGTCCATTTGGTTTGAATATACGGAAATATCCAAGCAAGAATAGGACATTTACGCGGAAAAAATTACGCCGAATCACAAACGTAAGCAAAGAGCAATGGCTGCCTAGTAAAGCCAAAAGAACTTTCCTTTGTGTGTAGAGAAACGCCTACAGCGCTAGCTCACCTTTTTTTTGTAAAATGTACATGTAAGCTTGTCACGAGCTTTATTTGATTAAATCCTCACCAGAAGAGCGTTCTGATAAAAAAAGATATACCATGATTTGCTGTGATACGTCATTTTAAAGGGCAACTACTCTAATTTAAAAGTAATTTTCAAAGAGCAGCTGTTACAAAAATAAAAAAAATAAAAATATACAGCTTATTTATAACAGTAATTGAGGTATCGAGATACACATGTAATGTCGGTCATATTGTCGACTATAAATACCACCCGACAAAGAAAGAAATACACCTGGCAGTCACGTGACCTGTTTAAACCGATAACAGTGTGACATTTCAGTCCGAGGGAAAACAAGTTTGATCTTTTCGAAACTCATCGTTATTCTGGGTAACCTAAATTGTTGCGGATCCATCATCCAGGAAAACGTATGACATTGACATAAGATTGTAGACTGATATTCCAGTACTGTATTTATACAAGCTGCAAAAGTCGTCTCTATATAATTTCTATTATATTAATCATTTTTATTTATTCTTTTAGGCGCTTTTTTTTTGTTATAAAAGTTTGCACTGTAATACAATAGCAACACAATGTATGAATATTATACTAAAGGGTAGATATTTTTGCAGAAACAAGTGTTTTTGTGTAATACATAATGTGCTTGCTATGCGTCGATCTGTTCAACTGTATCAATGCATTAAAAAGAAGAACCCTGCTTCGATATGTTATGATATGTTTTGTTTTTTTTAAACAAGCTAATTAGAGGTGTTAAATCATGATGTCACGTTGCCTAAAAATACACATTGTAATCCCAAAAAATAATTCATGAGTGATATCCACTGCGTATTGAGCTAAACATGAGACAAAAACAGTGTAATTAAAAATATCAACGTCTTTACTTTCTTATATGTAACATTTTCCCAACGATTTCTTTATCGGGGGTTATTATTTTCTCTGGATATAGTATCAGGTGCCTAAACCCCTTTAACAATAAGATTTAATTTATTCCCTCAAACAGATATGTTTGTAAATATAAGATTATTAAATCTATTTTGTTTATAATCATTAAAGGAGATCCACCATCGTTGGCAATGGGTTCGAGACCACTGCAACATTTTCAGAAAATTGTAGAATAAATTTTATTAACTTAAATTCATGAATCGTGATTAAAGCTGCTTGTTCCGATTTTATATCAAATTTCATTACGCTTTCAAATGAATATATATGCGTATAGCTGTAGTATAAATTTATAATAATAACCATTGATGACTGTACTTTACCCGGTCAACTAAGTCACATTTTAATAGAAAAATGGTAAATAAAATTGTTTACAAACAAACCTTAAGTGTACCGCGCTATTTATGTCGATATAAATAGGTGAAAGTCTTTAACTTAAGATAACAGGTCTGTATGGATAACTTTTTTATTTTTTTATAGTGAAAAAATGGAACTTTTTTATTAACAGATCAGACTTTTTATTTTGTCCTACCCATAAATCAAAAGATTACTAGATAAATGTGAATACCAGTTTCAATATGTTGAGTACTTCTCTGATTATTCATTACTAGTATTTCAATTCGCAAATTCAACGAGGCGGGGTTTCTTTTTTTGGTTTAAATTAGGTGTGTTCTCACATTGACAAGTTCAAATGACGAAAACTTTAAATATATCTTTTTGCTGTTAAATCATATTCAGAATGAGAAAAAATTTTCTTGGGCTATAAACCTGGGACCTACACAAACACGGAAGCAACAACAAGTCTGGAAGCCGGGCGGCAGTCCGTTTAACCCTTGCTGTCAATGTAGGTTAGATTGAGAGAAAAAGAAATAGAGAGAAATAGTTTTTAAATCAAAATTACTCATTATGAGAAAGAGAGAAATAGAAAGTGATAGAAAATTAGATAGTTATATTTAGTTAGCTTTTAATCCATTTTAAAATTTAAACTTAACAATCAAATTAACCTTCATTTTTACTACTACACGTACAAATTGACAAAATCCATTTTAAAGTTCGATAAATACATGCAAGATAAGACTAATTGCTACCAGTCAATATTTTAATTCATACTTTCATAGCTAACGTTGTGATCTTGTTATTTAATGGTATGTACCAACATTTTACATGTAGCAATAAAGTATTTAACATTGGGATTTTATGAAACCACTTTTTAAACTATATTGTAATTGTTTTGGCATAAAAGGAAAAATTTAAAGGAATACACTGTTTTCTATCTGTAAATCTAATAAAAAACAATGTACGACATAATTTTAGAAATCAAACAATTAGTAAAACTTTCCTAATACTTAAACTTCAATCTGTCTGAATCAATTTTATTAACACAACTTTTCATCTGCTTCTTTCATCCGTGTAATTGAAATTTAATGACATCAAATGATTTGTGAAAGAAGTGACATTTTCATTTATTAATTTTTAACATCGTCGTGACCTAAAACAGGGCATGTTGAAATGTTTATATTCTTTGAAATAATTCCTGATTTATTACATTTTTCTTTTTTTAAAACATAAATAATGTTCAAAAGAAAAGAAGTACTGAAAAAGAATAAAATTTCAAAATGTCATATATAACTGCTTTCGATATGACTTAAAAGCAAAAACGTCTAATTTACTCAACAATTTCTAAACAGGTTTATAAGGTTTGAAATAGACGCTAAAAAATTTACTTGATAAACAACGTTCTGTGCAGGTTTCGAGAACTTTTCCTGTTTACGTAATGTTAATGGAATTCCCAATGACACAGCTGTGTAAAACTCCCGACCAATTACGACCTTAAACATGCAATAGCGGCATATGCTAAATCCCGGTATGACGAAAAGAAAAAAAAAATGCTGCACAGACTTTATATGGTAACTAAACGTATTCTAACTGAAGGTGAACATCCATGTTATACTAAAGATGTCACAACTGGAGATCCATAATTTAAATACCTAACAATGTGGATCGTCTATCAGACATTTAATCATTGTTCATGTGTGCACAACGATCGTTATACCCAAAATAAAGTTATCTGATATTTCTAAAATGCAATAACCTTATCGTCTTTCAAATTTAGGATAACAGGCTATTATTACATCTGAAACTGAAAGACATGAGTCATATTCGACAGGCTTAACTAAAATGCAGAACGTAAGTGGAAACAAATTTCGATTGCATTGGAAAAAATATACTAAACGTTCAGAAAGATGGATATCCTCCAGGCTGCTAAGAACTAATTAAGGAATCTGTGTGATCAATTATTTGGGAATGGAATACTTTTTTCTAGGATTGACATTTCAATTACATAAATTAATTTTTTTTTTATTTTTATCAAATGAATAAGAATGAAAACATTATTTTGTGAAATAGGAATTATCTCGGATTTTCGTGAAAAATAGGTAACCACTTTGATTTATCATTTCATCGCATAAGGTAAGTATTTAAACATTAAACAACGTTTGTCGTAAGTCATGCGTTATTACGTCTTGTCCGTACCCGATATAACTGAGGCATAACGATGTATATTAAAAAGAAACCAAGCCGACATAGAAATTTATTTATAACAAATCTTCTTAAAATACAGACTACTGTAATCAATATTAACCAAACGCATAATAAGACCAGGCTTTGTCGATTGCATATTTAAAATATAGATCGCTTACTTTTTCCCTAAATAAATATCATCTGTTGTGAAGTTGAATATAAACCTAAATGATTCTTCCGAAGATTTTTTGGACATAAATCATTGAAAGTCCATAAACATACATGTATCCAAATCCTTACTGAGATCGAATCCAGTGCAACAAGGGAAATAAACATACAAAGGGAGGTAATTTGACCTAACGCTATCGTTAACGTTGCACATTTTATTATAGTATACACTTAGCCACGAACATAAATATACCCTCACCACTTAAAAATGTTAGCATTAAACTATTCCTCAAAAAGTAATTTCATTATCCAAGAACAGTCTTTCAAACAAGTAAACATATTTAAATATTTTTTTTTTTTATCTTGAAAACATATCAGGTAATTATTGTTATCGGCATATGATTCGGCAATTTCTAAATACCAATCTCGATCCATAATACTTACCGATATCCAAAGAAACAATTTTATGCGATTTAAATAATACAGAAGGTTTGTTCAAATCGTGTTATTTTTTAACAAAACGATAAATATTTTATTAGAGTGATGACACTACAACATATGGAAAGTTTTGATTTTATCGATTCTTTTTTGGGGGGTTGGGGGTGGGGGTAGGCATTTCAAAATATATATTTTAAGGATTTCTAACAAAAAAAAAGCCAATGTAATCATGAAACGGTGGAAACATTAGAATATAATAATAAGTAGTATTTCCTTCGTGTATGAAAAAAGGAAGAATTAAATTAGTTTATTGATTTGACTACAGCAAAGTTAATAACATCTCAAACGAAATCAGACAAATATTGAACAGCCATGCACGATTATCATCAGTGAATCATTTCCTTACCACACAACCTATTTTTAAACATGTGCTCACAGTTTAATCATTTTGCAATTGTATTTCGATCTTTTAATCAGACACAATATAACAATGTTGACTAATACGGCTCTTGCTTTTCTAGAACAACTATGAAATTGTCGATTTACATGTATCAAATTGAGTACACAATTTTCGTGTTTCGTTCATTATAAGGCTACAAGATAAGGGAAAAAATAAACGGTTTTTAAGGACGACGGACCCAATTCAAGATTTCTTACCTCTGCGCAGAAATCGCGCATATTCTATGAATATGACTGTCGTTATTAAGTACATCAGAATAAGAAAAAGTAATAAACATTTTCATTATTCTAAACATAATTTGTGATGCCAAAATATTTTTAGTGGAAAAAAACTAAGAAGAAGAAATTAGTCCAAATTTCCTCTGTTTGCGACAAGTCCGTTATATCTCCACGGTTTATAAATTTTACAACCTCCAAAGGCAGTTTATAGTTTTATATTCTGGTACATATTGAATTTATACCTTAACCTAACAATATTTATATATTTTAAGAAGTTAATGTAACGTAAGGCAATATATAATTATGTCCTTTTTACAATGATATTTCTGAAGATAAATGAACCATGCAGTGAACTTTGACACAACCCCTCAACCTCAACAAATTTAGGTCGATGACCTACATTTTTTTTTGTACATAGGTAAGCTAATTGACTTCTTAATATTACAATTTAATTAGAGTAAAAAATCTATTGCAGAATTTTTAAAATATCAGTTTTTATACCTCGCCCCAGAAAATTCCCATTACTTTCTATTATATCTGTGGATTTTCGTACCCAAATTTTGAAACGCTCCTAGTGAAATAAGGAAATCGATGATCATGTTATGTTTTTATAAAAGTTCACTCACCATTAACTAATTAACATTATATTAAAATTTGAATAATAAAATCTATTGTAGAAATTAATTGGGTCCGCCGTCCTTACAGCATGCACATGTCCACCATAAAAAATACCGAGGACATTACTTAACGCAAAAAATAATTTTTAATTTATGCTATTTCCTTTCCAAATGTTGCATACAGATAACGTACATATTGCTAATAATGGCTGTCAGGTGGTTTCATTTGTTAAAGTTTCTACAATGTATGACGGTAAATCAAAATATACTAAACGTGATTCGAATATCCAAAATAACTGTTGTAAATGACTTCTCTCTTTCACAAATATTATCAAAGAAAATCCAGATCCCCAAGGTCTACAATACATTATATATACGTTTAAGTTTCCATTTTATAATCTTGTATGCCCAGATTCCTGTCGACTCCATATATAATGCGCTCACTCTATTTCAGTCAGTATATAATAAGTAAAGTAAAAATGCATTTAAAAAAAACTACAGCAAGTATCTGTAAACATTAAAGTTTACATCAGTTGTCTTTGTTTCTAACGTATGCACAGCTATTATATAAACAATAACAGGTTTTTGTTGGTCATAATGATGATAATAATAATGAAGGGAGCAAAAACTCTGAAAACCTGCTATTGCGTAAAACATTCGATTGAAAAAACCAAAAAAAACCCACCTCGACCAATAATACAAAGGGAATAAAGTCCCCCCTTATATAGATTGGGGTTTTCGCAGTTTATAAACAAAGCAGACTGAGCCGCATGCAATATATAATCTTATTAACATCACTGACAGTAATGGAGGTAGTCCCGCTTTTTTCCCCTTAAAGGCTTGGCTGTCTACCAGGTGGCAGGAAATCGAGCTCCACCCTGGCCTTATATGGCAAAACTTGGCCGCTATGCATTTGCCAGGTAATATTTAATGTATAAAGTGCTTGACAACATTGCATAACTACCGTGTTTAAATACAGTCTAGATGTGAACAGGTAGGGTCGTTATGTTTTCAGTATAGTAGAGTAGCATACGCTCCAAAAAGTATTAACACAATGTTGTTTTAAGCATGAAGTATGAATATGATTAATTTTGAATTGAACTATCTTGAGAAAAATGAATCTTGTAAAATATCAATATAATTGTTTTATGTTGTTTAAAAGTATTGCAGGTTTCGGGTTTTTTTCCTCTTGTATAGTTTTGTATGGTTACCAAAATGTTCTTAAAGCAGATTTCTTTAATTAGGAATAACGTTTAAAAATTACAATGAAACTGACCAAAACTTTAAACGATTTGATAATGTGTTGTCATAAGTGAAAAACGAATGCACAACTTTATCTATATAAAATACGATCGTTTTGTTTTAAATTGTTTTCCTGTCCATTTTAAGGATTTGCTATCATCACCCAAGAACACTGTTCAGCAATTAATCGTTTAACTTTTCTTGGTTGGTTAAAAAGATTCAACGACGTTTAAACGATACACTTACTTGCTCCCGATTATTTTATTATTTCAACTCGCCGGTAAACATGGTAAAGATAACAGTCGGACTTAAAAAAAAAGATTTAAAAGCGCGTTTGAAATGTGCCTTTGTATGTCATAGTTGTGCAAGACCAAGCATTTCCTGACAAGCTAAATCGATTTTTTCTCTTAACACATTCTGCACAAAGCTTATTCATTCGAAGCAAAAGTAGAATTCCCAATTGCGAGTTTTAAAAATATTGATTGCAGCTCATGTTAATAAGGTTTTTAAAAATCCTCGCTCAATAGGACGCCGTCGTTTCTTTAAAAACTGCTGTTGCAGTTGAGCGAAGTCGTTGCGTGTAAAAACAGTCGACTGACGACTTATATGTATTATTCAAAGATTTTAAAATCCAAACATAGCATACTTAGCAAGATATAATTGTTGTTATTAACTGCAGTGTGCAATTGGCATTGTAATCCACAGTTTTCCTCAATACAATGAACATACTTTGAATTAATACACTGTTGGCAATACGCTATAGATTATTTTGGGGGACGAGGCCAAGTACGGGTAATCTTTCTATATATCAGGATCAAAGTACATAGGATATAGAATTATCTTCATTCTATAAACCATCATTACATGTAATGTATTGAAATGTAATGTAATTGCAACACACTATTGTGTTTATGTTTTCGAATTAGAGTTAAAAAATGCTGACGCATATTATATGCATACTAAGTTTTTGCTGTCTATGAGGACGATAGCAAGATAGCACGTTTATATTGCCCAGAGACAGCAACTATTTCACGAGGCGAAGTCGAGGAAAGTAGTTGCTGTCTAGGAGAACAATTAACTTGCTATCATCTATCAAACTTTATTTGTCGGCAATGCAAATTATTTTGATGGTAAACAAATTGGAGTACTCAGATTTTGAATTAAACGTAGCGTCTCGGATTACAACATATGAGTTCCGAGATATATTAAATCGAGGGAAATGGAATGCCGCCGGTGAATAGTTTCGATGACTATTCACCATCGGCGGATAACACGGAAACTATTTCAAGGTTAAATAGAATAGCGTGTTTATTTGTTGTAATTTTACATCGAAAATATACACAGAGGTATAATAAAATGATATCGATATATAAGAATATATTAACTTGTTCTTTTTAGCTCACCTGAACAGAAGGTTTTCAGATTCTTCTCCAAAACTACTAGGTCAATTTCAACGAAACTTTGCAAACAGCATTATTAATTGGCTGAAGGGGATTCCATTTTGTTTAATTGAAGAACATTGTCCCTTTTTAAAGGGGAGGCAATTTAAAATTATTGAAATTTTTTTTGTATTTCTTAAACTCTTCTTCTAAAAAACAATTGGGCTAGAATAGCTGAAACTTGTGTGGAAGTAGTGTTGATTAGAACTTATGCACATAATAATATCCCGGGCGTAGGCTAGGGCCACAATCGGGGTTGAAATTTCAAATTAAATCAAAAATTATTCTCAAAAAACATTTGGCCAGAAAATTTCTAACTTGTATGGAAGCATCCTCAGGTAGTGTAGAATCAAGTTTGCTCACATCACGATTTTAGGGTGTAGGGTGGGGCCACAATGGAGGTCAATTTTTTCACAAAGGATTTTATAGAGAAAAATCTTTCAAAATCTCCTCAAGAACCATTTGGCCAGAAAATCTGTAATTTGTGTGGAAGCATCCTCAGGTAGTTGAGATTCAATATTGTTCAAATCATAATCCCTGGGGTAAAGGGCTGGGCTACAATGGGGGAGGGGGGTATAATTTTTAAAATCTTATTCTCAAAAACTGAAACAACAAAAAGAGTTAAATGCTTAACTTAAAGAAGATGTTCTCCACTAAGTTGTCTAGATATTTTATTTGAAACACTCAAGACGGGCTTAAGCTTTTCTGTCCAGTTATGGTTATTGTTGCTCATTTGAGCGATATGGCCCCTGGGCCTCTTGTTTGTAAAGTAAAGTTCAAACACAGACATTATTTTTGCACACTCACACAGTCAATTCGATCATATTGAACAACATTTACAATAGCGTTGCTTATATTTGAACTATCATTGAACATCATTGTGTTATTTATATATATATATATATATATATATATATATATATATATATATATATATATATATATATATATATATATATATATATAATACCTTTACGGTTCATTTTGCATTCATAATTGTCTATCATTCATTTAGCAAACAAATTCACATCATTTAAAACTCGAATTGCATTTTTCGTGAGATTGCTTTTAACTCAATTTTCGAAATTAAATTCGGTCGACATGCAGAAAATGATTCAAAGCTTGAACAAGTCCATGTAAAAATAAATATCATAATTACAAATACGTTTACTTTGTTTTGGTTGTTTTTAACAATTTTTTTGTATGTTTTTTTATACCCATCTTTTTGGAACCTTTATAACACAAATGCGTGTTTGTTCAAGTCCTATTGCATAACATTTCAAATCACGAATTTTTTATTTGCATTTTTCGTAGCATTTAATTTTAAGTATAGAGCATTGAAAAGATATAGTATAGCATAGCATTAAAATGCATACCATTGCATAACATAATTTAGCGGCTGTTCATAGATGTTAGAATATATTACATTAAATTATGAGAAAGTACATGCAACATCACTACGAATTTAGGTTTAAACGCTCATTTATCTACAGAATAAATATAAAACGTAAAATTTATATAAAGATCAATTAAAAGAAGCTATTGTCACTGTTAAATAGATTGGCAATATAAAATTGCTTTAAATCATATTCGGTACAAAACATTAAGACCAAGCGTACGATGTTAAGAAATCATATATATGTAGTTTTAGCTATGATATATTATACATGTAGATAAAGCTTGGTTGATTCAAGAATATATTAAACATAGAAAGAGGTCACACGTGATTTTCACAAAGTTTATAACACTCGAATAGAACATCCAGTGTCTATCAATTTTATAATTACAGATCTCGGAATCAGAATTCTTGGTAGACCTCTGACGACAGCGCACCATAAAGACGCTAGAAACATCGCTAAAGATGTCAGGATATCGATTTGTATTCACTGCTCATTTTGATTTAATATTCTTATGTGTTCTGCATTTATGCAGCTCAAATACATTGAACGGTGGTCGTCAAAGAAGATACACAGAGGTGATTTAATCAATTTTTCAATATTATTTAAACAATTTTAATAACTTTTAACTTTTGAATTTCAATGAAATTATTTTTTAAGAAAGTACAAGATTGCTAATTAATGCATATTCTATATTTGAAATGAGCTATATAATTGGTTATCCATGAAAAAAAAAAAGATTGATTGTTATATTTACGGTCGTGCCGATTTCGCTGTATATGATTGGTGATAAGGACATGGTTAATCAATAAACAAACAATATATTAAACTTGGTAAAATGTTCTGAATTATTTATTACAACAGGAAGACGTTTGTCTTGAGTCTAAAAAATCTCTCAAAGAAGTGAAAAGTTGTCCTGATAACAGTGTTACATTTGACGAAAGATCGATCAAAAAGAATTGTAGCCAATATGAACTTTGCGCTGGGCATCAATTGATTTACCATTGTGTATTCGATGAATCTAGAGAGAGATTAGTAGAAGTCTGCGCTCCCTTGAATTTTATTACAGGTATTTTTAAGTAGGGCAATATGACATTTTTTCATTAATGTCTTTAAAAAGCTAAAACTATTTATCAATATTTTGCAGCGTGTGTCTGTTTTATAAGAATGAAAGAAACCAAGATATATATGGCAGAGGAATCAAGCATTAAGTGGTGAAATTGAAGAAAAAAAAAACCCCAAATGACAGAGATATACATGTAACAGTAGAGCAAAACCTATTTTCTATATTTATACACGTAACTATGCAAATCTTTTTTTTTCTCAAGGAAGGTGTTGTGCATCGTATGATATGGGATTAGGAAGAGTAATTGAGAATTTGAAGAAGCCTTGCTCTCTGTGTCCGTTTCAATATAAGTCAGATTCTTTTAATAGTAAGAAATTCATTAAGTATCAATGAAATTTATATTGACTATAAATTGAGAACGAAACTAGTAACTAGTACTAGTAGTATACAACATACATTTAATATACATGTATGTGCCATATATACTGATCTACTAGGGACTTATTTTTGAGTAAAAATAACAAAATATACTTAACCATATAATAAATGTAAACCAAAAAAATACTCAAGCTTAAGTTTGTAAGTTTATGCATTTACAGAAATATGTGTGTCCAATTATGTAATGGGCCTATTTAAAAGCGTTCTATAAATGCCTTTATGATACCTTTTCTTAGATTCAGAATGTGTTTGGAAAAGAAAAAACAATGAAGACATGGATAAACATGATTATCAAATCTATATATATATCATCGTGTCAGTGATTTTGATTGTCGGCTCTTTTCTGGTGATTGCCTTTTGTAGAAAAAGTAAGTATATTACTTGACCTACCTACCTTGTTTTGAATTATCTCCATTTTAAACTTTTGATATATTTCTTATGTATCAGATTATGATTTGATTTTTTTAAAGAAAAACTTGTGTGAATTAATTCATTTACTTTAGATGTTGACTAACGAAAATTATTATCAACCAATTGCTTTGGGTATACACAAAAATGGTTGTACATAGACCTTTTTTTTTTAGAATGAACGATGCTATATTGAAATAAAAGTTCTTGACAATAAACGTGTTCATCCTATTTTGCAGTAATTAAATTTCAGACGTGTTTTAACTAACCGAACAGAGACTAAATTGTTTTCTTACCACAATAATCACAATAACTCGTTGTTTACATTTCACAGTTCTAATACTGTGGAATCATCATTGTTTGTGGACCTTAATGTTCATGGCTTTCGTGGGTACATATTACCCTTGCCCACGAATTAAAATTTCCACGAACATACATGTATATGCAAACATTTGTTTGAAGCTGCTTGGTCAGATTTTATTACAGTATCAACTAATTTTCCATACAAACCAATCATCTAGCTTAGAAAGTTATGGCTTTTCTCCTATTTACACTAGCAGAATCGTTCTCCTTTTAAAGTTCAAAATATTCAAAGTAAATACAAATAATTTCTTTTAAGGGCAACCGAAAAAACAAACCAATATGCATCATTGGAATGTTACGAAAAAGAAACCGTTTGGTTACGTCCCCCGACGGATTGGGTTTATTCACCCCACATGTTATACATCGATTGTAACCAAAGCAAACTTCAGAAATATTAGCCAAAAAAATGTACACATATTATTTTTAATTTGCCTGAACATTATGATCTTTATTTATAGCAATGTCAAAGTCGTAATACGACCATACCGGTCTTGACGTTAGGGGCAAATTTTAACATGAGGCGAAATAACGCGATACCGTTTTATGTCGTTGTTTTGTTAACAAATTGTGTGCATAACTTTTTCATTTAAATTTGGCTTAATTGACCGGGGAAACTACTACAATGCCCATTATTAATTACATACCAAGCATAACCATCGTTGAAAAGTGTACACAGAATTTGATATACAATCGGACCAAGCAGCTTTATAACTATATTAGAAGTATCCCAAATTTACTAGCGAGAAATTTCGTCCCCTACGCGCGAACATTGACCCCCACGAATAAAAATGACTCCACAATAATATACCATTTGCCTGTTAATGTTTCAGTTAAAACATAAGTATGTGCAATTAAAATCAACCTGTTTGTTATCACTAGATCCTGTTTGTACTAAATGTTGCATAAATGATATTTATTTTGAGCGTGTTTTCGTTATTGTTATCATATATCATTTTATATGGTTCAATTATTCTTCCAGCGCTATATAAAGCTTTGAAAAGAGTATTCTGTACACACAAAGATGGGCTGAAAAACATAAAAGAGAAACAGGTATTTTTTTTAATTTGTAAATTAAAAATGAAGACGTGTCAAGGTAATTGTATGTCCGACAATCAATCAAAAATGGTAATTTATTATTATTAATTTGGTTTTTTTTTTTCTTTTTCCAGGATTTATTTAAACCTCTATGTCACGAACTAGTGTGTCATGAAGGTAGAAAAGCAAGGAACACAGACAAAAGTACACCGTTACAGAATGCCGATTTTTCGATGTCTTAAATGTTATTATTCTTTATATTGTATCTACTGTACATAACTGATTATTAGATCTCGTCTGGAAATTTTCTTACTTGTTGAGATCAACATTTAACCCTTTGCCCCTTTCGCTGACTGTGACGTTTTAGCAGTTTTACGTCAATTGCTGGGGTGTGACGCTACCCCCCCCCCTCCTTTTAAACAGCGCACTTGCGATAACGTGTAGAAAAACGTAATTTATTTATCAAATAAATTGTGAGGTAAGTATATAACTTATTTTATCCAAATATTGGTGGTCTTTCTGACTCGTGGTTTTTGAGTCCGTTTATAACTTTAATTTGAGTTTATGTGATTATTTGATTGAATTTGTATTTGTTTATGTAAACCTATAGGATTTAAGACAATTAGTTTAATCTTATAATAATAAACATATTAATCACTTTACAATGAATTTACGATAAAGTACATTGACCTATAATCTGATCTGGATGTGAAAGTATGACTTTTCCAAAGTACTAAACAAACCTAAGAATCGGATTAAGGACAATGTAAGCAACCAGGATATTCATCTAATCAGGGAAGCCGATACAGGAACAGTAACCAAACATTACTAAAATTCATACTAACATTATATTAACCTTTGAATAATAAAAGGGCGATGGACTAAAGACCTTTAAATTTTATTACAAATTATCTTGTGCATTTCCAAGATTTTATCACAAATTATTATGGAATTTGTTTGCTTGAATATTAATTTGTTGTTTTTCTAGTAAATAACTGTTATGCATGCTACAATATAAAAGATACTTGACGGCGCTCTTTAGAGAGAAAGAGCCACTATAAGATCATTCATACAATATGGACCTTTAAAAAAATCAAATAAGACTTTTGTTTCTCTTGTTGGCTTACATTTTTAAAATAGCTTGACGTACATTTGGGTTTCTTTTTTATTCTAAATTGTAATTCTTTAATGTTTATATACTTCAATTTAAAAGGCGACAAATCCTTCGGTTAAGATGGCTTGCCAGGAAAATTATATGAATGTTTCTTGAAAACTACCGGACCACTTTATTGTTAAGTTATTTTGTACCTTTGGAAATCGGGAACTAAGATTTTCCGAGCGGCTATCTCTCATCACCCTTTTAAAAAGGCGACAAGAATAACCTAAAAATATAAGAGACCGTTAAGCTTAACAAACACAGATTATAAAGTTATAGCTTTTGTTATAGCAAAGGAATTGCTGAAAGTACCTTTAGACATATATGAGTACTGCATGCAAAATGATAGTGAAGGGTTGCTGCTATTATTTAATTTCAAAGAAAGACTTCTATTTAGGGGAATTGAATTTTCTTTTTTTTTAATTCTGTAACTTCATTTCATGGATTAAAATTATATACGAAACCGCTATTTAGAGTTGAAATTAACGGTTGGATCTCAAAATTTCGATTCGAAGGAAGGTGACCATGGCTCAGTGGTATTTAAATGGTTGATGGAACTTAAAAAACATATTAAAGCACGCATATTACTAAACGTATAAACATGTAATGGGTAATACTAAAATAAATAAATGCAATTGGTGGATCAAATAGAGCATTAGTTACACAGACTTTGAACATGTAATTGCTTTTTCAAGTAAGTTTATGATATGCATTCACAATCCTATTTTATGGTTATATATTTTGTTGATATCTTAGGTTTAGAAAGAACATTTAGTCAATATAAGATATTTTATTTTAAGACACGTGTAAGATAGCTTCGGATTACATCTTAAGATATGTCTTAAATAGTCATAAGATATGTCTTAAGATGTATCCTAGGACATGTCTAAAGATGAATCTTAAGATACTGCTATGAACATGGCCACAGATCAGATACGTTTGTGTTTAAACATATCATTTGCATTCACCGTATGTTCACTGTTTCATAATTAGTTCCCTTTAAAAGGGTATATCCCTTTACTTCAACAATTCAAAATCACCATATCAAAAGGATGATTTGTACTAAGTTTGGTTAAATTTGGTCCAGTGGTTCTAGATAAAAAGTCAAAACTGTTGAAAGTTAACAGAAAGACAGGCATACAGCGGACGGACAACAGGTGATCAGAAAAGCTCACTTGAGTCTTCGTTTCAGGTGAGTTAAAACGATGACGGAATCAATAATCAATTAATATTCACAAATATATTTATTTATTAAGTTTTATAAGACATCGGCGATTCTGTTATTGAGTCATGACATTTTAGAAGTATGTACACACAATGTTGAATAAAGATACACACATTTAGCTTTAACATATATAAAAAAGTAAAATCTGCAATTTCATTTTAATTGTCCGTTTCTGACTATGTCTCGGTGGCATTAAGGTTAGGCGGAATTTTAGAAAGTCTATAACATGTATTGAAACATGTGGAAAGATTTTGTTACATGTATTATTAACACATTAATTTCTATCCTAACAACGCATTAAATATAAGGAACATAGTGACTCATAAAAAAACCTATTGTTTTTGACAACGAAAATAAGAATAACTAAACAAGTTTCATAAAATATGTTTCACACATTTTAGGTCATTGTCTAGCAGCTTCCTAAAATACTTATCCGGAATAACACGAACACGAATAACAAACGGAGTTGTTCTGGACATTGCTTTAAATGTCAGGTGATGGCTATTGTCGTCTAAAAATAGAGTGGGTTGACACCTTGAGAAAAGAATAGGAATTTCAAGTTGTTTGACGATTGTAGTAAAAAATATGCATTTATAGAAATATTGCATCTTATGAATAAATAATATAACTTCTTGAAGATCTCGGGTGTCACTGAGATGTCGTGTGCTCAAACATTCCCCTGCGCTTGCCTGACCATAAGACAAGAACGAAATTCAATATTTTTGGGGGGCAAACACTTTTCTTTAAACGGATTTTTATTTACTTTTAAATACCGTAACTTTTCAACAGTTCATATTTTCATATACATGTATAATATAAAAATGTAGAAATTTTGTAAAGAATCGATATTTAGTAAATCAGCGGTTTGTGCGTCAGTCTAAGCTAAGGTGCAAATTAAGACGCATTTATATGGCGTATGTATCATTTGGAGTAATTCTTTTTTTTAAGTTAATAACATCAACAATTCTTTGGTATATAAAGAATCATATCAATGAACTTATATATTACAGGTATAACGCCAATGTTCCGCCTGTTATACAGGATAGTACATTAAATTGTGTTAAATTAGTAAATTTATCGTTTTTACATGACTGGACTATTTCATTTACGTTACACCTTGCTTATAGTTTTTCAATGTTTATTTGTTCTTAGAAATTAATAATAAATATTACATAATATTCAAAAACATCAAATCATAATGTATAAAATTGTGCTTATTTCAATAAGTTCTATGATTTGATTAAAATCCATCATTTTAGTTCTAAAATCGGATGCTGTACATCGGATGTACATCGGATGCGCTTAACTTCATTTATCTCAACTGGGAAGTAATGATTTGGTTAACATAAACTCTTTCTTCTCTTAGTGCCCTCATCCCATATTTTTCAAAACCAAGCAGTATAAGATAGGCAATGCAGATAACTGCGAGGACCGTTGTGACAACAATCAATGATATAAATATCTTGTTTCCGTTTCCGCCAGGTGGTTTCAACAGTGGTGGACATTGTGTGGAGGTTTGTCCGTTACCTGCTAAATAAATTAAATTTAAATGGTTATAATAATGATTTGAAAAGATCCAAAAAGTCAATTAAAATTCATAATCTTTGTGGTGTGTGTTTTGAAAAAAAATGAAGAAAAGAAAAACATGTTTAATTGATATTGACTTTGATGGTAGGCTGATTTAAAAAAACCCGACTCAATGCCGTTCTGAGTTCAGTATGTACATTTCTTTGTCCAATAAAACTTTAATTTATTTAATTAGATTGCGAAAAGAACATATTAGTTAAGTAAGTTACATGCTTTAATTATTATCACTGGATTAAAAGTATTTTATGTTTCTATTTCTTAAAAGAATGATTTCTCGGACACCTTTTGTTTTACATTATTGAATACGAAATCAGATGTTTGAGGGGGAATCGACTTAGAAATTAGATAAAAGTATAAAATAGCAACAATTCAATAGCAAAATGTATCCCCATAAATTAAAAAAAGCCCTTGTGGCAAACTCTTAGTTGTTTAGATTAATCTCTTTTATTATTTGTCTTTGTATTTCACTGCCCCATTCGTACGTGTACATTTAAAAACGAATCGCATATTACTTAATTATTTTCTAACACTTTATAACTTGCCGAACTGTTATACGCCATATTGATCATATTAATAATTTTAATCTTAATAATTTTAATCTTAAATGACATAGTAGTTAGAGCGAGAGTATAATACCCATTGCCAAATGTGGCTTTAAAACTTGTTCAGACACCAGATGTCTTTTGTGCAAGCAGAACATCACCTTATCTGCCCCATTTGGCCATTCCATAACCAATCCTTTCGTCCACAGACGCTAAATATAAAAAAAACTTGGAATGGGCTAACATGTCCTACATATACCTACATGTGGCACAGACAACTGCGTTCATTACATCCGTTGTAAGGTTTGCTCAAAACAATACAATGGGGAAACATTTGACCTCCGCAGAAGAATCAACAACCATCGTTCTACCATAAATACATAATAAATCAAAGTATCGGTCATTTTAATCTCTTGCTCATAAATTGGAAAATATGACACTAGTTGTTATTGATTATAATCCTCACTGGACGAATACGGAGAAGAAAAGCAAGGAATTATTAGTTCTGGATGTACAGGCTCAAATTATTCAGACCTAATGGCATGGGCAAGTGAATTGACTTCATTAAATTTAATGCATACTCCGACAGTTTCAATTTTTGGTTTCCTATACGTTTCAAAATTGTGTATTTGCACATGCATGGTAGTATACATGTATTTATACTAGGGATGGCAATCGGTTACAAAATCGCTAATCGGTTAATCGCATGACGTACATTCTTTTTTCATTTCATTCTAAAAAAACTTTTAAAAAAAATTATTTCTACGTGCAAGAAGACTCAAGGTACGTTAATTTGTTGGTATGGTCAGGTTTAAGGAGAATGATTTAATGATACATTAACTACAGAAAATAAGAAAATAGTAATGAATACACATGCAACGAATAAACATGCGTTAAATATTATGGGAAGATTTTTTTTTTCGAAAATCATGCTGCATTGTCACCCTTAGCATAATCAGCACTTACGTTTCAGTTTTTGTTAAAAAAAAACAAACTATCTAATCTATAAAAGCAGATGGTAATCGGCTTTGAAGGTTTTTTTTTTTAACAATGATGCCTGCCGTAGACAATACCAGGTTGCACTGATGTACCTGGTATTGATCAATATAATTTGTTGTTTCTTCTTAAACCAGCAAGATTTAGAAACAGTACTTAATTTTCAGAACAACATTTGAGAGGATCAGCATTTTGCGTTCCTCTTTTTTTTGAAATATTTCGACACTTCACTTTCCGATTCGTTCATCTCGTTTTGAAACGCTGTTAGAAAGTCCAACAATTGTTGAGCTTTATATTTTTGTTAGGGCAGTGTGTTCTTTGCTGATAGTCTGTGGTAGCGGGTGTTTAATTAATGGTAAATCATCTAACAGAAACGGGGAAGTGATTTTGAAACAGTCGATTTATCTTATGCTCCTTTCACTCGTAGCTGTATTGTGTGGCCTAAACAAGGAATAATTATAAGATTTTAAGCTTTCGAGAATGCAGCATTCATATTTCTAGCATTGTCATGTACAAAAGCAACGGCCTTGCCATTCGAAACGGCGACAAAAAGCATATGTGTATTGTACTCAATAGCAATTTCATGATCCATCAAGCATCATTAAAAAAAAAGGTGGACAGATAAAACAGCCAAGGCAGTTTCGAGGTGTTTTAACAGTAATTAGCACCTATTACTCCGGTCCACATCCCTTTAATTAAGGTAGTAGAAAATCAATTATCTCGAGATCAAAGCTCTTAACGATGTATGAAAATGTTAAATTATGAACGTTCATAGTTCTTAATTTTGAATTTTTATGAAATTATTTGTCCGATTATTTGAAATTTTCATCCGATTATCCGATAACAAAATCAGTAACCGATTACCATCGAACCGACCGATTAATCGGTTAACCGGTTAGCAATTGCGATCCCTAAATTATACATATATATTTTTTCATTTTTTTTTTACAAAACATAAAAATTCACTCCAAAAATGTTGGAAGAAAATTGATTAATTAATAACATTTTTTCTATGGAGTGTACATGTTCTAAAAGTTGTAGAAAAAAATAAGACTGTTTCGGTGTCCGATATATATTAGCTCCAAAAATTAGTCAATCTGGATGCAAAACAGATATGTATGGGCTTAATACTCGGTATAATTAAACATATTTTTTATCTTTAAGTAACTATCTGTATGTCAGAGCGGAAAGTGTCCTTTTAAAATGAATTACTTTTTCCTGTTCTTGAGATTTGCCCCCTTTGCTTTTAACCTATACAAAACAATTCTTAAAAAAATCTATACGGTATAGAATTTGTTTTCAATATTTCTTCTATTCCTAGTGATCAATACATCTTTCTTCCAAACCATTTAACGATATCCTAATATGGTTCAAATACATTAATCCCCATTTTTTAACCTGTTAAGCGCAACAGAAAAAAATCTAATTTACCATCAAATACATGTAACAAAAGATGCGAATATATTTTATATTCACAATATTTTTTATTTTCTTATTTAGAGTTATTTCCCGCCAAAAAGTCTTTTGTATTACCTTATAAATGAAAATGACAACTGTGACGTGTTTCGCAGAATATATTGGATTCAAAATATACATATATTTAAAACTTGTTTCATTTGGACAGTGGCTTTATACTGCGAAAAAAAGTGAAGTTATGAATTTTTGTGGAATTTTAAATACTATAATGTGTCAAACTTAAACTTTCCAGAAAAAAAAATCACGGTAACCAAAGCAAAAATGCTGAGAAGGGATCCATCTTAACATTCATTATTATGTTAAATGCATACATGTATAAATAAAAAGGGAAGGATAAAATGTTTGATTCTTTTTATTAAAAAAAAACCAAACAATCCATATTCCTGGAACAAAATCCGTGAAAAACAATTAAATAACTATCATTTTCTGTTGTCTTATTTTTACTTTTGAAAAGCCTATTCAAATTGGTATATGTACATGAATAAGGTTCTTTAACATTTTAAAAAGGTAAGAATAAAAAGGCGAACTTTATTCGATTCTCTAGCTTGGCGTTAATGCATCAATTTTTTTTTTTTATATAAACGTTATATGTAAAAAAAAAAAAGGCTCTCGTTGTCTTTAGTTTAATAAGTTCTTACTGACACAAGCAAAAAGAAGTAACGGCTTTGAATTCATTTATTAAAGTTTCAATATCTTTTATTCACAATTTAGTTGCTTTCAAATATGTTCATATTAGTTTGTTGCTTGTAGGTTAGAAATGGAATAAACATTTAACTGAAAATGAGAGATGTATAGGAATAAAACTATGTAAGATGCCTGATAAATATTAACGTGGTGTTATTAGTTGAAATAAAAATTTGGTTTCCGGGTGTCTGAATCTAAATATTAATTATTATGATAATCATATTTTTAAATAAAAAATATATATATTAAGTTTAAACTCAACTAACAGAGTTTTTTGTGTCACGTATTGCCTATAAAATAAAAACAAAATGTTTACCTTCTGTTTGTTTTTCGTTAGAATCTGATTGGGTGTGGTTTTGCTTTTTATCTGCCAATGATAAATCGTTTGATTTCGTTAGGTTAATACATGTTTTTTTTTGGAAAAGCGCATAGATAGAGATGTCAAAAATGGATGGGGATTGGGATTGGTATTTACCTACTCCAAGGTTTTTAAATCCTTTTAAGTCCTTTTTTTTTTGCTCATCCTTATATTTTGATGTAATCAGATTGTCTACTAGATACTCATTTTAAGAAAAAAAAGTTTTAGATTTTTTCATTCATACTATGTCATTAACCATATTGAACCCTCCACCCAACACAAAGACCAATGTAGGCGTCATTAATTTGACAAATCTTGAAAATATTCTTTGTTCATCATAGGCACCTTCTTAGTTTGCCTGCTAGATGCTCAGTACTAGCTAGAGAAGATTCTTAAAGAGAAGTTCTTTGTTCACTATAAAACCAATAGATCCCCCTCAAAAAAAGGAATTCAGAATATGGATCATAAGCTTAAATTTTAAAAGACGTCTCCATGATCATCCTACATGCACCAATGCATTTTGTTTGCCAGCTAGATTATTGCCCTTTCAGCCCCTCTCTTACATCATTACCCCAGATCCTGGAATTATAAAGATCACAATATTAGTAGATGTCTCCATGTTCATATTCATTTTGTGCTTCGTTTGTCTGTTGGTTGTGCAGTGATCGAGGATAATGATTTTAAAGAAGTAATGCATACTTAGTGCATTCTACTTGGCCATTATATCTTGCCTTAACGTAAAAAAAATCTTGGCCAATGGACCATACATGTTTTCGATTTTTTATTGATATACATCCCCATGTTCATCCTAGCCACGAATCACGTGGTTATTATAGCCATGTGCTTTGTCTGTTGAATGTCCAGTATCAAACACAATAATTGTAAACAAATAATGTATATACATATATATTCACATCTACCGATTATTATTCCCTCTATTTCTTACGGAAACTAATAGTCAATTCATAGCTCTATACTTAAAATAGCTGAAATCTACACGTCCCGTTTATCGATTGGTACAGCGACCCAAGAAAAATCACGAAATGCACTAAATAATCATGATGATGTCAAACTCAAATTTCCATACGAGACGATTTGGCTGTTTCTTTAAGCTAACTTACTGATGTGCGTTAAAATTAATTTAGTTAATTTTACTTACTTTTTACAGTCAACTTATCAATTTGTTAAAAGAAAGATGTAAATATTAACAATACAATGCTTTCTTTGATGGTTCATGCGAGTTACAATGGTAGCGATCATTGCAGAAAACAAGAGGCCAATAGGCCTTGACGGTCACCTGAGTACCACTTTGTCGAGGAGTCTCATGTATGCATTTATAATTAAGTTTCATTCTGAAGTAGACAAATTATAATATTGTAATAATAACCACCTCCCTGCCTGTAATCTTTCAGAAAGGATTCTAAAACCTATAATTTTAGCGAAAATATTATAATAATAAACTGCATGACCTGATATTAAAAGGTGCAAGACTGTAATAAAAAATAATTTTCCCATATCTTAACTTTGAAGATAGGTTTTATGTGTATATGTTTTCATAGATAAACTAAACGAGGTGGCTAGCATACATGTTTTAAAGCAACTTCTTTCCCCCCATCTCCATAGGCAGACAGAAACTCTCCTGTAGGCACTTAAACAAAAAAAAAACCAACTTCATAATTCTCTCATATTTTATGTTCCAGCTTTTGAATATTCAACCAATTAATGAATATCATCACCATCTTTTATATCTACAAAAATGACTTTACTTGTACTGCTTATCAATGATTATGATAAGCCAAGTGTTACTTTACTATTAACAAGTATATTTGTTTATTTAGAAGGTACAAAAACTGTTTTTTTTTCAAATGATAAAACTACTCTTATAACTCCTCTGACCATACAACTTATTAATTACATTATATTCAATGATGTTAATTACTGAATATGAACAAGCAAAGGAAATAAACTTCATAATGAAGAAGCAAAGGAAGATAACTCCATTAAATGCCTGAACTCTTTCAAAATACTTTCACAATACATGTGTCTCAACTTTGACAGACAGCTTCATTCTTGTTCTTTTCTAAATATGTGAATTTACTCATTTCTTTTCATTGAAATTCCTGAGCAGAATAAAATAATATAACAAATATGTACCTCCCCCGCCATAACCCTTGCCTTACATGTAGGTGACATGAAATATTATCAAAGATGATCGATAGCTTAGTGTTTTTTCTAAATATGCAGTCAGTTTTTATTCTGTGTCAGTATATGTTTATTAAACATTATATACATTGACACTAAATGATCATTTTGACCACACCATGCATTAAGAACCCATACTCTATACACTATACACTGAATGTTTTGGCCCCGCCCTAAATTCAATTCCCTACATTTAAACTTTTTTTATATGCAGTCTGTTTTTATTTAGTATCAGCAGAAGTCAGGAAGACGAATTTTTAAACATTAAATGCATAAAAACGTTATGACTATTTTGATCTAGATTCAGAACGCCTTACCCGGGCGACATGAAATTTATAATTTTGGTAGAGGGCTTTCTGGTCTACAAAATTATGAATTCGGTTTTCCTTACAAGTGTGTGGGAGTAGAGAATATTATTTTTAAACATTTTATGCATTTACACTTTACATCCATTTTAGCCCTAGAGTCAAAACCCATACTTCAGGGGACACAAAATTTACAATTTTTGTAGAGGACTTCCTTTAAATATTTAATACATTTTTACTATATGGTCATATTGGCCCCACCCTAGAGCCCGAACCTCTGACCCAAGGGGGGCCATGAATTTTACATTTTTGGTAGAGGGCTTCATGGACACCATAACCATGCATTCAGATTTTTCCTCATATGTGTGAGAATAGAGAAGAAGACTTGAAAAGTTTTTTTTGCATATTTGGCCCAACCTGTGGCGCCCCGGGGGTAGTAGAGCCATGAATTTCATAATTTAGATTCCTCTTACCACAGAGATGCTTCACACCAAAAACGGTAACCATTGACCAAGTGGTTTTCAAGAAGTTAAAAATGTAAAATGTTAACGCACGTCGCACGACGTACGACTACGGACGTAAACAGATAGCAATAGGTCAACTAAGTTTACTCAAGTGACCTAAAAATACTTACGCTGGTTATGTATTTTCCTGCAATGTCGCCACATTCATATCCCGCGTGAAACACGAAAGAAAGCATTTTAGTGTTTAAATGTAAGCATATTTGTTGAAGGTTCCTGTATAACTAATTGTACCAGGTAGGAATGAGGAACAGTTTTGTGAACGAAGTAAACACCAAGGCGTGATCGCTTATTTGTCAGCCGATGCCAGATAACGGCGTTATTCCAAGTTGACGCTTATGGATCCGAAGGTCGAAGGACATCGGGACGCTACATCGCGTCGCAAATAATGCATATTCACAAAAATGACCACCAATCTGACCAATGCGTCGTAACTAGTAAAATCAATGTTGTCAATGAAAAGGTAAGAGATTTACGAAATTGCATGGCAAACTCGTAAACATTCAATTCATTATAGTAAAAGAATAGACTCTTATCAAGCCGCGAAAAACTGGCAACTTGTTTATAGTCTCGAGTGCCTGAACATTTGAAAAAGACACTCATACTGATCATGAGTATATTGAAATGGAAGATATCAAAGAAAAATACGAAATTAATGTTTAACATTTTCGACGGACAACAGGTGATCAGAAAAGACCTTCGGTTCAGGTGAACTAAAAAAAGAGTAAAGTATTAGGTTAAATATACTTGAGGGTGGAGGATGGAGTGGAAGGGTTCGGTCCTGTTCTCAAACATTTTTGAAGTTAATTGAAAATGTATCGTTTTAAGTTCGTTTAAGCAACAACAAACTTACTTTTTATGGTAAAATGGACTAATGTTGACATGAAATCTTATATTCTTGTCATTTTATTGAATTTGACTTAAAAAATAAAATAAAAATAATATAACACTTGTAGCAAAGCAAATAATTTTTCTTTAGAATATGTTTTCCAGTAAAAAAAATGAATATTTGGCAATCGGTTTTTGGAACGCAGTTCGCTATTCGCAATTCAAAAGTGAAATGCGTTCTATAGAACGCAGTTTGCAATTCAAAATTTAAAATTCATATTTGGGGTCTGATATTTTCATGGTCATCTCCTAGTGGTATACCATTACCACTGTGAAAATATGGTGAAGTTGTAATCTATAGTTTTTTGAGATTCGTGCTTATTCATAATTCCAAAGTGAACTGCATTCTTTAGAACGCAGTTCGCAATTCAAAATTTATAATTCATATTTTGGGCCTGAAATTTTCAGGGTCATCTACTTGTGGTATACAACAACCACTTTAAAATATGGTGAAGTGGTCATCTCTAGCATGCGAGATTCAGGCCCCCACTTATAGATCATTATTCGTTATAATGGGGTTTTAAAAATTGTGCTCGGAAACATCGAGGACCCAAAATCTTGGCGCTGAAATTTTCAGGGCAATCTACTAGTGGTATACCACTACCACTGTGAACATTTGGTGAAGTGTTAATTTCTAGTATTTGATATTCGGTCTTAGTCGCAATTCGAAAGCGAACTGCATTTTAGAATGCAGTTCGGGGTTAGGGTACAGGTTAGTGTTGGCCCGTATTTCAAAACCTAAAGATGACCACATTACCATATTTTCAATGTTGTAGAGATATACCACGAGAAGATTAAAAAACCCATTCAAAAAAATAGTGTTCTATAAGCGGGGGCCTGAATCTAAAAAAAAAACTATAGATGACCATATTACCATATTTTCAGAGTGGTAGTGGTATACCACTAGGAAATGACCCTGAAAATTTTAACGCCAAGGATAGGGACCCTCAATGTTTTCTATCTCGATATATAAAATCCTATTATAATAAATAGTGTTCTGTAAGTGGGGTCCTAATCTCAAAAACTATAGATGACCACATTACCGTATTCTCAGAGTGAAAGTGGTATTTCACTAGGTAATGAACCTGAAAATTTCAGCGCCCAGGGTAGGGGCCCTCGATGTTTCCTTGCCCAAATTTTTAAAATCTCATTATAATGATAGTGTTCTATGAATGGGAGCCCGAATCTCAAAAACTAAAGATGAACACTTTACCGTATTTTCAAAGTGGTAGGGGTATACCACTAGTAGATGACCCTGAAAATTTCCGCGCGCAAAGTTAGAGTCCTCGATGTTTCCGAGCCCGATTCTTAAACCGCACTATAATGAATAGTGTTCTATAACTGGGGGCCGGAATTTTAAAAACAAGAGATGACCACTTTACCGTTTTTCACAGTGGTAGTGGTATAACACTAGTAGATGACCCTGACAATTTCAGCGCCCAGAGTTGGGGTCCTCCATGTTTCCGAGCCCGATTTTTAAAACCCTATTATAATGAATAATGTTCTATAAGTGGGTGCCTGAATCTCAAATGCTAGAGATGACTACATCACCGTATTTTAAAGTGGTTGTGGTATACCACAAGTAGATGACCCTGAAAATAAACAGGCTTAAAATATGAATTATAAATTTTTTAATTGCGAACTGCGTTCTAGAATGCAGTTCACTTTGGAATTGTGAATAATCTCAAAAACTAGAGGTGACCACTTCAATATATTTTCACAGTGGTAGTGGTACACCACTTGTAGATGACCCTGAACATTTCAGGTCCCACATATGAATTATAAATTTTGAATTGCGAACTGCGTTCTATAATGCAGTTCACTTTTGAAATGTGCATTCGCACTAATCTCAAAAACTAGAGATGACCACTCCACCATATTTTCATAGTGGTTGTGGTATACCACGAGAAGATGACCCTAAAAATTCCAGGCCCCAAATATGAATTATAAATTTTGAATTGCGAACAGCGTTTTATAGAATGCAATTCACTTTTAAATTTCGACTAAGCCCGAATCTAAAAAACTAGAGATGACCACTTAACCATATTTTCACAGTAGTAGTGGTATGTCATTAGAAGATGACCCTGAAAAGTTTTGACCTCAAATATAAAAAAAATATTTTTTAAATAATGAACGGCGTTCTATAGAACTCAGTTCACTTTTGAATTTCGATTCAGCCCGATTCTCAAAAACTAAATATGACCACTTCACAATATTTTCACAGTGATAGTGGTATACCACTAGAAGATGACCCTGAAAATTTCAGGCCCCTACTATAAATTATAAATTTTGAATTGCGAACTGCGTTCTATAGAACGCAGTTCTCTTTTGAATTTCGACAAAGCCCGAATCTCAAAAACTAGTGATGACCACTTCACCATATTTTCACAGTGGTAGTTCTATACCACTTAAAGATGACCCTAAAAAAATTCAGGCCCCAAATATGAATTATAAATTTTGAATAGCGAACTGTGTTCTATAGAACGCAGTTCACTTTTAATTGCGACTAAGCCCGACTCTCAAAAACTAGAGATAACCACTTTACCATATGTTCACAGTGGTAATGGTATACAACTAGTAGATGACACTGGAAATTTCAGGCCCCAAATAAGAATTATAAATTTTGAATTGCGAACTGCGTTCTATAATGCAGTTCACTTTTGAAATGTGAATAAGCCCGAATCTCAAAAACTAGAGATGACCACCTCTTAACAATATTTTCACAGTTGTAGTGGTATACCACTAGAAGATGACCGTGACAATTCCAGGCCCTAAATATGAATTATAAATTTTGAATTGCTTTTGAATTGCGAATAGCGAACTGCGAACTGCGTTCCAAAAATCGATTGCCGTTATACAATGGATGTTTTAGTGTTACATTGTACCATCGTTCAGATTTTTGTAAAAAAACATAAAAAAGGGGGGTATAAAGAGAATTAATAGTCTAAGAGGAAATTTGGACTTGTATATTTAAAAAAAGTGTTGCTCAAAACCATTATATTTATCTCTTTCTTGATCATCCTGTCCATCTCATTATATATCAATTTTCAAATAATTTTTGGCAACATTTTCACAATAAAGAAAACAAATATATTCAATTATGTAAATTTTTGAGCGATATTATATATATTTAAGTAATGTTCAATGGCCAATAAATCATAGATTAGGTCATTCACCTAGTTTCTTGAAAGTGAAAATTAGCAGTACAATTAAAGCTCTATAAACTGTTATGTACAGGCAAAAATGTCTAAGCTTTAATTTCTCAGCTTTAAGTATTGTAAGATGTATGTAATTTTAACATCATTCTTTAGTCGATACTACAATCGACTGATTTTAAAAACGCTTTACTGTTCCAACCAAGAAAATATAATGATCATGTAAAACTTGAAAATTTCAGGACCGTAATTGTTGAAAAGCGTTGGGGGCAAGAATGATTTACCTATTCGAGTTGTTTGGTTTAAAATGGTTCCTGCGTTTTATCGCCTTCAAAATTTTAAAAATCCCAGACCCATGGGCCACATGGCCCACTAGAGCAACATCAGTTATATATATGATTAAATCAACTTTATTATATCAAATACAAAATATATAGTCGATTTTTTTTATAGTAGACTTTGTTTAAAAATGTTTATCGAAGGTTTAGAAATTGAATATGACAATATAATTAAGACAAACTCTCATATCACAGGAACATAGTATGAGTGGTATGGAATACATTTCACGAACATGCAGTATACTAAAACCACTGACCAAACATTGGCCTCAATATTGAAGATTTAACACAAAAACTTAATTTGTTGGGTTAGGATCGGGGTTAAGGAAGGACGCATCTTTAGAAAATGATAATGAAAATCGATTTATAACATTTGACTTGTCAATACTTTTTTTTATTTAGACACCCCTCCCCCCTCAAAAAAAAAAGAAATAATAAAAATAATAATAATTAAAAGGTATAGTAAAACCCCATAAAAACAAAGTGATTATATCACAATGTTCCAAAAATCAGCTTTGCATTCTGACCTCTCTATATAAATAATGTTTCTGAAAGTATATTGTTGTCTTTATATTAATAACGTAGTTTTGTTTGGAATGTTAATATCCCTACAATTTGAAGTGCCCATTTAATATAAAAAGAAATTCTTGTATCTTCCCCCAAAAAATAATAATAATATCCGTATTGACAATAAAGATACCTTTCACAAATAATAACAAAGCAAACTTAAATTTGCTTTCAAAAACAAAATTACTTAATACGCACGTATATGATTATAATATATATTCGCATATCTTTGATTGTTTTTGTGTTGTTGTTTTTGTTTTACCTTCAACTGGTGTTCCCTGGGAAACAAACAAGGTGATGTTTTGTTCATAATCTGTAAAAATATTAAAATAGAATTAGCTGAGTTTATAGAAAGTCATCTTTTTTCAGAAGTTAAAGCGAATATAGGAAACTTCCCACGGCCTTTTTAAGTTGTTGGCGTAAACGCTAAACGTTTTATGTCATGCGAACTATTACGCAACCGGATGCTTAGTCAAGGCCCTACCGATAATGATTCAAATGATTGAGATTAATTAAAACTGGACCAATTGCTAGATGTGTGTACATCACATTTTTTAAACAAAAAAACAAAAAATGAGAAACTGTCCAATTATTAACATATTTAAGAATCTTTCTTCTATGATATGGAGTCGAACGATGAAATTAAATATTTAATGACATTAAAAACTGGGCGATAAATTCAAATGAAAATATTAATGCAAATATTTTCAAGCTTGCTAACCGCTCTTCAGTACTTTTAGTTCTTTGTTGTTTATCAAATCATTTATCAAATAATTTATTGAAATAGATAACAATGATACGTTCAAAGTTGAAGTTACAACAAATTTCAATACAACTTTATATTCAAATCATATAAAAGAAAAGTCTGGTAATTAGGTCGGGATAGATTTTTTTTCAAACAGACTGAAACAGACATACATGTAGCGACAAAGACTACAATATCGCGGTGTCACCGGTACAACGAACAACAATAATCGTAACGAATATGAGTTGTGCTATTTTACCTTCTGACTGTTTACTCTGGAGCGTAATAAAGGTGACGGGTCGCTCATTATCTGTCAAAGATATATCATTAATCTGAATTTTGTATATTAACTTGACATATTTTTTCATTGTAAATTTATGAAGAAAAAAAAGAAAGTACACAATCTGTCATAGTCACGAAAACCAAATCATTTTTTTTTAAATTAAATTAATTAAATTTGCAAATTTGTATGAATATAAACAGTACTTGCATTTTGTGCACCCAAACGTGAAGTTACACTGGTGCTTAATACATAAACACCGTTCAGCACATCTTTTTCCAAACGTGGGATATTCACACACCTTGCTGCAATTTTCCCCCAAAAAACCAGGCGGACATTCTTTGAAAAAAAAGAATACTATGAATAACGAAGGTTGCTCATTTTCTTTCATTTTGTTGCAGAAAAAACATTCCTTTACTGTTTAGGACACCCGAAATTGTAAATGATTTGAGTGTAGTAAACAAGTTATATATCGATCCTAACTGAGAATGTTAATAGTTTTATCTTTAGGATCATTTTGTACTGACCAAAATAATGACTACTGACAAGTATTTTTATTATTATTTCATGTTAAGTTCTGAAATCTGATTGGTTTAGACGCAGTTTATAATCCGTTTTTTTTTAAACCCTCAGGGTATTAGCAACATACGTACTTGGCAACGGGTAGCACAACGAATTGTTACATGCGCGTTATTTATGCGCCTACGGTTTTCCGTAGAATTCATGTTTTTCCTAAATAAGCCAGTTTTGCGTTTGAAAAAATGCGAATAAATAATTTTAAAAAGCAGTAAAATTTTCTTTAAAATTAAGACATTCAGTGTTTTAAAGGGACATGGTGACGTACAAACCCATAATTTAGCAAATATCGAATTTTTACACGATTTCCACATAGTTTATTTATCATATGAAAAGATGAACTTTTGAAAAATTACGGTGTTCAAAAGTAAATAAATCAAATTAAAAAGAACAAAATAGAATCAAGCGTTGGGCAAACACCAACATATTGTGTTTTCCTTCATAGCCACGCAAGCGCAGGGGAATGTAAATACTGCAGCGTGACATGCATCATGCATCATTAGCAAGAAGCAATTCATTGAAACATGATGTCTTCAAAACTAAACATTTATTAAGATGCATTTTCTATCAATGCATATTTGTTACCACAGACATCGAATAGCTTCAAATTCAATTCTGTTTTTTCAGTGTGTCAATCCCACTGTAACTATTTTTAGAGAAAAATCGCAATCACGTGACACAAACCAATGTCAAAAACAACAAAAACAACAAAATCATGTTTGTTTACATGTGCAATATCCGGATGAGTTTTAATGACTTGTAAATTGATAGATGATGATTTATGAGGCATGAAACCTTCCGAATGATGAAAATTTGAGCAGCTGTTTTTCTTATTTCCGTTGGCATACTGTAGACGTATTTTTTTCCACGGGGTCATAATTCCGCGGAGTGACATATCAATTTAATCCGCGGGTAAAAATTTACGCGGATTCTATGAATGAAAAAAAAAATCATTTGAATAATTATTATTAAATTTAGTTCTGAGCGATTTTCATTACCTAGAATTTGTCCAACTTTGGACTTAAATTGCAAGAACTGTTCACAGTGAACAGTAATTGTCGGTTGTGCACTGGTCAGTAGTCATTAGTTAGCCGTCAAGATGTTACGATGTTACATCTATACTTATAAATTAAGACATTTTGCCGATAAACTTCGAAATGCCTGCACCCGAGTAACTGCTCACACGTTTGGCATTTCAACACGTGTGAGTTGGTGTCCGTAAGCTATAACTGAATTTTACCTGATAAGTAAGTATTGTAAGATAAATTAAAAACCTACTTTCATTTTCGATAAACCAGCCTGAAATAGCAAATATGTGAGTAAGGTGGTGGACACGCTTTGGCGGATCCAAGTAAGTGGGAGTTTGCATCAAAAAATATACTTACAATGAAATGATATTGAATGATTATGTAAAGAGTGAATATATAACCTGTGAACCTATTTCGGGTATACATAAGAATTGAGATTTGACAAATGTTCAATAAATAAAATGAACCACTTCGTTTCTTGAATTCGCGATTTTTGTTTTGATGAATAGAACTTTCCAGAACGGGGTTACCAAGAACGCGGTTTGACTAATTAACGTCATGGTGGAGAATGTAGGATGAGTCACCATGCTTTGCGTCAGATACCTTGGATCGGACATCTGGTTAATACAAAAAGTTAATAAATAAAATGGGCCAATAGACGCGAATTTACTTTTAATGGAAAGAACTTTACAGAACGGGATGCCAAAAAAAAAGGTGTTGACTAATTAACACTATGGCGAAAAGTGCGTACAAGTTTTTAAATTAGATATACATTTTTTATACCACGACAGATTGGTAGTAAACCTTACAAATTAATTTGTTGACAGTGTTTTATCTAAAATTCTTATTTTGGGCAATAATAAGTGAAATTTGACATAGAGAACACAGTTCTTAAAAAGAAATACCACGCACTATACACCCACACTCTGGTTTGAAATAAGATAATAGACTAAGTCTAATTTTTTCCAGTCAGGTGCAACAAAAAGAATTAAGGCCACGTAAATGTTCATGTATATTTACTCCATTTCAGTTTAGATTTTCATCCCAGTCCTCTCCTCTAAATTTACAGCCACGCAGTTGCTTTTTTATTTCAATTTTATAAATTATTTTATGGAAAGCAATTAAGAAAAAAATCGGACACAGTACATAGAAAAATGAACAAAAAAAAACCTGGTTCAACATATAAATTAAGCATTGTATTATACTAATGCGAATTATTGTTAATTCCCGCGCTTGCGCGGGATATCATCTAGTGTAGTTTAAATTATGAGTTCATTAGTTTTATCAATTAAAAGTCAGAGCACAAAGGGATCTAAAAATTGCAGTAAAAACACGGGTCTTAGCGTGTAGTTAATTGGGTCATTGAAAGACAGACCCGCTTGGGGCTATTTGTCGTCTGACACGTGCCGTTATCTCAACCTGAAAGAAGTTTAAATTTCATGCAAGTTACTTTACAGAAAATTCAAATCTTTGGGAGATTCAATTATTTATTATGTGAATTCTCAATACAAATTTGTTTGACAGTTTGCATAGATAAAAACGATATACATTGGGTACACGTATATGCAAGTGTTATATAATGTAGTAACATCCGATTATCCTTATTCATGTAATACAATTTCAAAATTTCATTCCAAAATGCACTTTAAGTACACTGGGAAAAAATTCCGCGGAAAATTTGTGCCCGCGTTCATAGCGTAAATTAATACAACGCGGACAAAAGTACGTCTACAGTAACCGAAAAAAAAACATCTATTTTGAGTCACCGTGCCACTTTAAAATAAATAGTGCATGTTTGGGAGGGCAACAGTTGAAATTGACACCCCTCGAAAACTCGAAAAAAGACTGATTTGGGGTGTCAATTGCAAATGTTACCATCCCAAACAGGTACTATTCATATATTAAAGACCTGCGAAATCTGTATGAGCTATGCATACATGCATTAATATAGAGGATTCTTTATAGCTTATCGAACGAGTTATTGCTAGTAGGCATTCGTTTGCAAACTAAAAAGTTCAATAATGCCGAATGGTCAACATCACGTCTTTCTTCATTATAGTTTCCCGACACCAGGCTTGTGTTGTTTAAAATATTGATTAACTAAAAAAGAGTCACTCATCCAAAATACTCAATCTTTACAACTGAAATTCTGAAAACAATTTTTAAAGCGCGACAAATTTCGGACTTTGATTATTTGAAATGGGAAAAATTATTGCAAATTGAAAAAAAAAATATGCTGAGTTCACTCAAAATTGTTGTGACTCTAATGAAACATCTGTACTAACCTGGTTAAGCTCAACGGGAAACCATATTCTAATAATTTCCGCATTAAGTGGGAAATATATTGGAAATATTGAAATAATACGCGAACTGTCTTGCTTACTTGTTGACTGAATATCTCATTTGAATAATTAATTTTGTGAATATATTCTATTCGCTAACATATGGCCCTTCCAAGATAAATTGTTTTTTTTTTACGATATCAATATTAATATGTATTAATAAACTTAAAATCTCAGTTAATTCACAAATATTGACTCTGCTGCAATTCAATGTTATGAAAACATTTAAAATACACATCAATTGAGCCCCAATATTTTTACTTTGAGAATGTTCTTCAAACTTTAAGAATTTTGTTCCAGTCTATTTTTCAAAAACCTGAAGTATATCTCGTTTTAGTGGAATGGAATAATGAAATAGTGAAATAATTTTATTGTAATAAATACACGTCTTTAATAAGACAACAACACTTGTATACGATCGAGCGTTTGGAAGTACTGTAGAAAATCAAATCCAAAACCATTTGATGTGTTGTTAATGTTTTGTTAATGTTTTATCATTAAAACCAAAAAAGAAAATTTGGCACTGCAAATATGATTAAGTGTTGAACACACTCTAAATCATTCTCCGCAACAATTTGTGCTCACAGCTTCATAACGAGATCTCTAATCATAGAATAAGCTAGGTTATTTCGCTCTCAGCAACTTTACATTGCATACTCAAAGTGTTCAGAATGTAACAAAAAGCAAGATTATCATGTGATATTTAAATATACATATTTAAACTTACAAATACTAACTAACTTGCTATACATTTTACGTTCTCATTTAAATTTAATCTACAATTTTGCGTGAATAAAGATTTCCACTGTTTTCCTTAACCATCGGGGAAACCATGCACCGTAGCTATAACTTGGCCATAGCTTTTTAATGAGCACGGCTAAAAAAAACGGCATTCATTCCTTAAAGAAATCATCCAGTCTGTCCTTGATTTCCTTATCGAAACCGACGGTACTTTGTCAATTCTCAAATCATAATAATAGTTTCACGAATAATATTATATTGCAGAGAAATATAAAAAAAAAATAATTAAAGGTCACTTACCGACACATTGTTCTTTGCGTGCGTCCCATTTTGTGAATGGACAGCAGCCATGGGGAACACTTTAAACACAAAAACAATTTACAAAATATTTTTGAATAGTGTACAGAAACACAGAAAAGAAATCGTATTTTTCAAATTCATATCAATACAAGTTAAAATTATACTTAATGACCCCCTCACGCTAACAACGAAAAATATTAAAATAAGTAATATACCTTGCATTTAAAAAAACAGTTTTAAAATATAGTTTAATGCACTATTCTTTTTTAAGTAAGAAAACAAAACAATACAGATACACGATGCAATTATATGACGTTGAATTAAAGCGAGTAAAGTGTAAAGTAAAAAAAAACTTTAAAGAAGTGTGACACAATCAGGCTGTATGTGAACAATGAATAAAAATGTAAAACATAATGACTGAACAGTACTTGGTAGAAAAACACAACAATTTAAAAAATGGTCGGTAGAAAAATAAAATAATTCGAATCTAATATATACACTCAACTGACGGTCAAAATGTTGTATAAACTTAATGGCCCAATGGTATGTGTATATCATTGGTTTGAACAATTTATGTATTATTATTATTATTATTATTATTATTATTATTAACTTTGAAGCTTTAAAAGTGTAAACAGCAGCATCTTAGTTTGTATTCGCTTAACTTAATAAGTCATAAATTTACTTTTAAAAAAATGAATCAAATAATCAAACATCACTAATTAAAAACTCAGGTGATCAATTTTACCGTAAACAAAATCTGGTTGATAATTTAAACTTCATGTTCTGTAGTTACAACTAGTAACAAACACAAAATATAAGCTCTCAATTATAATTTTAACAAAAACGTAAAATTCATACTTATGACATGGTCCTCTTTTACTGGCTCCCAAGTTAAGAAAAGTAAGAATAAAAACGAAGATAGTGCAGACACATGGAACGGATTTGCAATTCATTTTAAAATTATTTAGCCTAAACAGATTTAACGATGCTGGTGTTATAAGAGTTTCCGTGTATTAAAGTTCCTTGAAAAATAAAAATTATAATGACAGGAGGCCCAGTGCATTAAGTTTCCTTAAAATACAAAATTTATAATTAAAAATCCGGTGATGGCTTTTCCCCAACCGCCAAAAAAGACTTAACAAACTATCATAATAGTACAAGAGTTCTAGGTCAATATTCAAATATTCATTAATTGTTTGGACAATTTCAGCTTGTAATATAAGGATTATTAGCGTAGATAGCACTGTTTTATAAGTATGAATAATATGTTTAAGCTTCATTGAATTTGTTAATGAGATTCTTTTTTAATTCCCCCTGTAGATTTATGCATTTCGGTTGGTTGGAATATTAACAATCTTGACCTGCAACATGGCCGTCGGAGGAAAACGATATGTAGTGTCTGGTTATTACATATACAATGTATTTTTATATACCTATTAACCTGCTATGATGAGAATAGCAAGTTCATTGTCCCCCGAGTCAGCAAACTATTTCAAGAGGCAGTGTAAAATACTTGCTGTCTAGAATAAATTGATGTGTTGATCTTATATTATTGCTTATATTGTACAAATGAAACAGTGCATGGGTACTGTACACATACCGCTTTTCAATAAAATACAAGCATGTTAATACACATTAAAGCAATAAATTGTCTTAATTCTAATCTTATAAAAATATTTTTTGATTTGTTGTGTCAATGGTGTAGAATCGTTCGTTTTCGTTTTTTATCGTTATCGGTTCATGTTTCATAAAAAATCAGTAAGTAAGTGATCGCCCGTGTATCGTGCCTAATCTTTCGTGTATCGTGCGTGATCGTTTGTGTATCAGAATCGTTCGTTTGTCAACAATAACGTTGTAATCATGAACACAAAAATTATAAATTGACTTTGTCAATTAACAAGTCGATTAAAATCTTGCATAACTAATACCTTACATGAGAGTTGTCAATCTGCAGTCGCTCTTTTTCGCCTCGCAACTGCAACGGAAGACCTGCTCGTTGCTTTGCAGCGAGCTTTGGTCTAATTTTTGCCCTGTTTGTTGGTTTTAAGTATTTGCCATTTGTAGAGAATTGTCTAATTAACTAAGATTAATTTATTATCGTACTTTGCAATAGTGTTCACATGCATGCAAAAAACCTTGATTTCGTACATTCAAAACCTCGTCTATTGTATTTGGGGAATATGACAATTATCTTTAAAACCGCTAGATACAGGTAGGTTATTTTAATTGTTATCTAGTCCAAATTATATATCCTGTAATGGGACTCCCCAGTTTGTGGTATAGGGGTTCAATGCCATCTACAAAAATGTATAGTGAAACACATTCTCACCATAGAAAAAAGGACAATTAAATTTAAATGTTTCTTTCATTCTTAGTATAGAGAACGTAAAGAGCGTTTCATAGTAAATGGTTATTAATAATGAAACATGTCCACTGAACAATTTCCGTGTTTAACTAATTAGTATTCCCATTATGGCAATACTTAATGACTCAAACCGCTTTGTAACATGGTACTTATTGTTTAATTACATTTGAAAGCCATGATAATATTAATTGAATATGTTATTTTCAAATCTATTTTCAGGATAAAGTCATGTCTATAAAATTTGCTAAATTTAACGAAATGTCAATTGAAGCAATTTGATATTTAAGCCCGTTTAGTATATAAAACAATCAATGTGAAACTGTTATTATCTTCCAATTCAAATGCTCTCAATGATTGATAATGATTTAAAATGATTGTGGTGTCTGAAATTTAAAGAAAGTCGTACGTCAAATATATTTTTGTGCATAATTTAGAATAACATAAATTTATGGGTGGAAACAAAACCCCTTTTTAACAATAATGAAGACGATATGAATCATGAATCAACAATAACAGGATGATCAATATGCTTAAAATACACTCATATTATACACATTTTTAAAATCAGATGCATAAATAAAAAAAATGACAATAACAATCCGTCAACCATCTCAAATATTCATAAAAGAAATACAAATTCAAAGCAGAGCAACACGGACCTCCAAAAAGATGGAGGTAGGATCAGGTGCTTGGGAGGAGTGATCATCCTCTGCTGACCGGTCACACCCGCCGTGTGCTCTTTGTCGTAATCGGGAAAAGTCCGTAGACAATTGGGTGATTAATTATGGTCTAACAATTAGTATGAAAAACGTCAGTCAGCATGCTACCCAGTGGAAGATTGTATTTGCTGACAAGGTCGTTGCATCGACCATAGAACTTACGAAAAGATGACTTCAAACGAGACTGTTGATAGTCCTGTTTTATCAACTTGTTTGTCAGTAGCTTGCCTCGTCTTAGAAACTGTTCATACGAAGAGCATGCCCTTGCGTATCAAATTAACTGAGAGACAAAAACACCATAGGTAAATGTAAGAAATTAAGTAATTTCCTCAAAAAGGTATTCCATCCTCTGTGCAGTCATGTATTTTCTTTTGTCAATACATGTATATAGTGTTCCCAAAGATAGTTAATTGTTATTTTTAAAATAAGTTACCAATAGTTTTGACTTGGTTCTAGTTTTACTTTGAAACACTGTGAACATAAGGATAGTATGATGTATTATTCTGTTATTTACTTTATAGTAATATGGTTTTGTTACATGTGTATTGTATTGTATTATATAGTATTGTTCGAAACAAGTTATAGAAAATAAGACGGTGTCCTCTGGTAGATCACTGATTTAACATGTACAGTCAATGTGGAAATATATTTGATATTTGATATTTGAATATATTTGCCGCTGTGGGTTTGTTAGTAACGACTTATAACCTGATCAAACTTGAACCTGATGTTTCTAAAAAAAAAAAATAAAACAAAACCCTTTAAAAAGTTACTTGCTGATTTGATTTGAAATACCATTCAGTTAAATGCACTTAATGTTCATACAGCAATATCAATGCAACTATTTAAACAGTGTATACTTTTACATACAAATATTATTTATCACTTACAAAACAAGACAGCATGTGGACATACCTTTCATAAACGTAATATCACTTTATTGCATATAACTTACATTTACGCAGTTTCAGTAACTAAGCTTATTTCATTTTTCAAAATAGTAAGTCAATATTTAGATTTTTTATTTGTTGTCTTATCCAAACTACTTGTATTTAAGATGTACGTTTGTAACGGAAAACCTAATTTTTCTCCTAATGTTTCTTTTTTTATTGTTTTCCGTTACCTTCTGTACAGTCGATTTCTCGATATTATTTTAATTCTTTTTTAAGACCATTTTTATGATAGACCACAATTAATCAACTAATTTTCAACGTTTTTTTTCGTTTTTTTTTTTCGATTAAGAGTACTCGGCGGGTGTGACCGGTCAGCACAGGATGCTCACTCCTCCATTGCACCTAATCCTACCTCTAATTTTTTAGGGGTCCGTGTTTACTCTGCTCCTGTTTTGTATTTTGAACACTGTTATCACCACATGCCATTTTGTTCTATATGTCTTTAAATTTTCGATTACTTAATTTCTTGTTCTATATCTTAGCAGATTTGAAAAAAAAAATATATCAATTTTACGTTACACGTTTCACGTTACAACAACATGAACAAACATGATGAGAAAACAGATACATTAGTTATGTATATCAAACACAAGATGATATTCTAAATGTCAGTTCAAGAAAGTGAATACCCAAAAGCTTGTTTTAGTTGATAATATTTAAATAGTTATTTGTACAATGTTTATTATTTCTATAATGAAGTGATTTATTAGGTATGAATTTGAGAAGAGGTTTTATGTTTAGAAACCTACATATTTTATAACATGGACAAGATTTTGTGTGGCCAGCTCGTTTTTACAATATCATTGTACTCGATTTTCAGCAATATTTATCCCCTTTTCATTCGTTTACGTTTAGTCAAAGTTACGTAATACCAGTAATATTTTTTTTTGTCAACTCATTACTGCACCAGAAAAGTGATAGCATTACAACTGATAAACTTAGGCATTTACTCATAATGTACTGTCATTACTGATAAACTTGGACAGTGACAATTTTACTGACGGTACAGGTTCTGATACACTTAGAAAAGTACATGTTCTGAAAAACAAACAATGTACTGATAAACTGATCAACTTAGACATTTACTGACACATTTTACTGACGGTACCAAGAAATCTAGAGAGGTACTGACTGGACTATATACCAATTTTGAAATTAAGAAAAAAAAAGTTTGATTTTTTTTTATATTTACGTAAGGTGGAATCTTCTTTCGACGACTACTAAACTTGGAATCTGTTTTGACAACAAAGAGATTGGTACGTCATTAGTTCGACCGAGTGTGGATATAACAATGACTGAAAAAATGAGTCAAAAATTAATTGATCATTTAATTACTGTAAAAAAGACTGCAAAACCTATTCCAAATTGTATAAACGCAAAAACAAACATGTAAAGAGAACAAAACAAAAAAAAAACAAAAAACAAAAAAACAAAACAAAACCAACAAAAGTCATAATAAAAACTATCTGGACAATGTAGTATAATACATGTACCGGTAGATCCTGTATAAATAAAAATCAATTTTTTCCACTGGATATCCTTATGTTTTTATCATTAGTCCCTTTTCTAACAGGATGATTTTATAGTAATATCACATGTTGAGCATTGCAGCTCTCAGAAAGATCCTAAACAATTGTTTATAAATGGGATATAAACCTACATCAAACTCTGAACCCCTTGTGAGACCCAATCGTCCAGGAATCATCCAGAAGCCAAAATCTAAACAATATTAAATAATCACCTGGCTGATTAGTTTCTGAGAAGTTTTGTAAAGATTTACTCTTAATATTTCTATGTAAAAATTCCACCCCCATTGTGGCCCTACTCTACCCCCAGGAATCATGATTTTTACAACTTTGAATCTACTCTACCTAAGGATGCCTCCAAACAAGTTTCAGCTTTCCTAACTTATTAGTTTCTGAGAAGACGATTTTTAAAAGATTTACTCTATATATTTCTATATAGAAATTCGATCCCCAATTGTGGCCCCACTCTACCTATCCTAACCTTGGGGGTCATGATTTTCATAACTTTGAATCTACACTACCTGAGAATGCTTTTACATAAGTTTCAGCTTTCCTGGCCAAATGGTTCTTGAGAAGAAGATTTTTAAAGATTTACTCTATATATTCCTATATTAAAAGTCGACCCCCCATTTTGGCCCCACCCTACCCCAGGGGGTCATGATTTTCATAACTTTGAATCTACACTACCTGAGGATGCTTTTACATAAGTTTCAGCTTTCCTGGCCTAACGGTTTTTGAGAAGAAGATTTTTAAAGATTTACTCTATATACTCAAATGTAAAAAGTCGACCCCCATTGTGGCCCCACCCTACCCCCCAACGGTCATGATTTTCACAACTTTGAATCTACTCTACCTGAGGATGCTTCCATATAAGTTTCAGCTTTCCTGGCCTAACGGTTCTTGACAAGAAGATTTTTAAAGATTTACTCTATATATTCAAATGTAAAAAGTCGACCCCCCATTGTGGCCCCACCCTACCCCCAGGGATCATGATTTTCACAACTCTGAATCTACACTACCTGAGAATGCTTCCACATATGTTTCAGCTTTCCTGGCCTAACGGTTTTTGAGAAGAAGATTTTTAAAGATTTACTCTATATATTCCTATGTAAAAAGTCGACCCCCTATTTTGGCCCCACCCTACCCCAGGGGGTAATGATTTTCATAACTTTCAATCTACACTACCTGAGGATGCTTCCACATAAGTTTCAGCTTTCCTGGCCTAACGGTTTTTGAGAAGAAGATTTTTAAAGATTTACTCTATATATTCAAATGTAAAAAGTCAAACTCCCATTGTGGCCCCACCCTACCCCCGGGGGTCATGATTTTCACATCTTTGAATCTACACTACCTGAGGATGCTTCCACATAAGTTTCAGCTTTCCTGGCCAAATGGTTCTTGAGAAGAAGATTTTTAAAGATTTACTCTATATACTCAAATGTAAAAAGTCGACCCCCATTGTGGCCCCACCCTACCCCCCAACGGTCATGATTTTCACAACTTTGAATCTACTCTACCTGAGGATGCTTCCATATAAGTTTCAGCTTTCCTGGCCTAACGGTTCTTGACAAGAAGATTTTTAAAGATTTACTCTATATATTCAAATGTAAAAAGTCGACCCCCCATTGTGGCCCCACCCTACCCCCAGGGATCATGATTTTCACAACTCTGAATCTACTCTACCTGAGAATGCTTCCACATATGTTTCAGCTTTCCTGGCCTAACGGTTTTTGAGAAGAAGATTTTTAAAGATTTACTCTATATATTCCTATGTAAAAAGTCGACCCCCTATTTTGGCCCCATCCTACCCCAGGGGGTAATGATTTTCATAACTTTCAATCTACACTACCTGAGGATGCTTCCACATAAGTTTCAGCTTTCCTGGCCTTACGGTTTTTGAGAAGAAGATTTTTAAAGATTTACTCTATATATTCCTATGTAAAAAGTCAAACCCCCATTTTGGCCCCACCCTACCCCAAGGGGTCATAATTTTCACAACTTTGAATCTACTCTACCTGAGGATGCTTCCATATAAGTTTCAGCTTTCCTGGCCTAACGGTTCTTGAGAAGAAGATTTTTAAAGATTTACTCTATATATTCCTATGTAAAAAGTCAAACCCCCATTGTGGCCCCACCCTACCCCCGGGGGTCATGATTTTCACAACTTTGAATCTACACTACCTGAGGATGCTTCCACATAAGTTTCAGCTTTCCTGGCCAAATGGTTCTTGAGAAGAAGATTTTTAAAGATTTACTCTATATACTCAAATGTAAAAAGTCGACCCCCATTGTGGCCCCACCCTACCCCCCAACGGTCATGATTTTCACAACTTTGAATCTACTCTACCTGAGGATTCTTCCATATAAGTTTCAGCTTTCCTGGCCTAACGGTTCTTGCGAAGAAGATTTTTAAAGATTTACTCTATATATTCCTATGTAAAAAGTCGACCCCCCATTGTGGCCCCACCCTACCCCCGGGGGTCATGATTTTCACAACTTTGAATCTACACTACTTGAGGATGCTTCCACATAAGTTTCAGTTTTCCTGGCCAAATGGTTCTTGAGAAGAAGATTTTTAAAGATTTACTCTATATATTCCTATGTAAAAAGTCGACCCCCAATTTTGGCCCCACCCTACCCCCGGGGGTCATGATTTTCACAACTTTGAATCTACACTACTTGAGGATGCTTCCACATAAGTTTCAGCTTTGCTGGCCAAATGGTTCTTGAGAAGAAGATTTTTAAAGATTTACTCTATATATTCAAATGTAAAAAGTCGACCCCCATTGTGGCCCCACCCTACCCCCCAACTGTCATGATTTTCACAACTTTGAATCTACACTACTTGAGGATGCTTCCACATAAGTTTCAGCTTTCCTGGCCAAATGGTTCTTGAGAAGAAGATATTTAAAGATTTACTCTATATATTCCTATGTAAAAAGTCGACCCCCCATTGTGGCTCCACCCTACCCCCAGGGGTCATGATTTTCACAACTTTGAATCTACTCTACCTGAGGATGCTTCCATATAAGTTTCAGCTTTCCTGGCCTAACGGTTCTTGAGGAGAAGATTTTTAAAGATTTACTCTATATATTCCTATGTAAACAGTCGACCCCCCATTGTGGCCCCACCCTACCCCCGGGGGTCATGATTTTCACAACTTTGAATCTACCCTACCTGAGGATGCTTCCACATAAGTTTCAGCTTTCCTGGCCAAATGGTTCTTGAGAAGAAGATTTTTAAAGATTTACTCTATATACTCAAATGTAAAAAGTCGACCCCCATTGTGGCCCCACCCTACCCCCCAACGGTCATGATTTTCACAACTTTGAATCTACTCTACCTGAGGATGCTTCCATATAAGTTTCAGCTTTCCTGGCCTAACGGTTCTTGACAAGAAGATTTTTAAAGATTTACTCTATATATTCAAATGTAAAAAGTCGACCCCCCATTGTGGCCCCACCCTACCCCCAGGGATCATGATTTTCACAACTCTGAATCTACTCTACCTGAGAATGCTTCCACATATGTTTCAGCTTTCCTGGCCTAACGGTTTTTGAGAAGAAGATTTTTAAAGATTTACTCTATATATTCCTATGTAAAAAGTCGACCCCCTATTTTGGCCCCACCCTACCCCAGGGGGTAATGATTTTCATAACTTTCAATCTACACTACCTGAGGATGCTTCCACATAAGTTTCAGCTTTCCTGGCCTTACGGTTTTTGAGAAGAAGATTTTTAAAGATTTACTCTATATATTCCTATGTAAAAAGTCAAACCCCCATTTTGGCCCCACCCTACCCCAAGGGGTCATAATTTTCACAACTTTGAATCTACTCTACCTGAGGATGCTTCCATATAAGTTTCAGCTTTCCTGGCCTAACGGTTCTTGAGAAGAAGATTTTTAAAGATTTACTCTATATATTCCTATGTAAAAAGTCAAACCCCCATTGTGGCCCCACCCTACCCCCGGGGGTCATGATTTTCACAACTTTGAATCTACACTACCTGAGGATGCTTCCACATAAGTTTCAGCTTTCCTGGCCAAATGGTTCTTGAGAAGAAGATTTTTAAAGATTTACTCTATATACTCAAATGTAAAAAGTCGACCCCCATTGTGGCCCCACCCTACCCCCCAACGGTCATGATTTTCACAACTTTGAATCTACTCTACCTGAGGATTCTTCCATATAAGTTTCAGCTTTCCTGGCCTAACGGTTCTTGCGAAGAAGATTTTTAAAGATTTACTCTATATATTCCTATGTAAAAAGTCGACCCCCCATTGTGGCCCCACCCTACCCCCGGGGGTCATGATTTTCACAACTTTGAATCTACACTACTTGAGGATGCTTCCACATAAGTTTCAGTTTTCCTGGCCAAATGGTTCTTGAGAAGAAGATTTTTAAAGATTTACTCTATATATTCCTATGTAAAAAGTCGACCCCCAATTTTGGCCCCACCCTACCCCCGGGGGTCATGACTTTCACAACTTTGAATCTACACTACTTGAGGATGCTTCCACATAAGTTTCAGCTTTGCTGGCCAAATGGTTCTTGAGAAGAAGATTTTTAAAGATTTACTCTATATATTCAAATGTAAAAAGTCGACCCCCATTGTGGCCCCACCCTACCCCCCAACTGTCATGATTTTCACAACTTTGAATCTACACTACTTGAGGATGCTTCCACATAAGTTTCAGCTTTCCTGGCCAAATGGTTCTTGAGAAGAAGATATTTAAAGATTTACTCTATATATTCCTATGTAAAAAGTCGACCCCCCATTGTGGGTCCACCCTACCCCCAGGGGTCATGATTTTCACAACTTTGAATCTACTCTACCTGAGGATGCTTCCATATAAGTTTCAGCTTTCCTGGCCTAACGGTTCTTGAGGAGAAGATTTTTAAAGATTTACTCTATATATTCCTATGTAAACAGTCGACCCCCCATTGTGGCCCCACCCTACCCCCGGGGGTCATGATTTTCACAACTTTGAATCTACCCTACCTGAGGATGCTTTTACATAAGTTTCAGCTTTCCTGGCCAAATGGTTCTTGAGAAGAAGATTTTTAAAGATTTACTCTATATATTCCTATGTAAAAAGTCGACCCCCCATTGTGGCCCCACCCTACCCCCGGGGGTCATGATTTTCACAACTTTGAATCTACACTACTTGAGGATACTTCCACCTAAGTTTCAGCTTTCCTGGCCAAATGGTTCTTGAGAAGAAGATTTTTAAAGATTTACTCTATATATTCCTATGTAAAAAGTCGACCCCCCATTGTGGCCCCACCCTACCCCAGGGGGTCATGATTTTCACAACTTTGAATCTACACTACCTGAGGATGCTTCCACATAAGTTTCAGCTTTCCTGGCCTAACGGTTCTTGAGAAGAAGATTTTTAAAGATTTACTCTATATATTCCTATGTAAAAAGTCGACCCCCCATTGTGGCTCCACCCTACCCCCGGGGGTCATGATTTTCACAACTTTGAATCTACTCTACCTGAGGATGCTTCCACATAAGTTTCAGCTTTTCTGGCCTAACGGTTCTTGAGAAGAAGATTTTTAAAGATTAACTCTATATATTCCTATGTAAAAAGTCAACCCCCCATTGTGGCCCTACCCTATCCCCGGGGGTCATGATTTTCACAACTTTGAATCTACACTACCTGAGGATGCTTCCACACAAGTTTCAGCTTTCCTGGCCAAATGGTTCTTGAGGAGAAGATTTTTGAAAAATTCTCGAAAATTTTCATTAATTCCTAATTATCTCCCCTTGTAAGAGGGCTTGGTCCTTAATTTTCACAACTTTGAATCCTCTTAGGCTAAGGATGCTATGTGCCAAGTTTGGTTGAAATTGGCCCAGTGGTTCTTGAGAAGATGTTGAAAATGTGAAAAGTTTACAGACGGACAGACAGACGGACAGACGGACAGACAGACGACAGACAAAATGTGATCAGAATAGCTCACTTGAGCTTTCAGCTCAGGTGAGCTAAAAAGCATTGTGTTACACTAATGTAACATTTTAAATTTAAATTCAATACTGAACCCGTTACATTCAAACATGCACACTACAAAACATTGTTAGTGTCTATTTTTTCTAGGTTTATTTCACAGTTCTGATGATCAAATGCGATACATTCTTTCATAATTCAGATAGCATTAAGCTGTAACTCACAGTTTAAGGGCGCTCATCCTTAAACTTACAGTTTTGATTGCTCTTAGCGTAAAGTAACTGTTCACTGCATGGCTTTCAGCCTTAACTAAACTATGTGTAGGGCTTTCAGGCTTGATTAACAAATAAAGCAGTTTTTTTTTCAGATTTAACTCACAGTGCAATTGGATCTCAACGTTAACTTTCAGATCATATAGTTCTTAGCTTTAACTCGCATTAATGCTGAACACCGCTCATACCTGTGTGGACGTACATCTTGCCTCGCCGTGTTACTCGGTCGCGATGAAATTATTAAGTTGTACGCACTTTTTCAAACCAGGAGAGTACTAACATCAAATAAACTGGTAAATACTTTATTTACAAACATAGTATGCACATAAAATAAGAAATAAATGCATAAAAATCCAAAGACAAAGAAAGGAACACTACACGTTGGCCACGAGTTTCAGATGTGCAATCGGGTGTATAAAGGGTTTATATTCCAGGTACCTGTTTGACGATGCCTTTTTACGAGCGGTATTCAGCTTTAACAAGCTCTCAGCAAAATCAAAATTGCTCATACAGAAGTATACATATAAAAATGAAATATATACATGGATTTATTGCAATTCAATTTCACCACAAGCACACTGTCCATCAGAAAAAAAAAACTTATATAGTGCAAAAATACTTTTATTATCTGATCATGCTAAGAAAAAAAAATCTAGGTTTAACATGCTAATGTTGGTATACAACAACCGATTAAAATGTCCATTTCTTTCAACCAACTTTGGAACAACTAGGTTTTCCTCCTAGCTCTGCAAAAAACATTGGTTTATTAAAGCAAACTAAAGCAACTATGTTGAAAGGATCCATTTACTGTTGAATAAATGAAATAGTGTATCTGAAATAGACAATCCATCATAATCAAATAGTTTGCTATAATAGCGAGCTCATTTTCTGATTTTGCTATCCATTCAAGCTTTGAAGAAATCTGATTTTAAGCACATAAAATTATATACATAGCAATGTCATGTTATCTTTTCTTCATGCTTCCCGAGTTAACACTTTTAACATAATTTTGATTGTCTGAGTGCTACATTTTAATAGTTCTGTTACTGAGCTTACTAAACAGACACAACATAGTTATTTACACAATTTTCATTTTGTCTCCATGTAGAGCTTTGTAAAGTCTTTTCTGAAGTCCACATTCAATGAACAATGTACAATACTATCCGCACAAATCCTGTCCCAGCAAATTTGCTTGAATCTGTGTACATAATCATTTGTGATATAAAAATTGGAACTTAAAAAATTAAAAACGTTTAGATGGCAAATATTCAAATATTCTAAACTGTTCAACTAAGATGATAGCTCAGTTTTATTTTTTTTTCTTTCATAAAAATTGGAACATCCCACGACAAAGAAAGTATCAATATTCATATGCAATACTATTGTCATTAACAAGCAAACCATGCCTAACCTTTGCTGAAAGAAACAGTTATACTTGCTGTGCCTGCAATACGTGCTAAATTAAAATGAGTAAGAGTAACATATTTTATTACAATATATATTATTTTGTTCAAAAACTTATTAATTTTATGCGAGGGTATAGTCAAAGTACCTCTAGACGTATCCAAAAAGAACCCAAATCATTCAATATAATTTTGAAGTTCCCATATACTTTTTTTTCTGTATCATAATACCTGCCAAAGTCAAATCTAGCGTTACCGTGTTTGACAGTGCAAGACATGATTCGTAACTTGATGGATACCAAAACCGTAATCTAAATACACGACTATTATGTAACCCTTCTCTTTCCAATATTTAATTAAAGGTTTCAGGCGTTGAGTGAATATATATGGTAATGAATTAAGATCAAAATGCAAAACAGTAAAACAATAATATGTCTTTCCAGTCAAGAATCTAGACATTGAACATGAATTGGGTTACTGTCTAAATACTGATACACAATTTTTAAATCAAATTTAATCATTAAATCATCAACCTTGCAATAATGTATGGCATTTCGACACCTTCTAATTTGAACATACATGTATTTTCCGTACAAAACTGTTAACATGCGGTTAATCTTTTTTCAACAGTAGGTGGACAACTGCTTAAGTAACGATACCTTTTCGTAACAAAAAAAAATAATTTCACAATCCTCCATTTTTTAACCGGGTTTTCCAAAGAAAAAATCGGTTTTTGAAATGGTGAAAATGGCGGGCGGTCGGGCGCCAAAAGGATACCCTTATTGTACGGATAACTTCTCCTAGTTTTCAAGATAAGAAGTTATTATTTTGCAGATCAGTTGTACATATTTTAGAGGTGTGCATATTGCTAGGATGCGGATTTCTGATAATTTATGAAAAATACCAACTGTTAAACTTTTTGGCAAAATATTGCATATCAGGTACCCCTACTCTACGGATAACTCCTCCTACGGTTTTTAAGATATGAAGTTGTTCTTTTGCAGATCAATTGTACATATATAAGAAGTGTGCAAATTGCTAGGATTTTGATATCTGATAATCATTGAAACAAATACCAGCTGCTGAACTTAGTCTTTTTTGGCAAAATATTGCATATAGGGTACCCCTATTGTACGAATAATTCCTTCTACAGTTTTCAAGATAGGAAGTTGTACATATATCAGAAGTGTGCATATTGCTAGAATTTTAATTTCTGATAATTAATGAAAAAAACAATATTGCGGAAATAAGTTTTTTGGGGCAAAAATATTTCATATAGAGTACCCCATTTCTCTGGATTGGTAGTGTTCATCAAGTCAAGGTTGATAAATGGAATATGGATACTGCTCACACAAAAGAAACCCCGGTTTGTTGTCACATTGACAGCTTTTTTCTCGTATCGGAAATTTTTTAACATGGAATACTACTATCTCTCTCCTAGTCTCAGTAGTAGATGTGTGTAGCTTTATCGGTCATTTGTTTTCAGTCCATTACTCTACAAGCATCATAGCATCACATATATCTGCAATTAGTTATGTTCATAATTTTTTTTAAAATGCATGACCCAACGCAGGCTTTTATTACTAAGAACATTTTAAAGGTTTGTCAGTCATCAGTTCCAACGAAGGATACTCGTGTGCCTGTTACTCAAGACATTTTACAGAAATCAATAAATGGCCTTCCAATGCATCCCAAAAGAATAATTGAAGGTTTTCCTAAGAAAAAGGTTTATTTGTGGCTGTTTTGTGTATCTAAGTTTTCATTTTAACGCTTAAAAGTATACCGTTTTAAAGTGGCATGGTCACGATTTCGGTCAAATTTTATTTTCTATTTTTATTGTTAACAATGCTTTAATAATATATTCATCAAAATCAAAATTTATTAAAAAAATATTATATCCTGACCTTAAGTTCATTACGTACTATGCCAGGAATAGAACGCTTTCCTTGTTTATCTACAAATATAAAATTCATGACCATATTTCCTTGTGTGTATCTGACTGATAAACATTGGTTACTAAAATTACGAAAAGAAATATATAATTCTGTACTATTATGTGATAAAAAAATTATTTCTTCAAAAAGTTGAAGCCTATTTTCTTCGATTTAGTTATCTTATGTTCGATTTTGTTATTTTTTGACTTGCTACATGCGCTAAACGTTAAAAAAATCGCTATTCGAGTATTTTTTATTGTTGCTTGATAACCATAGCTTACTAACGTTTTTGTATTAAAGTCTACGATGTTAGTAGTAAGTTCCAATAAAATGAATTTTTAGGGTTTTTTTTATGGATGTACTATGTTTAACAAAAAGTAAAGTGATGGCAAAGATGTCCTCCAGAAACCAGACATTTTCAGTCGTTTTGTTCTTTAAAAAAAATAGATGTAAATTATAAACAGTTAGGTCCGGTGGCATTGTATTGTTGTATAGAGATTCACATGTGAAATATCTAAACACATATTGTAAATTTATTTTCTGGTTTAAAATGAACAAATCATTGTTTAACGTTGGTGAAGATATTTATTTTGGTGCTGTTAGCATTTCTGCTAAAGAAAGAAAATATTCACCTCCTGATTGCTATTTTTAATTTGAAGATGAATTTATTAGGATAAGAAGAGAGTGTAAATATATGTTTTATAAGAGATTGCAACTCGAGAGTTAGGCCATTATATTTTTTTCTTTCAAGTTTTTGTTTTTTAACAACTGCCATTCATATAATTTTGGTGAATATGAAAATAATGATAGTTTGGTCTTTTTCTGACAATATCAGTATCTGCACAGTACAGGATATAGCAACTAATAATTTCGGTTATGAATTCATGTATTTTTAAATATTTGTTTATATATTCTCAATAGCCGTTTGGGTAATGACAAAGTTGTTGAAGTTTTTACCTATAAACGTAGAAGTACGGTGGATTATGTGTTATGTTATAATAATTAAATGGTATTACATGCATATTTTAATGAAGTTTGATATTTTAGACATTTTTGCTTTTATATAACTTTAAATTTTAAACTTCTTTTACAAAAGTATGTGTGAAGTCGTTCTATTTCGTAACCAGCAGGCATGTTCACGTTATGACATAAGTGTGTTCCTAAGATATGAATTAGGAAAAAAGTTAGGAAAATCCTAAGATCAACTAAGGAATCGTCTTAAGATATAGCTCAATAGTAGCTTAGGCACGTCTTAAGTTAGGATATCCTAACTTAAATTTCTACAACCATTCTTACTTTGCACATTTCGCAGCTATGTTAAGGCTGTCCGAAGCTAAATTTATATCGGAAAACGATACTGCTTTAATTATCAAATAAACACTTTAACCGGGCGATTTTCTTTAAATCTTTGTTACATTAATAAACAGCGATATCCAACAATATATTTGATGCATTTTTGTGACGTCATATGTTGTTCTTAAGCACGTGACGTGTGAATCCTAACACAACGTATGATCTATATAAATCGCATTGGCGCAAGTGATAAATGACATTAAATCAAATATATTTTTATTAAAAACCCTTCGATAAGTAATGTATTTTGCAGTTCTTGCTGGGGGTTCATATAAATATTTCGTTTATTTGAAATATTGTCAAAACATTTCGCCCCATCATCGAAATTAGGCACATTTTTACTTTTTAAGCTCGAATTACACAACATTGGGTAAATTCGTAGGTTTCCCCCAGCATGATTCACATTGGTACTTATTTTCTCTACCAGTTTCACGCAAAAAATACAAAGATTGTATTGATTTTTCACTTGTGCCAGGCTGTTTTTTACATGCATAAAAATATATCCATTCATTAGTTTACACTTAGCAGGGCGAGTCTCCAAACCATTAGTTTATAAATAGTCATTTACCTAATACGAGGCTTTAAAACTGCCGATTTTTTTATACTAAGTAAGTGATTAAATTAAATTTAGTATTACTAGTATTTAAAACAGCTTCTATGTAAAGGAATCACGCGGTTTTATAATATTCAGTAAAATTCACATATTTCGTTGCGATACATTCCCTGCGAACTATCGAAAGGAATGCAGATCGTGACGTCAAAGTTAATTATGACGTCATATCGTATGAAGTTCAGACAAGTGACTTTCTACACATCAATTCGGGCAGCCTTAACATAGCCGCGTTATTCGTAAAGATCAAATTCGAGAGACTTAATCATTAAACATTTTGCCAGAGAAAATTGTACATGTCGGAAGTTAAAAAAATAGACCAGTAATTTTAATGTAGTCATTTAAAAAAAAATACATTTACCTAAATATATATCAGTGTCAAAAAAAAATAATAACCCCTACCCCCCCCCCCCCCCCCACAAAAAAATATTTAAGCAACACGTGTACATTCTTTGAGTGTAGATTGACATTTGGTAATCTTGTCATTCAAGCACATGTAATACATAAACAAGCGCTTTTCATAGAGTTAAACGTTACATTGTACATGTAGAAACACAAACGTAGAAACACACAACATTACATTTCCCTTTAATTCGTTATATATAAAATACACGAACATGTTTGGTTTTTTAAGGTCTTCCGTTTCCAACGGAAGACCTTGTACCGATTCTGATGGTAATTAGGGTCTTCCGTTTCCAACGGAAGACCCTCTTGTTATTCTTCGGTTTCTTTCTATTAGTATTAAGGTCTTCCGTTTCCAACGGAAGACCTTATTGTTTTCGTTCGGTTTCTTTTTCCCTATTCTTTTTTTTTTCTTACATATTTTGTGTACGCGATTTCTCAAAAACTACTCGGCCGATTTATATAAAACTTTCAGATCTGATAGATATTGCTCTGAACATTATTGCAAATTTTTTTTAACGGTGACATCACTTCCGGTTTTGAGATATTTACAATTTAACGATTTTTAGAGGGTCGGCTTGTCCACGAAGGTTCTCATAAACTAAAAAAGATATTGAGTTCAAAATTTCAGGAATGATTGACAAAAGAATGTAGATATGTAATAGGGCATTTATATTTTTGTAGCGCAAAAAGCGCCAAAGCTCGGTAGGGCTCCAAAAATGAGTTTAAAAAAGCGTTGTGATTTTGCATGGTTTTCTTAGTTTATCTCTTTTCCCGGAAATATTTTGTTAAGACATGTAGAACAAAAAGATGAATATTCAAAAGATCTTTTATTTGACATCATGATAAAGGGGCTGGACCCTCAAATCAGGGGCCTAGAACCCTTGAAAGTTTTCACTTTATAACTCAAAAGCGGTTAAGATTTCGATATGGCTGTCTCTGCAAAAGTTGTTCATTATGATCTTATTAAAGCCGTAACAATAATATTTTGTTCGGGTAATGCGTAATATGAGTGTAAAAAGCTAGACTTGTTACCATGTATTTGTGTTTTATTTGGCAAATAAATGGGGTATTTGTGCGTATAAGTGACATAAAGTGTACCAGTTTACATACGTAAAGTGTTTACACATTTTAATTCTTTTCTAGTGAAACACATTATGGATAAAAGAAGTACTTCTTTGCAATGCATTTAAGTCGCATTTAAAATCTAGCTGGATTCCGAGCTGTGTATGTGAACAATTACGTATCCGATCCCTTGCCCGCGGCCGAGGAAATAGGTCGCGGCTGGATTAGCGAGCGGTCTGCCGTTATCTAATACACAAGATTTGTGTCTTGTTGTAATGCACACATGGTTTTTTTTATGTAGCTGCAAACACAAAGAATTCCGATTTTAACGATATTAATAGTAAATTTTAAAATTTTTTTTCCTTTACCTACTACCACAGACAGTGTACCAGCTTACATACGGAAAGTGTTTACACATTTTAATTCTTTTCTAGTGAAACACATTATGGATAAAAGAAGTACTTCTATGCAATGCATTTGAGTCGCATTTAAAATCTAGCTGGATTCCGAGCTGTGTATGTGAACAATTACGTATCCGATCCCTTGCCCGCGGCCGAGGAAATAGGTCGCGGCTGGACTAGCGAACGGTCTGCCGTTATCTAATACACAAGATTTGCGTCTTGCTGTAATGCACACATGGGTTTTTATGTAGCTGCAAACACAAAGAACTCCGATTTTAACGATGTTAAAGAGTAATGAAAAAAGATTATACCTCTACTTACGAAGTAATGCGTTTTTAGTCTCGTAATCTATAAAAAAAAAATAGATGTTTTTTTGTGATCTTGTATATGTCATGAAATAGTTTTATTGTTGGAAAATAAAATTCAGTTATGAAACTGCAAACATTTTAAACCCACCACGTTGAGTGTACATTTACATAACACATCATTCGCACAGGGCCGAGGAGATGCCGCGCTAGTGGACAACCGATTCGCTGTAGTCTAGGACACAGGCTTCTCGTGTTTCTACGTACGTTATCACACATTTGAATGTTCATTGATTCTTTATAAAATTGTTTTCATTTCAATTATATTGGTTAAAGATGCATCAAACCATTGATTTAAATTATAGTGCGTAAAATATATATAGATTATTACATGGCAATTTTTATATCGCATCCTATATTAGCCCGAGGTCGCTGTATATCAGCCCGAGAGCCGTCAGGCTCGAGGGCTGATATACAGCGACCGAGGGCTAATATAGGATGCGATATAAAAATTGCCATGTTATGATTTTTATATCATATACTTATAGAAAATATCAAAGAAACAATAAAAAACATTATGTGATGAATGATAATTGTTAACAAATCGCTCCGTGTCTATATATTCAATCTCTAATATTTTCCCTGAATTTTTTTGCGCCAGCTGTTTGTATACCCAGTTGACGTCGACGTAAGTATTTGACGTCATACTCGGAGATCGGAGTTGAACGACGCATACCGAACTCTACGTCATAATAGCCGATGATTAACGGAAAGGGGTGTGATATAACATCCGAAGATTGCCGGAGAGGGGTGTGATATAAATCTTATATCACACCCCTAGGGTTTATATCGCACGGGTAGGCGAATTTTCTGTTTATATCGCACCGGGCGGAAAAGGGTATATTTTCTATAAGTATACGATATAAAAAAATATGTCATCAATGAAAATAATACAACGTGTTACAGTCGTACGAGTTGAAATGTAAATACATTGAATTTCACCTGTGTCGATTTCTGACATTTTGCTGCTGAGAATTTAATGCGTTTCACTACCCATTTCAACAAAACAAAATATAGGCGATATTTACAAGATAATTATTCCAACACACATCTTAAGTATCTGTTATCTGTGATAATTCATTTGGCTAACAAAATATTAGAAATTTTTATGAATTATGAGAGAGAGAGAGAGAGAGAGAGAGAGAGAGAGAGAGAGAGAGAGAGAGAGAATTTATCAGGGTGTAGTAAGTAAAGTGAGTTGAAATATATTTAAAAAGCGTTCGAGATAAGGTAGCTTAAGTTATACAATGTTACATGCTTGCGGTAGGTGCGGGCAGGATAAAACTTACCATTGCCCGCTAACACGGAAGGAATTGAAGGAATCAGTGATTATTTCTTAATATACCTATGAATTTTTAAACATGTTGAAGTTTTACTTACATTCAGGCCGTAAAAGAATAATGGTCACACTATTGGTTTAACCTCTTCTGAATTGTAGTCCGATTCATTAAAAAGCATACTAATTATTTTTTGTTATTGATTATGAAAGAGTATGTGAGTTTTAAAAAAGTTTATTTACATTCGGTGAGTAAAAGTTTTGATTGGATTCGGACATTTGAAGATCGAGTAGAGGACACATGGTTAAAAATACTACTTAGTAGATTAGGGAAATTTTCAAATCGAATGGACTTTGCATATGCAGGCAAACTCGATTAGTTAATACAAAAAATATATACATTTTGATAAAACGTCTGTATGCTGTATTATGTATTTGCTGTCTGATCAGGACTGTTCTTCCCCAAAAGAATCGCTCGGCGATCGCGTAAAGAACGTTCTGTATAGTACAACACCTGATTGGAGTACATGCTTATGTATATGTCTTTTAAAGTTAACGTTTAACTAAGCGAAATTGTAGTGGCCATGGAGTCAATAAGCAAATCAAATTTGCCAATTAGGCAATAGCAGTTATCCAGTGCCTATGATAGATAATTTTACAAGGTGAATTAAATACATGTAAATATGAATTTTAAAGCACTCTCCGCCCCCTTGTTAAGAGCTTCCATTTCCTGCATTCTTTTCTTTCAATAACGGTTTTTGTGCACGCATTTTCTCGGAAATGGCTCAAAATTTGTTAAACGGCCCCGATAAGAAGATGAATAGATGACCCCTAAAATTTCTTTCCCAAATATATCAAGAACGGTCTCAAATTTCAAACACTGGTTGAATAACATATAACCTATTTTGTGCAAATATATGTGCATGAAATGACAATTTTCCTGTAACTTAACAAAAATTACACTTTGTGAAATCTAAAAATGTCTGAATTTATTATTAAAATTAATAATTTTAGACGGCCCATTCAGTAAGTTTTTGTAGCCGAGTACTAGTCTTTCGTTCAAGAGCGCATCGATTTTGAATATTGCAGCGTGGTTTACAACAATAGGGTGAAACGACTACGAATTTTGACAGATTTGGCTACAAAGAGTTAAAAAGAGATGAATACAAAACACAAGTGTGATTATATCTTTTAGGAGATAAAAAATAATAAATATACGTTTGCCATAAATACAACAATTTATCATAAGAATATTTTAACATGTAGATCCGCCGAATATTTCCATTTCCCTTCATAGTGTTTAGTGTCTGATTTGAAATAACGTTTCGATGTATACCAAGTGGAGAAATTTCTTTAAGCTGCATGTTCCGATATTTCGGCCATTAGAGTATCTAATAATTTTCCACGCAAACCAAATGAATGAACTTACAAAGTTATAGACGTATTTACACGGAATTGATCTCCTTTCAACGTTAGAAATATTTAAAGTAAATAAAACTAAATTTTGGGGCATTCAACCCCCCCCCCCAAAAAATACATCATGAGAATATTTAGAAAAGTAACCGTTTGGTTTCGTCCTCTGAATGATTGGGTTTATTCAACCTGCATGTTTTGCTTCGATTATAAACAACGTAAACTTCAAAACTATTAATGAAAAAATATACACTGCTTTATTTTTGTTTTGTTAAATAGTGATGCTGTATATTTTATTTGTTATAATAGATCATATATAAAAAGGAAAGATGTCAAAGTCGTAATACAATCATACTCGCTTCGACGTAAGGAGCCAGTTTGAACACGAGGCGAAATAACGCGAAACCCTTTTATGTCGTTTATTTTGTAAATAAATTGTGTACATTGTACAGTAAAACTTGTCTAATCCGGCGGAGGGTAGTTCTAAAAAAATTGGCCGGATTAGCCAACATCCGGTTTAAAAGATATTGTTGCAAATTAATCTTAGTATTTAATGCAGTAGGTCTGGATCGTGTATTCTTGCAAAATTTTCAATTCTTCTGAAATATATTAAATTTCATCGATCGTAATTACGGTACCAATTTTCTTTTTCATTTTTTTTTTTGGAAAATAATAAATCCATAACGGAATACATACGATTGAAATACTTTTTCAATAGTCAACAGATGGCTGAATACGTAATGACGAGAACTGTTTTGATGCAGGGAACAATATATAAATATCGATATAAATGAGAATTTTATTTTTAAAAAAAATGGAGTATTTTGACAGAATAATATGCAACTCTGTAAATGTAGCCATACAACGGGAATAACAAACGATATTCGGCAGTCCTACTCCCGCAGTATCCTGAATCGCGGCCTGAAAAAAAATGGGGTGAACTATAATCTAATTATCTAATTTTGGCAAAAAAAATGCGTAATTATTTATAACAAGACTTAACGGTATAAACTGAAATGAGTTGCTAGTTTGGATCTATATTCAAGTTGTTTAAATCAATAGCAACGACCAGAAAATTGGTCGATAAATGAGCATTAATTATCTCGCAGAAGGCCGATCGATTGATAAGTGGCCGGACTGCGGGAGATAACTCTCACTAATTATAAGCAGTCGGTTGTTTTCATCGCGGCCGGTTTACAGAATAGACAAGATCCGGATTGCACAACATTTTTTAAACAAAAATGATAGGAAATTGTCAAGGGGCTGAATAATTTCGCCGGATTGGACAGCATGACGGAATGAACAACATCCGGTTTCAACAAGTTTCAACATGGTCATTATTTTTTTTTATTGAAATATGGCTTAATTGACCAGGAAAACTACTGCAACGTATATTAATACACACATACTAAGCATAAACATCGTTTAGAAGCGTACAAACATTTTATTGAAAATCGGACCAAGCAGCTTTAACATTAAGATTTACATGTGTAAGACACTTTATTTGTCATGTGCATGAACCTGTGCATGAATTATTTTCACTACCTGTTTATTTCTCGAAAATGATCTCCAATTCCATTCACAACTGTTGTCATTCAAAATCACGTAAGGTAAATAAAATTTAAAATTTTGAGTCGATTTCAACTGTTATGTATCCAAGGAATCTAATGATTTAATCATGTGTTACTTAATTAGATGTTTTTAAGGGTCAAAAGTCCAAAATTTAGATCACCCATAATATCATTTAATATTTGACCTTTCATTTGATATCAAGAAAAGGGGGCTTGCCCCTCAAATTAAGGGAGGGCTCTAAAGTCTTTTATCTATAGCCTTTCACTGAGAGATATTTTGTGAAAGGTCATAAAAGCAGATATGTTATCTTACAGTTATGTATCCAAGCAATGTGATGATTTTATTATGCGTTACGTAATAAGATGTTTCTATAGGTCAAATGTCCAACATTTTAATCACCCATATAGCAGAATGGATAATCATTTGAAATGCAGTATACAAGAAAAGATGCTCAAAATGATGTACTAAATAATATGCACCTTCAAAATTTCGTTAAACGGTCCCTATAAGGAGATAAGGGATCGACCACTAAAACGTTCTTTCCATATATCTCAGGAATGGTAATGAATTTCTAAATACTTGTTGAACAAAATGTGTTTAAAATTAAACGACCTTTCATTTGATATCAAGAAAAAGGGACTGGCCCCTCAAATTAGGGGACAAGAGGACTCTAACGACTTTTATATATAGCCCTTTACTGAGAGATATTTTGTGATATGTTATCTCCAAGCCATGTAATGATTTTGTCATGTGCTACGTAATTAGGTGTTTTTAGAGGTCAAATGTCCGAAAATTTAATCACCCATATATCAGAACGTAAAAATCTTTTGAAATATAATATTTCCAAACACTAGTTGAACAAAATATGATTAAAATTAAAATACCTTCCATTTGATATAAAGAAAAAGGGACTGACCCCTCAAATTAGGGATCAAGATGGGTCTAAAGTCTTTTATCTATTTACTAGTCATTTACTGAGAGATGTTTTGTAATAGGTTATAAAAGCAAAATTAGGTATAATACGTTTATATATCCTAAAAATATAATGATTTTTTCATGCGTTACCTAATTAGTGTTTTTAGGGGCAAGAGGTAAAACAATTTTATTTTTTTCTATCTCAATTGGAAGAAATGCAAGTATTTAAGAAATCAACGTAAGAGAATTCATAAAAAGCATTACAGGAAAGCATTAGTACTCCACTCCTTTTCCAGATCATATGTTGTTGTCGAAAATCAAAGTCGATAATGTCATATCACCTTCTAAATGTCGGACGGAAGACCTCCTCGTTGCTCGCAACGAGATCGTGTCTAGTTTTTTTTAAGGTCTTCCGTTTCCAACGGAAGACCTTACTATTATTGTGCTTGTAAGATTATTAGGGTCTTCCGTTTCCATCGGAAGACCCTCTTGTTATTCTTCGGTTTCTTTTTTATTATTAAGGTCTTCCGTTTCCAACGGAAGACCTTATTGTTATTCTTCGGTTTCTTTTTCTTCATTATTTTTCTTTTTTTTCCAACAAATTTTGTGCACGCGATTTCTCAAAAACGACTCGACCGATTTTCATCAAATTTACAGATATGATAGATACTGATTTAAACTTTATACGCAATTTTTCATTTTGATGACGTCATTTCCGTTTTTGAGATATTGACGTTTTAGCGATTTTCAGAGGGTCGGCTTGTCCTGGGATCTTCTCCTTAACGATTGAAGATATCGAGTTCAAATTTTCAGGGATTGTAGACGAAACATTGAAGATGTGTCTTTAGGCATTCATTTTTATCTGACTCAAAAGGCGCCGAAGCTCGCCTGGACCCGAAAATTGAGATTAAAAAAGCGTCATCATTTTTTGAGGTTTTCCTTGTTTATCTCTTTTCTTGAAAATATTTTGATAAAAATATGAAACGCAAAAAAGTTAAGATTTACAAGACGTTTCATTTGATACCAAGAAAAAGGGGCTGGCCCCTCAAATAAGGGACCTAGAGGGCTCTAAAGTCTGTTATCTATAACCCTTTACTGAGGGATATTCTGTAATAAATTGTATAAGCAAATATGTTTATCTTACAGTTATGTAGCCTAACAGTATTATGATTTTCTCATGTGTTGCGTAATTAGGGGTTTTTAGGGGTCAAAAGTCCAAAACTTTGATCACCTATAACTCAAAAAGAAAAAATATTTTGAAATGCAGTATAGAAGAAGAGATGCTCAAAATGATGTACTTAACAATATGCAACCTTCAAAATTTTGTTCAGCGGCCCCAAAAAGGAGATAAGGGACCGGCCCCTAAAACGTTCTTTCTCTGAAATCTCAAGAACGGTAACGAATTTCTTAACACTTGTTGAACAAAATGTCTTAAATATTAAATGACCTTTCATTTGATACCAAGAAAAAAGGGCTGGCCCCTCAAATTAGGGACCTAGAGGGCTTTAAAGTCTTTTATCTATAACCCTTTACTGAGGGATATTTTGTAATAAATTATAGAAGTAACTAGAAACGAGCTCGTTGCAAAGCAACGAAGAGGTCTTCCGTTGCAGCTTCCTGTCGGAAAAGGATTGTCAATCAGTCTGATTAAAAGCACCCTCTTCTCCTTACAGGGTCTGACAGGTATTGATAGGGGGTCATCTTCACCCGACCTAAAATTCTGACCAATCAGGGCTTTAGAAAATGTATTGGAATTTTTAAAATGAAGACAGGCAAATTATTTTAATCCTGCTTTCTATGTAACCCCCAGACTGAGTATTGAAGAGTTACACCTCTCATTAACAGATAAAGTCATGTATTTGGTAAATGAGATATATATTTAGGTTGTGTGCAAATATAGAGGTTAAGTGAAGATGAATTGTTATCGATACCTATCAGACCCTGATGGGTGTAGACAGAAGGGTGGTGATTTTAATCAGACAGGATTGTAAATATGATAAAAGTTCAGAAAATCAAAAATAAACGATGATGGCTTCTCCAACCTGAGTGTGCGCTGTACGAGAGGTGCTCAGTGGGAGGGACAACTCTCCGTATAACGTTTGGCCGTGCAAACACTCAGCATCGTTTTTGCTTCGGGGAACAAATTCATCCGAAATGTATTAACAAGCCAATAAAAGAAAAAATTGATCTTCAAAATCTAATCCGTGGTAGTGGTAGGGGAGGGGGGGGGGGGGGTTGTGAGGCAGCTATAACTTATTTTGTTTAATATAATTTGTTTTCAATTTGCCATAAAAATTTATATTGCCTTCTACTAAAATGTGGGTTGGGGGAGGGGGAACAATGCTCCAAAATTCAATTTCCTTTAAGTTAATTTAAGGTGAATTTTGGTTGCGAGAAAGGGGGAGAGTCCTCTCAGTGCACTAACTGGCGGTTCTGTGAGCAACCTCACAAATAATTCCCCCCTCCCCACTAAGAAAAACAAAATCATAACTAAAGTATTTATCTACAGACACAACTTATGAAATTTCCTCCAATGACCTTGAACTTCACAAAATAACCTTGAAACAAAATCATAACACACACACTTAGGTCATAGGCAATCTTTGTGTAAAGTAAGATCTTTCAATGTTTGGAGGGCGCCTTGTTTAGAACGCTACATTACAGAAATAATTTGTTCACTTAAGGTCTACTCCGCGCCTTGCCGCCGGAAATCGGTGTCACTAGTGCTTAATTTGGCGCCGGAATCCTCAAGGGATTACCCGTCCCCCGAGAAATCCGGGCTCACCTCATGAGCACAAGTCAACACTTAGGTCATAAGCAATCATTGTGTGAAGTAAGAACTTCCAATGTTTGGAGGACGTCTTGTTTAGAACGCTACATTTCAGAAATAATTTGTTCACTTAAGGTCTACTCCGCGCCATGGCGCCGGAAATCGGTGTCACTAGTGCCTAATTTGGCGCCGGAATCCTCAAGGGATTACCCGTCCACCGAGGAATCCGGGTTCATCTAATGAGCACAAGTCCTAGTTTGGGCGCAGGGTGCCATGTTTAGAACGCTAAATTACAGAAATAATTTGTTCACTTAAGGTCTACTCCGCGCCCTGCCGCCGGAAATCGGTGTCACTATTGCTTAATTTGGTGCCGGAATCCTCAAGGGATTACACGTCCCCCGAGAAATCCGGGCTCACCTAATGAGCACAAGTCAACACTTATGTCATAAGCAATCATTGTGTGAAGTAAGAACTTTCAATGTTTGGAGGACGTCTTGTTTAGAACACTACATTTCAGAAATAATTTGTTCACTTAAGGTCTACTCCGCGCCATGGCGCCGGAAATCGGTGTCACTAGTGCCTAATTTGGCGCCGGAATCCTCAAGGGATTACCCGTCCACTGAGGAATCCGGGTTCATCTAATGAGCACAAGTCCTAGTTTGGGCGCAGGGCGCCATGTTTAGAACGCTAAATTACAGAAATAATTTGTTCACTTAAGGTCTACTCCGCGCCATGGCGCCGGAAATTGGTGTCACTAGTGCCTAATTTGGCGCCGGAATCCTCAAGGGTACACCCGTTCTCGAGGAATCCGGGCTCACCTTATGAGCACAAGTCCTAGTGTGGGTGCAAGGCGGCCTAATAATTTCAGTTGTTTAACATCAGGATCGGAAAACGCTTGAAAATAGTCGATAATTTTAACTTATTGTGATCGGCTTCGGCCGATCACTGTTGTGTCCATACAAGTTTAGCTTTTTAAAAAAGCTTACCGTCTTTGGAGCAAACTTTAAACAACATTAAGTTATCAAAGAATTTTTTTTATATAAAGGTCGCCTTCCTCTACATGCAATGGCTTTTGAAACTTTTTTACATGGACCTTAAGCGTGCGTGCCTAACTTTGAGAAATGCGTACCACATGCTTGTGAGCTGAGATCGACTATAGTAGGGAAAAGGAGATCTTAGAAAGGGCCGTATTATTTTAATAAAATCAAACTTAATTCCACAGCATTCATCACTTGTTTTACTGACATTAGAACCATTTTAACAAGACCTTGGACTTTAAGTAGGTCGTAACTATCTATTCTTGCGTCAAACAAGTTAAAAATGACGCTGGTTTGATGCGAAATATACACCGATCGCGTAGTCAGAGCTCAAAAGCCAGACAAATCTTTTTGATTTCAAAGAGCCATGATTGTATGACCAGCAATAAAATAGACAGGCCTGCGTCACAATGCTGTTTGACACAACTACCCAAAGTCCAAACTCCTGTTAAAATGGTTCTAGTTTTACCCGATACTGTATCTAATATGCTAACTTTTTTTACTGATATTAGACACACCACATCATATTTTCACATTTTTGTATTTGCATAAACAATCCAAAAAGAAAAGAACAAAAAATGTCAATAGATATTATAGAACATTGCTTTCAACTACTTGTACTGAAAAATAAAAGCCTGAATTTCATTGATAGCTAATTTCATTGCTTTTTTCGTTTTCTCACTTTTTAAGATTTAAAATCTACGAAAATTGTTAAGTCGTACGTAAAAAAAATCATCAGAAAATTATCTCCCTTGCGCCGAACAGTTTTTCAACCAATGAAATAAATGTTAATTTTCACATCATGTATTTTCTACCAATCACAAAGGAGAGGAAGTGCATAACCCGGAGACTGTAAATTATTTCAACTCTGTATACCGTCTTCCAAGGAAGACGGTAATGAGGCATCCGGCAAATGCTTCCACGTGCGCACACATTCTGCTTGCATAAGTAGTTCTTATAAAAACTTGAAGTTTGGTTTAGTATTTATATAACATTTTACTCGGTTTTATTTCAATTCATGTACCTTAAGAGATGCAAACATACATAAAATACAGTTCGACCTGTTAATTCAAGAATGCACATTTTGTCTCACGCGTAAGAATTTCGATCGAAAGATTCATTCAGTAATGCAGTTGACCTCGATGAACTGACCTCAATCATAAGAAGATGTTCCATGAACTGACCTCGATCTATTGATGTTGCATAATAGTAGCTAGGACGACGACTTGATTAATAAACAAGGTTACGTTATAATGCGACCTCAATAGCAAGTTATGATGGCATTCAATGTTTTTCAGTCGCATTAAATTATTTTAATACAACTCTTTCTTTGTATACGTGTTAATGCTCTTTGAAGAGCCCTACTCAGTATTATATACATTAACATTTAATAATTACGTTAAACATATAAAATTAGACAAGGAGTTTACGAACGGCTTTTCCCAAATTTATTTAAAAATTAATTTTTTTGGCGGTTTATAATAATGAAATTATGGTGAACAGATTCAAAATATTCTATATTTTGTAAAATTACAGTACATATTTTATTATTTTACATCAAACTGATCATGTTGATTGCTTCTAGCTATCAATATATCATTATTGCCGATCATTCATTTAAAAGGAATACTTGTTTTTTGTTAGTGCGTTGGAGTTAGTGCTGGCTAGCTTTACTCTGGTAGTGAGCTATCATGGTACATGTATTTCAAAGGAACAAGAAATCTGTCGACACTTGCAGTACTTTGATGATTTCTATGGCGACCGACTGCGTTGCATAATGTAGTCGTATTTCATAACTTCTTAATCCGAGAACAATTTTCCTTTGACTTAAAACTTTTAAGTATAATATATTATTCCGTTCATATCTGTAGAAGTTTAGCGAGTTCAACAGGTTGATTTATTAGCAACATTATCCGATTACGATTTCGCACCTACATGTATAATGTGAAGATGATTGACTTCGAATAATAGCCTTATTGTTTAACAATTGATCACTGTAGTGAATGCACACTTCGATACTCAATAATATTCGATAACCTTCGATACATTGTTACTCAATTACATAACAATTGATGATCTGCAGCCATATAAACATAACCCGACTGGGGCTATAGATGTTCTCAGCTGTGTGCGCTGAAGCGACACAAGATTTTCGGTCGCACGCTGCGATTGAATTAACACAGACTGACCGAATAAATAAACGGGTGGGAAAGTGGAAATGTTACACATAAGAAGAAGTCGCCAAAAAATGATTTTCGTCAAATCTGATTATCTTTTTGCCAATTAAAAAAAATCCGAATGCCTCAATTCAGGACACCTTTTATCGTGCCAGCACCTACCGCAAACATGAAACATGGAACTTTGATTATAATAAACTACCTTGTACGCAATCGTATTAATCATTGCTAAATCAACTGTACATGTAAAATAAATTTATCTTTTCATCTTAAACCAATATCATAGTTGAAATCATAATAAAAGAAAATAGTTGTGTTCGTACAAAAGTCTGAAACATGCACTCGCGCGGGATCTTCTCGGCCATGTGCGAGGGATGATCATCATTTAAAAGTTTTAATATTTGTGGGTTGTTTGTTGATTTCAAACAATATTTGTACAGATTTTTAAACATTTTAAACCTACAAACCAACCATTAATTTAAGACTGACGAAGTTTCCGATTTGTAGTAATATCGCCTTTATAAATTTTCAGAACGTCTTCTTACACTCTAATGTTTAATTAAATAAAAACAAGATGGACAAACTCTTATAACATGAAGAAATTAAAACAGATCTTGTATTTTATTTACGGGTATATAAACTAAAACAATTCTAGAGTGCGCGGCTAAATAAACTCATATATGAGAGACGCAACTCTCGTGTATTAGATAACCGCTGACCGCTAGTTAGCCCCGTCGCGACCATGGTGACCGATTTTCTAGGCCGCGGGTGAGGGATAGCTTACGTAACGGTACACACACAGCTCTTATTCAAGGTAGATTTTAAATTCATGCAGTATGAAAACTCAAATGTAATACATAGATTTATTTTGAATCCGTAGTTTGTGTTTTACTACAAAGGATGAAGAATGTTTTGTTTTCCGATTCTCGTTTTAGGGATTGTGCACTATAAGAACTTAACAAAACTGACATAAACTCCAAAAAAAAAATCTATTCTAAAAAAAATTTCCTGTATAAACCAGCATACTTTCTGTGGTAACTTTATGCCAGTTGCACGCACATAGACTTTCGTTAACTTGCCAAATTAAACGAGGTACATGTTAACATGTACAGCTTTTTACACTCATACAACACAAATCACCAACAAAATAACATTGTAACGACCTTTATGAGATTCCAACAAACAACTTTTCCAGCGACAGCCATATCGAAATCCTAACCGTTTTTGAGTTATTAAGCAAAAACTTTCAAGCGCTATTGGCCCTTAATTTTAGGGGCCAGTCCTTTTTTATTGGTGTCAAATGAAAGCCCTTAACATTCTGCACAACTTTTATTCTACATGTCTTAACAAAATATTTTTCGTTTAAAAGATACAAAGCAAAATATGTCTAAATTTTCGCACTTTTTGGAATCCTATTTTTTGACCCCCTACCTTTTTCTAAATAACAAACGTAATCGAAAAACAAAAATCGATGTGCACAACTTCAATGTCTCTGTTATTCAAATTCGCTGGATTCCCATTCCCTGCTATCGTAGTCTCGGAGCCTTTGTCTGGAAATCAAAGGCCCTAAAAAATTTTAAAAGGGGAATAACTCGTTAACGGAAGAGGAATTTTAAAGTTTATGAAATGTTTTAGATAGTGTTTTGTAATGTTTATAAGCCCTGAAAATTTGAGCAAAAACCGTTCAGAAATGAGCAAGATATGAAGCCTCAAAGTTCGCGTCTAGGAAGAAACTTCAAGTTTTTATAAGAACTACTGATGCAAGCGAAATGTGTGCGCACGTGGAAGCATTTGCCGGATGCCTTATATGGACACAACAATGATTGGCTGAAGCCGATCACAATAAGTTAAAATTATCGACTATTTTTCAAGCGTTTTCCGATCCCGATGTTAAACAACTGAAATTATTAGGCCGCCTTGCACCCACACTAGGACTTGTGCTCATAAGGCAAGCCCAAATTCCTCGAGAACGGGTGTACCCTCGAGGATTCCGGCGCCAAATTAGGCACTAGTGACAATGATTTCCGGCGCCAGGGCGCGGAGTAGACTTTAAGAAAACAAATTATATCTGTAATGTAGCGTTCTAAACAAGGCGCCCTGTCCCTAAACAAGGACTTCTGTTTATTAGGTGAGCCCGGATTCCTCGGGGGGCTGGTAATCCCTTGAGGATTCCGGCGCCAAATTAGGCACTAGTGACACCGATTTCCGGCGCCAGGGCGCGGAGTAGACCTTAAGTGAACAAATTATTTCTGTAATTTAGCGTTCTAAACATGGCGCCCTGCGCCTAAACTAGGACTTTTGCTCATTAGATGAACCCGGATTCCTCGGGGGACGGGTAATCCCTTGAGGATTCCGACGCCAAATTAGGCACTAGTGACACCGATTTCCGGCGCCATGGCGTGGAGTAGACCTTAAGTGAACAAATTATTTCTAAAATGTAGCGTTCTAAACAAGACGTCCTCCAAAGATTGAAAGTTCTTACTTCACACAATGATTGCTTATGACCTAAGTGTTGACTTGTGCTTATTAGGTGAGCCCGGATTTCTCGGGGGACGGGTAATCCCTTGAGGATTCCGGCGCCAAATTAAGCACTAGTGACACCGATTTCCGGCGGCAAGGCGCGGAGTAGACCTTAAGTGAACAAATTATTTCTGTAATGTAGCGTTCTAAACAAGGCGCCCTTCAAACATTGAAAGATCTTACTTTACACAAAGATTGCCTATGACCTAAGTGTGTGTTATGATTTTGTTTCAAGGTTATTTTGTGAAGTTCAAGGTCATTGGAGGAAATTTCATAAGTTGTGTCGGTAGATAAATACTTTAGTTATGATTTTGTTTTTCTTAGTGGGGAGGGGGAATTATTTGTGAGGTTGCTCACAGAACCGCCAGTTAGTCCACTGAGCACTCTCCCCCTTTGTTCATTGTTCCCCCTCCCCAACCCACGTTTTAGTAGAAGGCAATATAAATTTTTATGGCAAATTGAAAACAAATTACATTAAACAAAATAAGTTGCTGCCTCACAACTCCCCCCCCCTCCCCTACGACTACCACGGATTAGATTTTGAAGATTATTTTTTTCTTTTATTAGCTTGTTAATACATTTCGGATGAATTTGTTCCCCGAAGCAAAAACGATGCTGAGTGTTTGCACGGCCAAACGTTATACGGAGAGTTGTCCCTCCCGCTGAGCACCTCTCGTACAGCGCACCCTCAGGTTGGAGAAGCCGTCATCATTTATTTTTGATTTTCTGAACTTTTATCATATTGACAATCCTGTCTGATTAAAATCACCACCCTTCTGCTTACACCCATCAGGGTCAGATAGGTATTGATAACAATTCATCTTCACTTAACCTCTATATTTGCACACAACCTAAATATATATCTCATTTACCAAATACATGACTTTATCTGTTAATGAGAGGTGCAACTCTTCAATACTCAGTCTGGGGGTTACATAGAAAGCAGGATTAAAATAATTTGCCTGTCTCCATTTTAAAAATTCCTATACATTTTCTAAAGCCCTGATTGGTCAGAATTTTAGGTCGGGTGAAGATGACCCCCTATCAATACCTGTCAGACCCTGTAAGGAGAAGAGGGTGCTTTTAATCAGACTGATTGAAAATCCTTTTCCGACAGGAAGCTGTAACGGAAGACCTCCTCGTTGCTTTGCAACGAGCTCGTTTCTAGTTCTTTTTCTTTTTTTTCTGACTCCTTTTCGGCTTCATAACTCAAAAAGTTCTAAACCGATTTAAATGAGACTTTCAGAGATTATGTGCAACTATTATGTCTATAAGATTTTAAAGTTTCGATGACAACGTCACTTCCGTTTTTACGTTACGTCGTTTTTAAAATTTTTGAAAAGTCATTTTGTCCAGGGGATTTCTCAAAAACGCTTTAAGATAGAGTCTTGAAATTTTCGTGATTATGAATTTGTCAATTTACCTGTGCAATAAGGCTGGAAATGGAAATCCGTAACTTCCGGTTCAAACCGGAAGTGAATCAAATTTTTCGAAAAATTGAATGTTTTGATCAAATCAAAAACGTATAAGTGTTTTGTAGAGCTCATTGAGCTGAATCAAACACTGAAAACCGTTTTAAAATCGGACGATGAATTACAGAGATATTGGGGTTCAAAAATTGATTTCTCCGGAAATTTTGCTTCCACATTCTGGGTTAAGAAAATAGTCTTAAGTTCAAAGTTAAATTAACTCGTACCTAAAATAATTCGAAAATTGTTAAGTTGTAATTGAACACATTCGGATTTTTTTTGTTAAGTCGTTCTTGAAATCTTTAAGGGTTTTGTTAATTCGTACTTAAAATCATTCGGATTTTGTTAAGTCGTACCAAGAATGATTCGATTTTTTTAAAGTTTTTTTTTTGTTTTAGTGTATCTTGTTATTGGTTTAAGAACTCTTCTTCTTACAGGAACTTCAAGCTTTACTTTTGACATGAACGGAAGACCCACTCGTTGCTTTGCAACGAGATTTGCTCTAGTTCTTCATTATTGTTATTCTTCTTCTAGACAATTTTAAAACCTCAATAACTTATTTGTTTGTCATCCGATTTTATTCGAACTTATATATTGTAATTAGGTTTCTATGGCACAAAAAAATTTAAAATCGCAACTTCCGGTTTTGAGTTATTCCCCTCTTTCTAAAATTTTAAGGGCATTAGTTTCCAGACAAAGGCTCCGAAATGGTCCGTAGCAAATAATTTATAGTTAAAAATCTTTATTATTGACACTTTGAATATTGTCCCCTGAATTTTGTATTTTAGTTTTTTCCAATTATTCCACTCGAATTAATCCATCGAAATCTGTGTTTTAAAAATAGCAAAATTTTTCTCATGTTTTAGCTTCGTAACGTTTTAGTTTGAAATATTTCCTAAATACGTATAGAACAAAAGTTGTGCATAATGTTAAGGGCTTTCATTTGACACCAATAAAAAAGGGCTGGCCCCTTAAATTAAGGGCCAGTAGCCCTTAAAAGAGTTTGCTTAATAACTCAAAAACAGTTAGGATTTCGATATAGCTGTCGCTGGAATAGTTGTTTGTTGGGATCTCATAAAGGTCGTTACAATGTTATTTTGTAAGTGATTTGTGTAGTATGAGTGTAAAAAGCTTTATATGTTAACATGTACCTGTTTTCATTTGGCAAGTTAACGAAGGTCTTTGTGCGTAAAACTGGCATAAAATTACCACAGAAAGTATGATGGTTTATACAGGGGGCTTTAATTCATGAGAAAAAAAATTAGAACACATGCTTTTTTTAAAGAAGTTTAAGTCATTGTTGTTTAGTTCTTATAGTGCACAAACTTTAAAGACGAGAACCGGAAAACAAAACATTCTTTTTTTTTTAAGTAAAACACAAAATACGTTAAAAAAAATTCTATGCATTACATTTTAGTTATCATACTGCATGCATTTAAAATCCACCTTGAATCAGAGCTGTGTGCGTATCATTACGTAAGCTTTCCCTCGCCCGCGGCCGAAAAATCGGTCACCATGGTCGCGGCTGGACTACCTAGCGGTCAGCGGTTATCTAATACACGAGAGTTGCGTCTCTCATATATGAGTTAATTTAGCTGCGAACTGAAGAATTGTTAAGAAATCGTTCAGTTAATTAATAAAAGCAATACCATTCTCAATCTAATGCAATATCAGATATATAGATCAATTGTGGGTTTTAAGTAAAAAAAAAAAAAAAGAATTTCTATTTGATAGATTTTAGTCATTAAATTACAAACTTTTCAAATCTTCCTTGGTTCTGAGCTGTGGGTGTGTATGTGTTAAACCTTTACGTAATCTATCCTTCGCCCGCGGCCGAGGAAATCAGCCACGGCTGCACTACCTAGCGGTAAACGGTTATCTAATACACAAGATTCGCACCCGCACACTTACATGAATATGAACGTGTTTGAGTTTATATAGCCGTAAATACACTGTACACTGTTTTAATTTTATGTTATAAAAGTTTGTTCATTTTGTATTTATTTAAATTAAACATTGGAGAGTAAATTAAAAAGTCGTTCTGAAAATTAACAAAAGCGATATTACTCCAAATCGGAAATACTCGTCAGACATATTTAAATGGTTGGTTTGTAAGTCTTGTTTTAAAAACTGTACAAATAATGTTTTCAATCAACAACAAAAAAAAAAAAACAACATAAATATTAAAACCTTTAAATAATGATCATCCCTCGCACATGGCCGAGGAGATCCCGCGCAAGTGGACATCTACATGTACCTTATCACGCGTACGTGCATGTTTGGTATTTTGTACGAACGCACCTATTTTTATTATGTTTTCAACTATTATATTGGTTTAAGGTGAACAGATAAATTTATTTTACTCGTATAGTTGATTTAGCATTGATTTATACGACAGCGTACAAAGTAATTTAAAAATCAAATCAAATTATGATCAAAGTTCCATGTTACATGTTTGCGGTAGGTGCTGGCACGATAAAAGAATGCCCTGAATTGAGGCATTCGGTGATTATTTTAAAGAATATTTACATGTTTTAAAACAAGTTTTGTTTAGATTCTGTCGGTCACATATTAATAACTTCTGTAGTGTTTCTACATGGTCGTTCGTTTCATTGTGAAAACGAACTTATTTCTGTGTTGCCCTCCCACTGCACCGCTGCCAAGTGCTTTTTTTTTTAAATTCCAGATCTGTCGAAAATCATTTGATAGTAACTTCTCATGTGTAACATTTTCTCCTGAACGTGTTTCTCTTTCCCTCCCGTTTTTTTATTCGTTCAGTCTTTGTAAATTTCAACTTTCTTTATTGCGTAAATTCAATTACCACGCGAAAATTTTGAGTCGCTTTGAACAGCGCACACAGCTCAGAACATATATAGCCGCAGGTTATTTATGGCTGGAAATCATCAATTGTTATGCAATTAATCAACAGTTTGAAGGGTGTTTTCTTCAAAGTGGTCAATTATCAAACAATAAGACTTTCATTTTCACATTAAAGTTGCGAGATCGTAATCTGAGAACGTGGCTATAATAAATTAACCTGTTGAACACGCTAAACTTCTATGATATATAGTTATGAACAGAATAATATATATTATAATTTAAAGTTTTAAGTGAAAGGTAATTTGTTCTTGGGATTAGATGTTATGAAATACGACTACATTATGCTATGCAGGCGGTCGCCATCGAAATCATCAAAGTATTGCAAGTGTGGACAGATTAGTTTACTTGACTTACAGACTATAATATAGCGACATATCTGCCTCCAAAAAATATATGCGCTTCTCAAAGTTACACTTAAGTGAGATGGACATGTGTTATTGGGGATTTTCTTTATTGCTAATTATATGAAAATTGATTTAAACAAAAAACGTTTAATTGAAGTTGTGTGGTATGCAAATTAATTTACTTACAAGGTTAGATACAGCCAGTGGAATACTAATTTTAGGTCAACAATGAATACCCAATCTATTAAAATACAAGACAAATAGAGAAGGCAAATATTGCTTGTAATATGTACGTAATATTTTGATATATCTTAATGATAAAACAGAGAATAGCAAAAAAACAAAAAACAAAAAACAAAAAACAAAAAAAAAAACAAACTACAAAAAACAACAACAAAAAACACACACACACACACAAACAAACATGGAATTTGCATCAAATTTACTTCATGTATATGTTACCCCAAAAATCCGACCGAATATGCCCCTTTGTCACATTTAATTAAATTAACTGAAAATAAAAACCGTAACACCATACTTTTTCGCTTATTTTTATTGAAATTTCTCCCGTTTTTTTTTCAAAATACATACGTAAAATTTCTCTAGGAGAATTACTTTTGATCCGATAAAGGAGAGAAAACTGACATAAAAATAGGGATTTTGCATATTATTGCATCGTCGAGAGAAGTAAAATTCATTTCTGTAAATTATGTTATTTAATTTTACGTTACATAGCGGTGTCTGTATATCAGGTGTAAAATTTAGACGCTCACTTATGCATACATTCTCCTGATGATCTTTGATAGTTGATTATTATTTTGAATGTTCAAGTCTTCTCGTATTATTAAATAATATCAGCCCTGAACAAATTTTCAGAGATGCCATCAATTGTGACTATTTACCACATTTTGACAGCAAGCAACAATTTCAAACTTGCACATAGTCTTCACAAAATTAGAAAGATTTAATTACAGAAGTTACATGTTTTTAAGGCGGGTACGTTTCTATTAAAAAAATTACATTTCTGTTCATGAATCATGAGTACATGTATATAACAATCCTTGCTACCCTTAACAGTTTAACTCGCCATTAAACTTCTCATTGTTTAAACCCCTGTCATAACTGGAGTTGCGTCCTAACGGCGATCCCGCTGTGTCATTGAATACTGTAAAACGCCATGGTAAACAAACTAGAGTCTGCAACACAACGGCATCTTCGTTCGCTGCGGTGGGATATCCTAGAACATTTAAGAACGCCATGCGACGGCGCGCACTTTGACCATGCACAAAGTACGCGCCGTGGTTCTGCGTTCTGATAAACACGCCGTAGAAGTGGAGTAAGGTCGCCGTGACAGCGCCGTAAAGTCTCTAACAGCGCATGTGCACGCAGTCAGCGCGCAGAGCACGCCGTGGACGCGCGGTAAAAACTCCTAGCACGTCATGAGCGCTCGGCGGATACCCAGCGAGAGCGCAGTCAATTGCCAAGTAGAACTCTGTGGAAACGTAGTTGGGAGCTCTGTTAGAACGCCTCAGTCGCCGTCAGGATGCCGTAACATTTTCACTTGTAAAATTTTTAAATAAGATTGTACATTTTTTCTTAATTTTCGTTGCGATCCTACGGCGATTCCATGAAATTTACAACGCCGTGAACACGCCCGGGGAACGGAACTTGGTGTGACAGGGCCTTAAAGAGTTTTCAAAACAATTACACAAACTGTGTTTGACAAATAGTTTTCCTAAAACATTTTCTTCCTGTCTCTATACATGTTTTCAATCACAACACGTTTTTATAACAAAAGCAGAAATGAAATTTTAGTCATTAGTCATTATAATCATTTGACACCAAATCATATTTGGAAATTTTCAACTCGCAGCAACAACGGAAGACCTACTCGTGGCTTTGCCACGAGCTCTGCTCTAGTTTTTTAAAATATTTTTTTAAAATTTATATCAATATCAAAGCACATATGAACATAGAAAAAGTACATAATTTCTGCTTTCACTATTTTGCTTTAAGCACATTATATAGAAAAATTACATAAACAAAAATTATGCCTATCTAAGACTATACAATACATACATATATATCTCACAATACAAACATATCACTGTATAACATTATTGTACAGTATATAAATGTGCAATGAGATTGGGTTTTATGGAGAGGATAGATATAGAAAGGGGATGAGTAAATGGGGGTAGGGGAGTGGATGAGGTATATGGTTTTATTTTTATACTAATAAAAATGTTTTAAGAAATACAGTTTTTGAAATATGATCATTTTATAATAACAGACACTTATAGTTGATTACATATATCTTGCCAGTATCTTTCATATTCATTATATTTACAATTTTTTTGTAGTAAATATTTTTCTATATGAAACCTATCTATTATCATTTTCTCTAGACAACCAAAGTACAGGGATGGAACTGTCGTTTGCTTGTATTTAGATGCAAAAATGTACTGTTTGACAGCAAGAATAAGTAAATTTTGCAGTCTATAAATGTTTCTATTTGTATATTTTCCAAAGAAGACAGATATTTTATCAAAACAAACTGAGATATTAAATTTATTCAGCATTCATTCTTGTATCTTAAACCAAAGCTCTTTTACATGCATAAAATCATAAAAAAGGTGTTCAATTGTTTCTATATTGTTTTTGCAAAAAGTACATAATGAAGAATTCAAAATATTCAACTTAAAAAGATATTCATTTGTTGGAACTATTCTATGGAGTATTTGGAATGGAAGCCACCGAAGTTTTGTTTTTTGTGTAACTTTAAAAGGAAGTTCAAATATGCTACTCCATGTTTTTTCTGAAAAAAATATTTCCATTAGCTTGCCATTTTGTCACTGTTGTAATAGTTGTTTTACTATTATATACCAGTAATTGATACATATCTTTGCATCCTTTTTCATTTTTAAGAAATATTCTTATAGAAGAGGGGATATGTGGCCCAAGTGCTTTATCAAAAAGTGCAATATGTTTTGTTCTCGAGGTCACTGCCTTTTTAATTCCACAATATTCAATAAAGTTTGTTTGTATATTCATTTCTAAAAGTTGCTCGTAACTTAAAAATTTTCCATCAGGGTTATATAAATCACACACCAAGAAGATGCCTGCATTAAAGTAGTGTTTAAGAAAAATAGGTTTATTTTCTATTTGAATCTTTGGGTTGTCCCATATTTGTTCATACCAAATGTTCATTTTTGTTTTACTAATGTATTCTTCAACCTGAGCCCAGCATAAGAAAACCTCTTTCCAGAAAAGATTTGTAATAGTCTTACAAATACCAGAGAAAAACGAACATCCTCTTTTCCACAGATTATCAGTCATACAATGGATTATTGACTCGAGTAGTGGAACTCATTTACTATTTGAATGCAGTATTCTTCTGATTTGGATTTTAGTGCAGTTATAAATTTCCTGTAGTAGATCATTGTCACCCCCCCCCCCCATATCCATAATCTTGACAAACAGTGTCTTTTTACTTGTATGTATTTTACTGTTCCATAGAAATTCAAACATTTCGCTCTCAAGATCTTGTAAAAAATTATCATTAGGCATTGGCAATGCAAGAACTAAGAGGTTTAATTTTGGTATAATAAGCGTCTTAAGGACAGTAAATCTGCCTATCGGGGTCAACCTTCTTATTATACCCGCACTTTCTAAAGAAAGTTCGGGTATATTGTTGTTGTACTGTTCCGTCCGTCCGTCCGTCCGTCCGTCCGTCTGTCGCGTTTTACTTTCTCAAACTGCTCTTACATCTTATAAACCAGCAAACTGAACTCTTGGAGTTTGATTTGGGGTATCATGTTGTTTTGTAAAAAGGTTTCAAAAATTCTCTGGTAGTCCTGGGGGTCAAATAATTGGTAAAAAATGACGTTTTTTCACAAAAAACCTTCTTCCTCGAACTCCTCCTACATTTTCAACAATAGACAAATCATCTTTTGGAATATGTTTTGGGGTATCCTACAGATGCGCAATAAGGTTTCGGAAATTTCAAATTAGCCCTGGGGGTCATTTGGTGGCTGAAAAATGACGTTTTTTTACAAAAAATCTGATTTAAAAAACGTCATTTTTTTTTGGCAGTAGCCAAATGATCTTCTAGAATATGATTGGGGGTGTCATTTTGAAGTGTGATCAGGTTTCAGAAATTTTTTTTACAACACAGGGATCAGTGGGCAACAAAAAACGACGTTTTTTTTGCAAAAAAAAAGTATGGTTCCCATAACTCCTTTTACAACTTTTGGAGTAGCTCTGTCATCTCTTGGGATATGATTGGGGCTGTCCTATAGATGTGCAATAAGGTTTTAGAAATTTTAATTTCATCCAGAAAGTCATATAGTAGCAGAAAATTGACGTTTATCTCTCCTAAACAAAACCTACATCCCAGAACTCCTCTTATGATTTAATGAATAGACAGATCATATCTTGGGATATTAGAGAGGCTGTCCTAAAGATGTGCAGTAAGGTTTAAAAAAATTAAATTTCATCTAGGGAGTCAAATAATAGCAGAAAATTGACGTTTATCACTCATAAATAAACCCATATCCCAGAACTCCTCTTATGATTTAATGAATAGACACATCATATATTGGGATATGATAGAGGCTGTCCTAAAGATGTGCAGTAAGGTTTTAAAAATTTAAATTTCATCTAGGGAGTCAAATAATAGCAGAAAATTGACGTTTATCACTCATAAAAAAACATAGATCCCAGAACTCCTCTTATGATTTAATGAATAGATACATGATATCTTGAGATATGATAGGGACTGTCCTATAGATGTGCTATAAGATTTTGAAAAATTTAATGTAATCCTGGTAGACAAATAGTAGCATGAAATAAACATTTATCCCATGTGCAGATCTAGATCAAAATTCAAATTTCTTTAAATTACATTTAATTAAAAAAATTGCCGAAAAAATGCTTTGGACCCCCCCCCCCGGCAAACTCAAATAACTGTTGCCCCCCCCCCTTCCCCTGGAAAAATTTTCTGTATGTATGTATCCCTACTTAGACTTTAAATAAAATGACGGTTTTTTCTCTTAAAATAAAAAAACCTTGCATTTATTTTTGCTTAAAATTAAAAAAAAACCTTACATTTACACTTTTCTTAATTGTTGAATGATGTATTAAAATAAAAATAGAATTTGGGGTCTAAAAGTTTTATAAACTGGTAAAAAATGTTTTTCTTAAAAAAAAAAATCACATTACACCTTGCATAATCGACAAATGATCTATTGAGATATGATCAGAATTAGTAAAATGTTAAACATGGAGAGAGACTCATCACAAGAAAGCAAGGAAACACCAGAAGGAAGAGAGAGAGAGAGAGAGAGAGAGAGAGAGAGAGAGAGAGAGAGAGAGAGAGAGAGAGAGAGAGAGAGAGAGAGAGAGAGAGAGAGAGAGAGAGCGAGCTAGAGAAAGAGAGAGAGCTAAAACAGATAACATGTAATGGTTCGGACTGGGGTGGTGTGGTTGATTATGGGGTGCTGATTCTGATATGTTAATCAAAGTAACAAAAATTAAAAAAATATACATGGATAATTAGAAAGATAAAATAATTGGTATTGTAATAGGGTGCATTTTATGATAATAATTAAATTCATGCATTATTCATATTTCATCAACATCATCATCTTCATCCTCCATTTCATTTATATTTTACATGTACATATTTAGAAACAGACTATTATCCCTATAACTCCCTGTCTTTTATGCACCTATCAAGTAATTATTATTTAATTATCTATTCTAGTGGCTTCTGATATTTTATAGCCTTAAGGCATTTCACCTGTATGGTCACTTTAATACATGTGCACATGATCAGGTGGTTTACTATAGCCAATAGAATCCTTTAATCTCTATATCTGAATAAATGAAGAACCCTTAAGTGGACTTGTTAATCTTTGGGACAACCCACTATCACAGTATCATTCACCTTGGGACTTAAAATTGAGTCTTTTCGATATAAAAAGGTACTAAATTACAGCATTCTAGTATATATACATGTAATACATGTTGTTGAAAAGTAATAGAATTTTTTAAAAATGACTGAAAACTGCAACATTGATTTAGATTTAAAAAATGTGTATTACTACATTCATAGAAACATGCATTTATTTCTTCTGAATTTATGCTAATTTAACTGATTAGGGGATTCCAGGTGGACACAGGTACATTCTACCTGTACCCCCTTAGAGGACCCCATAATTGCCTAAAATAATTAGGTGTTTGTTCTGGCGAGTAGCCGTTTCGGGGAATAAACCATCAGAAGTCTTATTTTCTGCCAACTATTCAAGTTAAAATGAATAACAATAAATGATTAAAATCAAATGTTTATCCTCCACACCCCCCATCAGATTCAGAGTCTTCTTTAAGGTACCTCACTACACCCAGACTTATAATTTTTAAGACACTACGTCACAAGATGGCGATTTAAATGTTTTGTTAAACTGTTAATATCGTTCGATTCGGTTGTATATTGTCGTAGCTCAGTGGTTAAAGTATTGGGTTTCTGAACCGCAGATCATGAGTTTGAATCCGCCTGGAGCTTTTGTTCAAGTTTACTGAATTAAATTTTCTAAAATGTAATTTTTCATCCAAAATTGCACATTTTTTTGCCTATTTGACTTAAATACTTTTTATCCATTATGATATCTATCATAATCAAGTAATTTTCTGCTGATTTGAGAAAATATTTCAAGGTGTAGTGAGCCACCTTAATACATTCTAACATGTGTACAGTAGCAAATTTTAAATCATTTCTTGATTGGTATTTTTCTCTAGATGCACATAAAGATTTAGGAAATTGCTTTTTAATTCTTATCGATAAGATAAACAAAATGTTATATGTATTCGGGGCAATTAATTGTAATCCTAAACAAAGCAGGGTCATCAATAGGCTAGAAATTACCCACATGGATTATCAAAGTATATCATCATTTCCTATTTCAGAGGGGTGGGTGTGGTTTAAAGACAACTCCTGGGGGTCATGTACTTACACCATTTGATGCATCATAATGATTTTAGAAACAGAAATATAGTTGGTTTAGTGGTAAGGGTTCTCAACAGTTTTCAAGATTAATGGTATTTTCCTGTTTCATTGGGTCAGAACAATCCCATAGGGTCATGGCCTACGTTTTATTTGGTGCATCATAATACATTAAGAAAAAAGACCCTTTCCTCCCTATTAAATAAAACTCATATAGACATGATAAGTCTCTACACTTATTTAAATGTAATGCACAAATTTAATACAAATTGTCACAGGGTCAATATGGGTTCAACTTAATATTTAAATCTGACAAATGAAAAAATAACTTTTGCAATTAAAATGACAGAAACTGTACAAATGTGATAGGATATGTTACAATGATGAGCTTATTTAGATATTTAAAAAAAAGATGATGATACAGTATGCTGGCAAAGGGAGATCACTTATTTAGAAAGTGAAAGTAATACATATGTATACCGGTGTCTCATAATATTGTGCGAGTACTACATGTATTATGCTTACCTATATTGGTTAACATCATAATGATAATCCAATTAGAGCACAATATGAATCCATTAATAAGCTGATCATCACAAAAGAAATGTTTATGCATGTTAATTAATCCTATTCTGCACATGGAAAACACATACCGTTATGTACACCACGTGAAAGCCATCTAACTGAAGAGCTGGGTAAAACTAGTACCCGGTAATGCGACCTGTAGACCTGTGTTGTGTACGTAACTTCGGACAAAGATCATTTTCTTGTAACATGCATGTATTTTCATGACTTTATTCTTTTAAACCCCTTGTACTGTTTTATTCGGTAAAAATATGTAAAGCACACTTGATTTTCAGCTTTAAGGTGGTACGTACAGGACACCTGCATATTGTAATGAACTCCCTATTGCAGAAATAAACAATAAAGTATAAATATAATAATTCCCCCCAAAATAATGTTACCTAACAGTGAAGTGCAATGGGTTAGAGCGTTATAACTACATGTCTGTAGAGAGTGCAAATGCTGCTGGGGCTTTTCTATTTTTTACTTCAGATTCCAAAATTTTAAAAATTTATCTTTTTTTGCTACATACCTGTATTGTAAAAATTTAAAATTATAAAACGTCACTGTGAAAGAATTTTGATTATAATGCACTTTACTACATGTACAGGCTTTCGTTGTTATCAAAATATTCTGATGTTTCTTTATCCATGAGGAGTTTGTGTGGGGGGGGGGGGTGGCAAAGTAGTATGTAACTGTGTTTGCAGGGGGTGGGGGGATTGGGGTCCGAGGTGTATTGTTTGGTAATTTTACTACATGTATTAATATAAATTATTTTTTTCAAGGGTGGGAGGGTCTGGACCCCCCCCCCCCACCCACTTCAATCCCTTCTCTTAATCTGTACACGCGATGATGTTGGCACCTAGAAGCAAATCTAAATTAAGCCGGCAACCGCCGAGGGAAGGGGACATAATTTAATTTTGTTTGTAATAATTATATAGACCATACTTTCTATGAAATGTAATGAAAAGATTATTGATTAACTGAAAATTCACATGCAAACAGTTAAACCACAACTGTACATACAGGGCCGCTCATGTGCATTATCATCATCGGAACCCACAGGTTTTCTATCCGTTATACTGCAGTGTAACGGATAGAAAACCTGTGGGTTCCGATGATGGTGTATTACGTGCACGTGACCTTCGTTTTTACTAAAACTGGTACAAAACAGTGTTATTTAGGGACAAACACTTGGTGCGGGTATTACTGTCTAATGACAGCATCTAGTTTTCCATTGTTTAAGTCATTTTCTAATCCCGATCAACTTTGGTATATATTTTAAGTCAACCATGTCTGACAAATTTACTGAGTATTTTATTCCAAGAAAATTTTTTACTTCCTATCCAAATCATTTTGGTTTTTGAGAAATTAATTCTTGGCCCTGATATGTTTGCAAAATAATCTAGGTATTGTAGAATGCCATCCACAGATGTTGGTGAACCATTTAATATTAGAGATGTGTCATCTGCATATTGAGAAATTTTATATTATTTTCCATCAATTACTATACCCTTAATATTTTGGTTATTTCTTATAATTATTCATAAGATTTCAGCACACAGCAGAAACAGAAATGAAGATATTGGATCACCTTGTCTACAACCCCTTTCTGGATATATATACTCTGAGATGTGTCCATTTTGAAAGACACAAATTTTAATGCCATTATAAAAAGTTTTTATCCACCTATTGATGGTCCAAAGTTAAAGAATTCTAAAGCTGTGAATATAAAGTTCAAAGAGATTGAGTCAAAAGCTTTCTCAAAGTCAATTAACATCAAGAGGCCAGGTATATTATTGTATTCTGTAAAGTGCATGATATCATAGACCAGCCTAGTATTTTCACCTAAAAATCTGCCTTTTAGAAATCCTGTCTGGTCTCTGTTTATTAATTTATAAAGGACAGTTATATTCCTTCTGCAATGCAACCTGAAGCTAGTTGATATATTATATTTAATAAACTGATAGGACGCCAGTTCTTTAAAAATTGTTTAGGTTTTCCTGCTTTTGGTATACAAGTTATTATGCTTAATTTGTTTGATCTTGAGAATTGTAGTTGTTTATATGAGTCATTGATTGCTCGTGTAACAAAAATTCCAATATCCTTCCAAAAAAACTTTTAAAAATCACAACTAAAACCATCCGGCCCTGGACTCTTGTCATTTTTTTTTAAAGACAATTGAGTACTTCAGCACTAGTTATCTCCCCTTCTAAAGAATTTGACTCTTCATTGCTAAATTTTGGACGATCATATAAGTTTAACTTTTCTTGAATAGTAATAGATTCAAAAGTTTCTCTACATGTATACTATTTATTAAATTTACAATTTATACAATTTTTCGTAAAAAGTCGTTGTTTCATTCAAAAGTTCTATCTGTGCGCAAATACGTGAACCATCCTCTTTTAACTATTGGTATTATTTTGCATGTATAATTTCTAGATTCCAAGTTAATAAAATATGTTGATGGTTTTTCACCCTCTTCAACCCATTTTGCTCTTGACCTAATACATTGTCCTTTAAATTTATTCCTTCTTATATCTTCATATTCCTTTTGTTTCTCTGTTAAAGTAATTAAAGACTGTTCCGAAAGATTTTTTTTCCTGTTCAAGTATCTCTTTTTCCAAATTTTGCTCTTTTTGTAACATTTTCTTTTTTTTAAAAGAGGAATATGATTTTGTTTTACCCCCAATTTCCATAAGTAAGGTATCTAAAAAGAGCTGATCATTTATAGTTAATTGAATGTCATCAAGCTTGAACATGTTTGAAAAAAAAAATAAGTTGTAATATATCTCGAAAATACAATAATATAGTTTCTTTAACATTAAGCATATTCTAAAGATTATTTTTTACGAATGAAGTTATAGAGATTAAGAATGATCACGTATGACTTATATAAACAGATGTTCATTTACTTTTTAGCCAAGGACATTTGAATATATTCTAAAGTATTCGAAACAATGAATGTAACTTACTTAGTGTAAAATGTAGATATTAAAAATAAGTGAATAATTTTCATTCGCCAAGCAGAGACAGTGTTTGTGAAGAAAAATGCTTAATTTGCCAGCTTCCAGGCAGGCTTGTATCAACAGGGATGGTGTTGAGAGTTCGGGGTCCCTCTCCAAATAATTTTGTTAAAATAAACATACTTGATAGAATAAATGACTATGACCCCACCCATCCCCCCCCCCCCCCCCCCCCCCGGATTGGGAATTCGAGGTTTGTCGGAAATGCTGAAACTGTAGAAAATATTGTTTCATTCTATCGCTCTTAAGAAAAACCTTCGCAGCATTGCCAATATCTTCAAAAACGTGATTTTACCGCCTTATGATGGTCTTAGGACAAAGTACATGTAAGTAATGTCCTAAAGTTAAGACAAAGTAATGGCGGTTCCTAAATTTTAGGAGAGCTTCGAGCTACAGACTTAAGTCTAAGACGTACTCTAAGATGTACTTAGGACACACCTTAGTCTTAAGATAGCTTCGTGAACATGCCTGCAGAATGAAAAACCCATGTAAATATCGAAATTCGGTGGCCATGCATAATCACCGATTTTCTTTTTTGGTATTTTGATACCCTTCGGGGAATTAAGATGCAAGATGACTTTAAACGGTTGCTATGGGGACCAGTTGCCATGGTAACAGAAAAATAAGAATGAATAATGAATAAGATTTTGAGCTTATTTGAACACAAATTAGAAGAGATTGCAGCAGTTTCAGCTATACAGAATAAAAAAACCGCATACAAAATATTTTGTGATTTAAAAATTTTTAAACATTTTTCTGGGCAAATGAATAGTTTAATAGTGTTACCATTGTAAGTAAACAACACTTCAAACATATTTTTTTCATTTATTCGAACATTCATGTACATAGCTTCAAATGGAAAAAAAAATAAACTCTTGTTTTAGTTTGGCAACAAAGATAATATAAGTAAAAATTGATATCCGTAACACTGAATGTAAATATCAAAATATAATAAACCTCCCTATTGCCGAACGAATTTAATTTCATAAAAAGTAAAATTTACTAAATGATGACAATATTGACCAAGGTACTCACTGACAATGACAGTAAATACACTACGGTCAACGCGGATCCCGTATTTTCCCGCGACACCGTGCTGGTGTTTTAATCCCTTCCGCGATACACCGCCGCTGTATTGTCATCGCTGTGATCGCGGGGCCACGAGTTTACCGCGACGGTGTAAGATACCGTGACAGAATGACCAATGTACATCTGTGATATAAGTTTGACAGAAGAAATGATTATGAAATCAGTTTTGTTAAAATTAAGATAGATGTGAAAAAATGTATTAGTTTTTAGAAAGGAGAAGTTCATAATTTTTTTTAATATGTTGTAAAAAATTCTAAAATTACTCTTAACATTATGTAAAAAAAATATTGCGTGTAAGTTCAATGTAGTGATTTCTGGACTGAAAAATTGATCGATCGTTTAATATGACGTATATGTGAATTTTGTTTTTTTACTTATGGAGTTGGAAGAACTACGTAGTAAATATTAAGAGTGACGAATATTTTAAGACTGTGGGAATCGGGGCTATATGCAGTTAAAACACTGCTGCGATGTCATTCCTTTGTTCCAACAGTCTAAAATTTTACCTGTGACATTCCGATATTAGTGAGCTTCTTAATAGCAGACCGTTGTGATGTAATTTGTGTTATCCGGAATTGGTCGGGTCGACCATGCATGTTTTTGTGTATAGTGTGACAATAAAAGAGCATTCTAGAAAAGACACATGGCGGTGTTAGTTGTAAGTAAATCGTTGTCTCAAGAAAAGACAATACATGGTGTCAAAAGTGAACAGAACAGTCACTGAGTTATGGAGCAGTTAAAACCTCCGTCGCACCTAAGTTTTGAAGGGAACTTGGCCGAAAATTGGAAAGAATGGCTGCAAGGATTTCGCCTATACTTGATCGCGTCGGGAATCGACAAGAAAGCAGGCAAGGTAAAAGATCGCGGGGCCACGAGTTTACCGCAACGGTGTAAGATACCGTGACAGAATGACCAATGTACATCTGTGATATAAGTTTGACAGAAGAAACGATTATGAAATCAGTTTTGTTAAAATTAAGATAGATGTGAAAAAATGTATTAGTTTTTAGAAAGGAGAAGTTCATATTTTTTTTTTAATATGTTGTAAAAAATTCTAAAATTACTCTTAACATTATGTAAAAAAAATATTGCGTGTAAGTTCAATGTAGTGATTTCTGGACTGAAAAAATGATCGATCCTTTAATATGACGTACATGTGAATTTTTTTTTTTTACTTATGGAGTTGGAAGAACTACGTAGTAAATATTAAGAGTGACGAATATTTTAAGACTGTGGGAATCGGGGCTATCTGCAGTTAAAACACTGCTGCGGTGTCATTCCTTTGTTCCAACAGTCTAAAATTTTACCTGTGACATTCCGATATTAGTGAGCTTCTTAATAGCAGACCGTTGTGATGTAATTTGTGTTATCCGGAATTGGTCGGGTCGACCATGCATGTTTTTGTGTATAGTGTGACAATAAAAGAGCATTCTTGAAAAGACACATGGCGGTGTTAGTTGTAAGTAAATCGTTGTCTCAAGAAAAGACAATACATGGTGTCAAAAGTGAACAGAACAGTCACTGAGTTATGGAGCAGTTAAAACCTCCGTCGCACCTAAGTTTTGAAGGGAACTTGGCCGAAAATTGGAAAGAATGGCTGCAAGGATTTCGCCTATACTTGATCGCGTCGGGAATCGACGAGAAAGCAGGCAAGGTAAAAGATCGCGGGGCCACGAGTTTACCGCGACGGTGTAAGATACCGTGACAGAATGACCAATGTACATCTGTGATATAAGTTTGACAGAAGAAATGATTATGAAATCAGTTTTGTTAAAATTAAGATAGATGTGAAAAAATGTATTAGTTTTTAGAAAGGAGAAGTTCATAATTTTTTTAAATATGTTGTAAACAATTCTAAAATTACTCTTAACATTATGTAAAAAAAATATTGCGTGTAAGTTCAATGTAGTGATTTCTGGACTGAAAAATTGATCGATCGTTTAATATGACGTATATGTGAATTTTTTTTTTACTTATGGAGTTGGAAGAACTACGTAGTAAATATTAAGAGTGACGAATATTTTAAGACTGTGGGAATCGGGGCTATCTGCAGTTAAAACACTGCTGCGATGTCATTCCTTTGTTCCAACAGTCTAAAATTTTACCTGTGACATTCCGATATTAGTGAGCTTCTTAATAGCAGACCGTTGTGATGTAATTTGTGTTATCCGGAATTGGTCGGGTCGACCATGCATGTTTTTGTGTATAGTGTGACAATAAAAGAGCATTCTAGAAAAGACACATGGCGGTGTTAGTTGTAAGTAAATCGTTGTCTCAAGAAAAGACAATACATGGTGTCAAAAGTGAACAGAACAGTCACTGAGTTATGGAGCAGTTAAAACCTCCGTCGCACCTAAGTTTTGAAGGGAACTTGGCCGAAAATTGGAAAGAATGGCTGCAAGGATTTCGCCTATACTTGATCGCGTCGGGAATCGACGAGAAAGCAGGCAAGGTAAAAGTTGCTACGTTTTTACATGTTGCTGGTGTTGAAGCGAGACGCATTTATAACACATTCAACATTCCGGAGCAGGATGTAGATAAATTAGATGTGTTGATTCAATGCTTCCAGGATTACGTCGAACCACGTAAGAATTTGACATATGTACGTCACATATTTTTCACACGTAAACAAGAAACTCATGAGACTATTGATAACTATGTCACAGACTTGAAAAACAAAGCATTACAGTGTGAATTCGGGGATTTGAAATAATCGCTAATTCGGGACAGAATAGTATGTGGTATATCGAATGAAGCATGCAGAGCGAGACTCTTGCGAGAAGCAGATTTAACACTCGTTAAATGTATTGACATATGCAGAGCATCTGAATTATCAGAACATCAGTTGAAGACTTTACATCAAGAACCAGTGGCAGCTGTATCCGCTCACGCTGTATCCAAGAAGCATAACCATGAAAAACAGCACAATAGTAGTGAGACTCACAGAAAACAGAAAGCCAATGTCCAAAGTACGCACACAGGCAAACCATGCGGCAGATGTGGTAGACAACATCAGAAGGGAAAATGCTTTGCATACAACAAACTCTGTTACAAGTGTAAAAGCCCAAATCATTATGCTAAATATTGCAAGACTGGATCTAAGTCAAGTATACATTCGCTAGAGGAAACAGAAGAGGACCTATACCTCGGCATAGTGAGTGTGGACAGTATTCATGAAGAGCTACCGTGGACAGAATCTGTGACTATTAACAAGGTACCAGTTACATTCAAGCTGGATACAGGAGCTTAAGCAAACATAAAACCGCGAAATGTATTCAACTCGCTACAGATTTCTCGGAACCACTTACAGAGTGTGAGCGTGAACCTGATTACCTACAATGATGACGTCATGAAACCAGATGGAAAAGTTGACATTAGATGCCGCATTCGTAAAGTGGAACATACACTTCCGTTTTATGTCACAAACAAGGGAAGCACTCCTATCCTTTATAAAGAAACATGTGCTCGTTTGGGATTAATACAACACATACCAGCAGAGTCAATAGACAAGGACGTGTGTATGTCAAAAGACAAATTAATCGAACAGTATGCAGATATTTTTAGTGGTTTAGGAAAACTACCAGGAAAGTACCACATTGAAATAGACAAAAGTGCAAACCCAGTGGTTCACCCACCAAGGAAAATACCCGCAGCGTTACTTAAACCTGTACAAGATGAATTAAAGCGAATGGAAGATCTGGGCGTGATAACGAAACAAGATGGTCCAACAGATTGGGTCAACAGTATGGTGACAGTACGCAAACCAGGAAAAATTCGCATGTGTGGATCCAAAAGATTTGAATCAGCACATTAAAAGAGAACATTATCATCTAGTGACCGTAGAAGAAATTATTGAACGACTGCCGAATGCCAAAGTCTTCTCAAGATTTGATGCCACACATGGCTTTTGGCATATTCAGCTCGATGAGGAAAGTTCCAAAGCACTTACCTTCAATACACCATTCGGTAGATACCGGTACCTGAGACTTCCTTTCGGAATCTCGTCAACTTCAGAAGTGTTTTCAAAACGTGTACAGGAACTATTTTCAGACTTACCTGGTGTAGAGTGTTTAGTGGACGATATACTGGTACATGGAGAAAACAACGCGGAACATGATGAAAACCTTATTCGCATGCTGGAACGCTGTCGTAAAGTAGGACTCAAACTCAACAGGAACAAAGTTGAACTTAGAGTACCTGAAGTAAAGTACGTTGGTCACATTATTGGGAAAGATGGACTCAAGGTGGATCCGGAGAAAGTACGTGCCATCGTGAATATGCCGGAACCAACAGACATACAAGGTGTCCGCAGATTCCTTGGACTAGTGCAGTATGTGTCCAAATTCATTCCAAACTTAGCAGATGTTTCGGAACCACTCCGGATACTTACCAAAAATGATGTTGTATGGCACTGGGAAAATTAACAAGTTGACAGTTTTGCTAGATTAAAAGAAGTACTGACACAAGCCCCTGTGCTAAAGATATATGACCTTGAGAAGGACGTCACAATTTCCGTTGATGCTAGCTGCAAAGGATTGGGTGCTGTATTGTTACAAAATGGGCAACCAGTCGCTTATGCCTCACGAGCTCTTACTGAAACTCAACAGAGGTACGCTGAAATAGAACGCGAGATGCTGGCAGTTATATATGGATGTGAAAAGTTTCACCATTATATTTACGGTCGTTCGATTACCATAGAAACAGATCACAAACCGTTGTTAGCAATTCATCGCAAACCATTATACCAAGCCACTCCAAGACTACAGAGAATGCTGATGCGTTTACAGCGCTATGATGTACAACTGAAATATGTACCTGGAAAAGAAATGTTTATATCCGATGCTTTGAGTAGAGCTTTCTTGAAAGAGTGCAAAGAGACATTAGTAGCTGAGGACATTGATGTGAACTTTATTGAACAAGAACTTCCAATGACAGAGAAAAAGCTTCAAGAATTGAAGGATGCCACAGAAGCCGATGAACAGTTTCAAACATTAGCAGACATTGTTAGAGTAGGATGGCCTGAGACTCGTGAACAAGTTCCAACTTGTGTCAGGATGTTCTGGAACTACCGTGATGAAATTACCGTCCTGAATGGACTATTGTACAAGGGACAGTCTGTAATGATACCATCATCACTGCGGCGCCAGATGCTTACCAAACTGCATGAACCTCACCTTGGTATCGTGAAAACTAAGCAGAGAGCCAGGAACATAATATTTTGGCCGAGCATGAACTATGACATAGAACAGTTAATTCAGTCTTGTGGAGTGTGCAACTCATTCCGAAAATCAAACATCAAACAACCTCTCATTCCACATGAAATACCGAATACTCCTTGGACAAAGGTTGGAGCAGACATTTTTCATTTCAAGGGCAAAGACTATTTGTTATTGGTGGATTATTACTCGAAATACCCAGACATCATACCACTTCCAGATTTACGAGCCCGATCTACCATTGCCGCATGCAAAACAGTATTCGCTAGAAATGGCATACCACTGGAACTATTTTCAGACAATGGACCGCAATTTAGTTGCCATGAGTTTAAGTGTTTTGCATCCGATTGGGAATTTACACACAGAACATCAAGCCCTCGTTATCCACGTTCGAATGGTCAGGCAGAGCGCTGCATCCAGACCATTAAAAACTTGCTCAAAAAGGCGGAAGAGAGCAACGGTGATCCAAATATTGCTCTCTTAGAGTACAGAAATACACCTATTGATGGAATTGGAAAATCACCCGCACAGCTGTTGATGAACAGAAGTCTTCGTTCAAAGATTCCTACAACTCGAACATGGTTGGAGCCAAAACCTTTGGAATCTCAACTCTCCAAACTTCAACTTCGTCAGATGAAACAGAAATATTTCCATGACCGAACCTGTTCTAAATTACCGCACATTGAAGAGAGAGAGATCATTCGTATGCAGAATCCAGAAAATCGTTCATACAGCATATTGAACCAACATGGAAGAGCTCTTCGGAGAAACCGTAGCAAGATATTGAAATCGCGGGAAACCAACTTCCAGATGTTACCACCAGAAGTTGAACCACAATTGAGTGAATCTGTACCAAGTGATAGTGAAAATTCTGGTGATGTGTCCAATGTTAATACCCCACATTCAAGTCAGGAAAATCCCGTGGCAAACAGCAAACCCTCGGTAACCAGGTCAGGAAGAATCTCGAGACCACCCGCCTACATATCAGAATATGTGAAATAACTTGATGTACTTGTGTTCATGTTTTGTACGTCTACTATTCGTTTGTAAAAAAATATTACTTATGAAATCCAATTGATTGTAATTTTGAAGAAACAATTTTGAATTTTAAGAAACTCTAAAACTTAAATGTGTGTGATATTCATAGTAAGTTACGAGGGGGGATGTGATGTAATTTGTGTTATCCGGAATTGGTCGGGTCGACCATGCATGTTTTTGTGTATAGTGTGACAATAAAAGAGCATTCTAGAATAGACACATGGCGGTGTTAGTTGTAAGTAAATCGTTGTCTCAAGAAAAGACAATACATTCGTTACCAGTGGATACAGTACTGATATCCTTCAAAATCGGACTGTCTCAGGTAAATCAACAATGAAATCCTAACGGGCCTCGAAACTGTCTGATATTTGTTTTCGGCATATTTCCACTACGTCTGTAACTCCCAGTCTAACGAAACAGATCTCTCTCTCTCTCTCTCTCTCTCTCTCTCTCTCTCTCTCTCTCTCTCTCTCTCTCTCTCTCTCAGGATCCCCTAGTTTAAATACGGAATTTCATAATTCAGGCAGGTACAATAGTACAGCACGTCTAAAATAATTTTCTCTGTGTATACGTGTGTGTATATCTATTACATAATACTTCCTGTCTGTGTGAGAGAGTAATCATGCTCTGGCCACGTGCCATGAAAAATCTTAATATCTAATAATGGGGTACCTGTTTATACTCTAGCCCCTAGATTAGTCGTGCTTTTTAAAATTTAAATATATGTTTTGAAATCACCAAACAGTAAACAATACATTACATTAGTTAAGATTTTTAATACAGATTAAATGCAAACAAGACATAATAATCATTAAAATCGTCATCATGAACACTAACTACATGTATTTATGGCGTAAATCAATTAAAAACAAGAAGTTTTACTGACACCTTCATAACAATCACTTGAGATGTTAACAAATCGTTACACGTTCTATTGACACTGATTAGTGCCGGATTTCTTTAATCAGTGAAATGGAACACATCACTTGGGCACAGGGGGTCGGTCTCTGGGAGGATGATGGACGTCGAAACGCTGTCTTTTTTCACACGTTTGTCATTTCTCCTCAGACACTCGTTGATTTTGATCACAATTCTTTCCCTCCACGCCTCCTCCGATTTGAATTCCGGAAAAAAAGAAGCACACGTATCTCCTGATGATCTGCTTCCGCACGTGGTCCAACACTTTCTTCGTGTGTTTCCCTCCTCCGTACCAGTTATAATCAAATCGGAGCTGGCCCTCACCGAACAGTTCTGGAAATAGCCTCCTTGTCAAGTTGACAGCGAAATTTCCGGAATTCCTGGACTCGCGCAATGTCTTCCTCAAGTAGGAATCTTCTAGTTGAAATTCCTCCGGAATGCCTTGTGGTGCTGAATCTGTTGGATCGTCGTCGCTTACGGATGGAATTTGGCAGATGGCACTGTTTTCACTGGCAAGTTTCCTTGTCACATCAGTAAGAACGTTTGTATTAGCTAACACAGTCTTTAACTGTAATTCCAGAGAAGCTGTTCGTCTGTTGGAGGCATCGTGTTTTCTGTTCATAATGTCTACAGTTTGTCGTAGTTCCTGCACTTCCTTCAATAAGACCGGAACCAGGGAATTATCGTCTCCAGGATTAGGCCGAAACGGACGGAAACGAACATCTGCTCTTGGAGTGGATGTCACTAGAGTCCGAGGCTCTGGAAGAGGTGTCGACGGAGTCCGAGGCTCTGAAAGGGGTGCCGACGGAGTCCGAGGCTCTGGAAGAGGTGTCGACGGAGTCCGAGGCTCTGGAAGGGGTGTCGACGGAGTCCGAGGCTCTGGAAGCGGTACCGACGGCTCTGGAAGGGGTGTCAACGGAGTCCAAGGCTCTGGAAGCGATGCCGACGGAGTCCGAGGCTCTGGAAGGGGTGTCAACGGAGTCTGGGGCTCCAGAAGAGGAGTCGACGGCTCTGGAAGGGATGCCGATGGAGTGACTGGTGCCGTTGGATTCCGCTGTTCTGAGGGAGCCGAACCGACAGCAAGAATGATGGCCCTAGGTTTTTCCTGTCTTCCCCTGCAAAAATTAGAGACAATAAGTTTCAGAAATATTTTTTTTAATTTCTAAGTACATTATATTCTATTTTAAATAATGTTATTTTAGATAAAAATACATCTAAGTATACAAATATATAATTTAAGGAATATGTGACTTCTTGAACACTGAAAATCCTGATTATAATCTGTTTCTTAATTGGATAATTAATTATCTAGCGCGTCTGGGAAATATACCATACAGCAATTATTTTGTTCATTGACTCGGTGAGCTTTTTTATAATATTCATAGATTCGCATTTGACATGCATCTTTAAATTAAATGAAAACAAATCATCTCATATTTTTTAATATTTTCAATTTTGTTCGGATAATATAGGTATCGATAAGAACGGACTATAGACTTCCTTTAAGCATGTTTAGTGTACCCCATTTCACTGTAGTACAGGTAGCTGCAGGTCACCCACCCCGACGGTATTCATCCAAATTCTATACACACGTACTGTATACTTAATGTTACGTAATACTTGTTAGGTACCCCCTCTCCCTCTTCTCTTCTTTAGACTCAACTGACAGATTATGAAGTGATAAGATGGGAAGGATTCATCACAACATTAAACTACTGATAATTCGAATGCATAAGGATGGTAATTCTGTGGCCCGTATACGTCGAGAATTGTTAGAGATGGGACACACTGTTAGTAGGGACTCTATATCTTACTGGATTCATAGTATAACATAGGACTTTTCGGTGACCTTTGTGATCCCCAAACCCCTTCAGTGACAACAAGTGTTAGTCAGAGAGATGCAGAATTGATCAGAGACTCTTTTTCCAAAGATGCTACTTTATCCAGGAGAGACATTCATCGAGTGCTGAAGGATGACGGAGCTTCTTTTAGTTTGACAACGACCAAGTGGGCCATAGCCGCGAGTGGGTTTACGCATACGAAGCCGCGTTATGGACAGATGGTGAGAGATGCAAACAAGGCCAAGCGAGTGTCATTCTATGAGCGACTGATATGTGATAATGATACTTTTGATGACGTTATATTTTCGGATGAATGTTCAGTACAATTGCACCAGAACAAAGTTTGCAGTTATAGACCTAAAGACTCGTGTGCCCCGGTGCTCCCTAAACCTAAACACCCCCTGAAAATCCACGTGTGGGCCGCCATAAGTAAACGAGGAGCATCGCAGATTAAACTGTTCGAAGGGATAATGGATTCCGTATTCTACACAGAGAGCATCCTTAAGGATACCTTACTGCCCTTCATCACAGCGAAATTTGGGACAGATGGCCATCGTTTCCAGCAAGACAATGATCCTAAACACACTTCAAAACTAACGAAGAAGTTTATGGCAGACAACAACATCAATTGGTGGAACGAATGGCCCGCAGGTATTTAAATTATTAACAGCTTCATTATTGATATCAAATGTACATGTAGTTTAACAATTATACGAATGCAGATTGTTTAAATTTTTTAAGTAAATATGATAAGAACGTTTGAAATGTATGTTATCAGACCCCCCCCCCCCCCCAACTCAGGGCTCACACTGGCTGAGCATTTTGTGTCACGACCTTTCGCGTTATAAATCATTTTTTTCTACCATAACGTTTAACACCATACTAGGATACTAGTTTTAGATCCTACATGTACATATTATATGCATACCCAAAACTTTAATTTTATTATTAAATTATTATAAATATTTCTAGAAATGTAATTAATTATGGATTTATATGTTGTGAATATTGACATATCATTCCATTTATAGACTACCATTGCTATGTCAGAATATAAGTCTAAACACCTTGTCAAAAAATGCAATTAAGTAATTTTGATCAACCATATATCATATTTAAAACCAGTTACAATTTTCAAAATATTTATTTCATTTTATGCAGTTTTTTATTGTCTGTATGCACATTCTTTGTGAAATGACGATCACATTGTAAGCTGAGTTGATTAAAGCATTAGATATGATCGGTAAATAGGCAGCGTGAGCCCTGTAATATTATTAAATAATCTGTTGTGTACATGTATATTGTAATTACTTAATTAAAATATTAAGTGATTAAGTAAGTTTGATAAGAAGCGTTTGAAGTACATACATACCTACAAAACATGTTATCTATAATATACAATATATAATTGCCTTATTACATGTATATTCTATTTATTGTGTTATTGTAATACTTAATAATCATTTTTTTAGAAAGTCCGGACCTCAATCCTATAGAAATGGTGTGGAGTGAGCTGAAAAGGTGTGTCGCCAGGGTCGCGCCGAGAACGAAGCAAGAGCTTTAAGACTGTATCTTAGGATTCTGGAGTTCCGAGATGACATCAGAGAAATGCGCAACCTACATTGACCATGTATATAAGGTGGCCCCGGTGTGTGTTCTTATGAAGGGAAATGCTACTGGTAACGTTCCTGGGAAATTGTTCACAGAGAGATCGCGAATGAAGAGTTGTGTATATTTTAATGACAAACTAACGAAAGATCCAAAAGTTCGTGCGAGAGCCAACGCTCTAATTCTGTGACTGTGACATTAACGTGTGCGCTATAGAAGTTGTGCATTACTGTTTTACTGTGTTATTGGATTTTTATGAATGTATTTATGAATGTCATGATTTCACAATTGATTGAAAATAAAGTTCGCATGTCTGTTATCAATAAAGTCAATATCTTAATGAAGTTTATATCCTTTTTTATTAATTTAAAGAAAATACTAAAAAAAAGGTCGCATAATCTGTGTATAGACGACTTTCACAACAGTTATATCGTTATCAAAACTGAACGTTTCTGAACACATTTGTTTATTTTAAAATGGAATATTTTGAAGAAAACGAAAAAGATATACAGATCTCAAAATTATTATTCCGTAGGAAAATATTTCATATTTATTAACATGTACATGCATTTATTGACACGTTCAATTCTTAATCAAATTTTTGTTTAGTTTGAAATCTCTAAAAACCGTAAAACAAACTTAACAACACTACCAACTTACCGTGGACTTTTCTATCTTCCTCCGTTTCGGTTTCCGCGATCAATTTCACACCACGAGGACTCGCGGTAAATACGCAAACCGCGTTGACCGTAGTGTACATACATACAATTAGTATGGTACATGTACGTTTTAATAGTGTAGAAATCAATTGATTCATAATTTATAGATCATTTATTCAATAGAGTATAGAAACACTGAACATTATTGATTAATTCAATGCATAACAGGGAAGTAACTTCATTAAAATTCTGCCCATATCTACGACATTTATTCGCTAGGTTTAATGTAAATTCTTTACTTTGTAGAAAAAAGAAGACTGATATTTCAATGTCAAAATGTGTGTTTCATTCCGTAAGGGTAATCAACTACTCTACTTAGCTAACGTGTTCGAATAAAAGGGCATTTTGTTCAATATGCAAAAAAAAAAAAAAAAAAAAACTTTTTCGGCCATTGTTTTCAGCTGTTAGCCGTATAAGTTTCGAATAGAAACATTTACCGCGTTAATTTTACCAATAACAGCCGTTTAGGTACTACACCGTGAGCCTTAACATACCCGCGATTATGCCTTTAAGTTGCATCATTGGCATTCGAAGTACACGTCGTCCCATTTAATAACAGGAAACCGTAATACATTATACCTCGAAACAAAATAAGACATCTACCATTGTAAGACAATTATATAATGGCAGCACACACTTTATATCTAGCCGCCTTAGAAAATAATAGCATGTCTTTACCGACTAAATTCTTTTAAGTAACTGACACTGATATTTGAAATTATAACACTATGGGCATCAAACTTTACTAGTAATTTGAAAATCATTTATTTTCTTATTAATTTAAAACGGCTTCCATTTCTTAAGAAAAAAATACTTCGTCTCCTAACGTAAGGTGTGATACATCTAAGCTTGATGGTGGCTTCAAATGTTCATAAAATATTTATACTGTTGCTAAATTCATTTGAAGTGCTTTTCCATTTTAGACACCATTTTGTGAAAGTTTAAAAGGCACGAGTATGTACAGTTTACAGAAGAATCTATGGGACTTTTTCCATTGTCAAATGTAGCAAATTAGTGTTAGAATCGCATCATGCAATGCATATGATTACACAGACATAAGAGCTGCAATATTGAATCGGGCAAGCCATAATAAATGAGAGAGCTTTTAAGCGCGTGGGATATGCACGATAAGAATTGAAAATGGATAGAACAATGCTGAGCTTTTGGATAAAATGCTAATGATCTAATATTTTTTGTAAACACATACTTTACCAATTGTTTGGTGATGTCTAAATTGTTTTAAAGATAACTCATCAGCTTAATTATTATGTAAAAGGTACAATTATGACGAGGAAAAACGTTATCTAAACATTCCAGTCGCCTAACCATTTGTTGACATGTTGATTGCAAGTTGTCCAATAATAGAAATTATCGTAATATGATATCACTTGTCAGCATCATAAAATTTTATTTTTATGTAATACCGAAAGTAAAACATGCCTTAGATAGTATAACTCGTGCACGTTTGTGTTAGCCGAAATAACAAAGAATGAATTAACTTTACTTTAAGTAGGCGAAGTGTATCATTCGAAAAGAAAACATTATCTAAATAATTTTGAAACTATATACATGTTTGTTTCTCAATACACATGCGTCAAAATACTAAATATGTAATTAGATATTTACATGAAGGTCTTATTGTCTAGTTTACAGAATAGTGAGAGTGATCTGTGCGCATATATTAAACTTTGTCAGATGCCTGATACGGATGTAACAGTTACTAAGATTGGCCAAAGCGAATCATAAGATACTGAAAAAATGCATGATATAATGCTAACTTGAAAACAGTTTCCTTGTCATAGAACTTATATTATAAATAATAATTAATGTTCATGAAAAAAACATTTAATTTTCATACTACATTCTGTTGACAATTTTTTTAACATACGCATACATCAAACATATTTGCTGTATTCAAATGAATATTTACGACAAGGCTTAGCATTTATTCTATATGTTTTTTCTCAATTGTATGTATATCAACAATAAAAAATAACAAATTTAATAAAACCAATTTCATCATAGTAACACAAGGTATTTTGATATGTTAAAATTACATGTCAGCTTCATTGATGTTTTAAAAAGTTTCTCTATCTTTGATTTCATTAAATTCATAGCATAGTTTTTGGTTTTTCGAAATATGTGTTGTAAGCTATTCTTTTTCTTCATGAATCATTGGTGGCTGATGTCAAGTATTCTTCTAAAAAGAGGGATACAAATTGATTCTTTTTTTAAATACATGTATAAGGATATAACAGACATTGTATCAATATTTGTTCTAACACATATATAGCTACGGTTTGCTTACCATATCGCGCTCTATTCAATGGTTGGTCCTATTAAAAAACACATTACTACATGTTGTAGAAGTTAAATTCAACGTTCTTCTTATAATATATATATTTTTTTTATATTCAGTAGAATAATGTATCATTTGACTAACGGCATATTCCTCTTCCACGATTTGTTAACTACGAGTGCGACAATAGCTACTACAGGGACTCCAACGACGACGCACTGACAATTATGCATGAAATATGATAAATTCCAATAACAAATATTTCTATATTCTGATACAATAACACGCAAGATATATCGTTATAATTAACCAAGGACACAAAATTTACATCAAAAAAGTAAATAACTGTTGTTTCTTTACATTGTCATTATACAGTGTATACTTACAAAAGTCTGGACATTTTCTGAATTAGCATGACGATAATTCAATCCTTGCTTCAGAGCTGTTGCTAAAGACGATGTATTGTTTTCAGGAGTTGTAGAGTTAATGAAAGCTGACTCATTTGTTTCTTGTGAATATGGTATCTTGTTCAGTTTCATAACGTAACACTCTTCATCTGGATATTATTTTTTTTTAAATATATTTCAAAGGAACCTTATCTTACCAATCTGATTGTTATTGCAATAAATTTAGTTATTTTTAAAACTTAATAAAATTAAAAACCTCTTTTTTCCCCAAAAAACTCAATTATATTTACTTACATTTGTAACTCTCCGTTGACAAGTAAGTTGTCGGACATGCATTACATGTCCCAACTTTGCCCTTTAAAATCTTTTTCCCACAAAAGTTAGTTTCTGCACGATATTCCTACACATGGAACAACTGTAAACAACAACTCATTTTTAATTTTAGTAGGATGTAATAATTATATGTATATTCATGACAAAAATATTAAGATGATAATGTTTTCGTTTATTATCAACAATACTCTGGCTTGGTGAGCTTACTTCAATCGTTTCATTTCTCCACGCATTCATTACACAGTGGTATTCGAATGAAGTACAAGAGTGTGCTATGCTTCTACAACCATTCTTTTCAGCTGCCTCATACCACTCCCTTGCTGTTTTCGGACAGGAATGTACTATTTTATCTTTGCTCCATATTTCTTGTATTCATTATCAGCTTTTACTAATATCTTCAATTGAACATTGACTTCTTATTATTTAATGGAAACTAGTATACAATGCCGTTTACACCGTTATGGCAATATGTATATGCATTTGAAAACACTTGCTGATCAGATTTCATACACTGTTCAACAATTATTAAATGATTACAAAATGACGAAGAAAAGCATAAACTAACTTACCTTTGTTGATGAAATCATAGTTAAAACAATGACGCTGATTTCATACTCAAAATATTTACCTGTTTACCTATAAACAAAACAAACTAGACCGTGAATTTTAGAACAGCTTTTAAATAAACATTATCTTTTCTAGAAAGGTGCAGAACTAGAGCTGCATTTCAAAGATATGAGCAAGCCTTAGTATGTGTTTTTCTATAGTATGTTAAGATATAAAGCCGTGTATTCAAAGTTTAGATATAATAACGTCACGAAATGGTATGGGTAATTTCTCATGAGTCAGCTACCTTTGTACAATAATGACAGGGTCAAGTCGCATTTTATACAAAATCATATAAAATAAGATGTGTTTCTCTGTCATTAACCCTTTTAAGATTTTTTTAAAATTTTATTTTCTGTTTATTACTTTAAATGTCCATTGATTCAACAAACCTGAAACGAGTTTTATATGCCCGTTTATGCATGTCAGAGATGAAAAAAAATATTTCTGTAGGGAAAGAGGGGTGGTTGTTAGTTTTTAAACTTAAGCACAATTAAATTAATTCGTTGTTGAATAGTGCAGTGTGTGAGGTTGTTTTATGTATATTTTTTTTCTGTAGGGGGGATATCGATGTGTCTAGTTTATGTTTGCGTAGTTTACAAAGATTAACATTGCATGTACCCCTCTTGAAACTTCTAGTGAAAAACTGTTGTTGCATTTTACCATGCAGTAAAATTTCTCTGCGCACGTTCATTTTATTTTGAAAATTATGTGCTTGTTGACAGCCTTTTGTATGCAATTCCTAGTAAGCGCACAATTACGTACAACAATATAAGAAAAAAGTCAAATTAATATATTTTTTTAACGAACATGCATATTATTTTATAAAACTACTAGACTTTGACCCGTGCGTGCACGGGTTTAAATTGCATATGATATCGGAAATTTACGAAATAGATGCATCGACATACCGTATTGTTGACATTTACATAACGAAGCTTTAGGCTTACAATAATGCTATTAATAATTTCACTACACTCTGCTTAGTTAGAATAATCTAACTGTGTCTCGGGACTGGCGTTCACCACAATTAAAATGCCTCCCATATACCCGTAATGTAGCAAAAAATTGCAGAATCGCTCCGAAACGATTTTGGAGAAAATTAATGAAGCTGCATTGAAAATAACAGTCAAATTATTCATAACAAACATGCGCGGATCTAGAATTTGTAAATTTTGTAAATTTAATAACTTCTCATTTTCCGGGGGGGGGGGGGGGGTCCCCCCCCCCTAGAAAATGAGAAGTTATTAAATTTACATAGTGAAATTATCGCAAATATGAGTCGGACCCCCCCTCCCCTGGAAAAAAAAAACATATATGTTTTGGAAAGGCGTCTGAAGCGGAAATATTAAGAGTGATATTGAAAATGATTGCAGTTATAGATATATTCGCCCCACCCCCCCCCCCCCCCCCCTTAGGGATTTTATGAATATGGAAAAAATATTTTTGAATATGGGAAACATATTTTTGAATATGGGAAAAATATTTTTATGAGAGGTACAATTCTTTAATTTTGAGTTATAGGTATACTCGTCCAAACCCCCCCCCCCCCCCCCCCCCCCCCCCCACGGTTTAAGATTTTCATGAATCTGGAAAATTGGCCTTTTTTCTTTTTTTCTTTGTTTTTTGCTATTCAAGATTTATGATGAATAGTGTAGTTTTTTCTTTGTTTTTTGCTTTTCAAGATTTATGATGAATAGTGTAACCCCCTACTTTCAATTCGGACCCCCCCCCCTGGAAAAATTTTCTGGATCCGCGCATGACAAACCATTTTGAGGCTGTAAATAACCTTTCATCTGAAAATTTAATTCATATAAATGAAGGATTCAATACTTTTTCACAAACTTTTTTTCACACCATGTTGACATTCGGAACTCTCGGGATTTTTCATATTAAATGCACTGAGTTAGAGTTATCTCCCGTTTTTCTTTGATGAACAGAATATATAGCAAATTTCCAATGAAAATTTACACGTATTTGTATTATCGTTTCTGAGTTGATCCAGGCAATTGTGATATTGTGGAAACATGAACTAAAGAGCCTCCCGTGATTAAGCGTAAATGTAATGCGCATTCGCAAAATTGTAAAATCCAGAAAATCCAGCTGATTTCCGGATTTTTTAAAGGATTTTTTGTGGTTTATTTATTTAGCGAAGCTTGATTGAGGAAAAATAAAAACAAATTGGTAATCTTAGAGTACCAATGATTTTCAAAATATATAAAACAAAAGACAGTACTTCTCCGATTTCTCGGTATTAAAGCCCAAAAATTCGAGTCTATTATTTTGATATTATAAAGACGCAATACAGTTAAACACATTGATGTTTATATTCATAGGGTACTATGTTTCTTTTATTGTCAACAGATGCTATCCCTTTTGAATTTCGAATGTTGGTCAATCCAACTTCTCTAAAAATCATAAGACATAGATGTTGATAAAGGCAAATGTGTAGATGTTTCTTAATGATTGGAATTTTTAGAGTAAAGCTCCTTTATCTGTTTTGTACATTTAATGGATAACCATTCGTTTTGTGTAGCAATACCAAGAGGTATGGGGTGTGTGTTCTTTTGATTTTAAAACGTGTAACCATACTACATGTTGAAGATTTACAATCATTTAATCAGTGTCCTGAATTATAAACATACGTCTTATATCGACTACAATTTACATGTATTCTTTGTTTTGCTGTAACTGTTTTGAAACAGGTTTTATAAAGTAGACAAATTTGAATTACTTATTTGTGAATCTGAAATCATTATCAATGTTAACTTTTATTACCAAAAGCAAACTCTTCAAATAGGATATATTTATATCTAACAGAAAATGTAAGACAGTTATGTAAATTTGACTCTGTGAAAATAATACTTGCAATCTGTGCACCCATTCACGAAATCACACAAATGCTTCTCACAAGAACATCTTTGGCCACACTTTCTTCCAAAAGTGGGAAAGGGGCAAACTTTGCTGCAGTTCTCCCAAAAAAATCCAGTTGGACATTCTTTTAAAGTAATACATACAATTTAAAATATTTCAAAATTTGTTTCATTAAGAGTAATATTTTTTGAGTTCTTCTAAATGTGTCAACAATCTTTGCCAAAGAAAAATAACTTTTGCACCCTTTTCAGTACATAAGCATGATTTCAGTTAAAACAATCACAAAATGAAGCTCTGCCATTCAGTCAACTGAATGTTAACTGAATGGTTTGGAAAGGTGACGGAATGGCATGGCTATGCCATTCAGCTATCTTTCAGTCACCTTTCAGTTGACTGAATGGTAGATGTTCATCCTGTGATAACAAGCAGTTCCATATTGAAGTTTCCTTCTATAAGATAGCAATGTTTTTATTAATAAAAGTAAATGACCAAAAATTTGCTTTACAAAGAAAGGGGGAAATCAGAAAAATACCAAACAATTTGCGCACATAAGAGGTAGATATAAACATCTGGATTTTTATTTCCCCCATTCATAATAGGTTACATGATCCATCTTTCGTACAGACTAGTCAAAACTCAATTTTTTATTACATTTGACGTACAGTTTTCAAAAGGCAAAAATATGGCGACAAATATGGCCAAAAATATTTTCAATCGATCGTTTATAATCCGCTAGCGTTCACGCTACTTAACCGCACGGAAACAGACAATAGTATAAATGATTCACAAACAAAAACTTAAAAAAAAATCAAAGCAAAATTACACTCTAATACCATTATAGATCTGAAACTAATAAGAACACATGATGGAAAAAAGATGAGGAGGACGTTGGCAAACAAAATTTCCAAGGCGCAAATACGTGTCCCTAGATCGGTGTATGGGAATCAGAATGAAACCATGCGGTTTGTTATAAGATTTACAGGGCACCTATCGATGAGGCTTAGATTTCTTGGGGTTCAACATAGGATATCTCATGAGTGTTCAAAAGCGATAACTAATAATACAAAAACAACACTGTCGCCATAAATGCTATTATCTACATGATTGATGTTTGAATGGTGGGTATTCATTTATTTTTATGATTTGTTGTTAGTTAAGATTATGCTGACGGTTCAATTTAACTTAACTGATTAGTTTTTAATCTAAAATTCAAAACTCTCCACAGTTCATACAGCATGAGATTTTTTTAAAAAATCACACATACTTCGAAAACGGTGAATGTTTTCCACTGTAGTACTTAAATTTTAAGGATGTTTCCTTAGAATGCGACTGTTCAGTTTCCTGGAAAAAGTTATTATACAATTGTTGTCTTTTGATGACTTCAATTCATGGCTTTATAGACCGGATGAGAATATATCGACCGAAGACAAAGTCCGAGGTTGATATACTCTCATCAGGTCTATAAAACTATGCGTTGGCCGATATCTCAATATCTTTTTATATAATAATAAATTTAAAACTAATACTCTTTAAGAGCATAAAAGTAAACTATTTGGTTCATTATGTATAGGCGTTGGTTTCGCTTTTGTGATGTCATTATGTCGCACATGCCAATGCCTGCTTTTAGTCATAACATTCTTTTTTGAGTATAGTAAGGTTTATAACAGAATTCATAGCACGGTCACGTAACAACAATCGATCAATCATATCCTTTGGCAAATGCGATATAAGAATAAATTTAGTTTTCTTTCAGTTTCCTCTGTTAGTCAATTTGTTTAACATTTTTTTTATCTTTAGATCTTCGTTTGTTTTAAAAAAATTCCTAACCTCATTTGTCCCATGTCTTAGGGTATTCAATGTATAATGACCAAAGTTTGTATCAATAAATAAATGGTCCAATATTTGTTATCAATATATCATTTTAAAGGTGTTTTGAAATAAAACACTTCATCAAAGAAATTTTGTAATATTGGATTATTGTCTAATTATACTGTAAATGCATCTTTAAATTTACATTGAATTATATATGAAATGCATGGTTTATTAAGATATTGTGAACAGTACCTTGAACAAAATAATATCATGGTAAATATATGCATAGACATTCTTTATCTAAATATGAAATAAATGCATCGTTCACCGTAGATATTTAAATAAAATTAAAATTGCATTCTTTTCCAAAAGGGAAGATACATGTAGCTCTTCAAAAAAAGTTTAGTGTGCAAAATGACCAGCTCATTATATATTGTTAGTCTTGTAAATTTGGTTCATTTTACTTTTATTGTTACTTAGCATTACATATTTAACTTATTTAAAATGATTCAAAATTGTTCAATATCCCTTCACTATACATTAAATACCTTAATTTCAACTATTAAATGAGCAGTATTTGTTTCATTTTTTTTCTTAATTGAATCAAGATATACTAAGAGGACAGTGGAATTAAAATGAAAATGACTGATTCTTTTAATTTTAAACGGCGTTTCGGGATTGTAACATTTCCACAGATGCATGTAAATTCTATAAAAGTGGCATATTAAAAGTAACTGAAACATTAGAATTCAATAACACTCAACAGTGCCGCTCTGTACAAAAATAGTTTTACAGGTAATGCGTATTCCGTTGGTTTGAAGAATTACCCAAAGAATAATTCATGAAAACAACGATTACACTGATTTACTCCCTGTCTTGAGAGGATGTTTTCTAAAAGTCAAACGAAATATGTCTATCAATGTGCAAAATTGTTTACCGGGTATTCTTTTCTTATACATATTGTAAGCAATTAAGGTTATTTACATGCATGATCATCAAAGATGCTAAGGATTTGTTTAAAAAAATACGTACCAACACATCTTTTTTTGTACGAATCCCATTGTGTGTTCGGACAACAACCAAAGAGGAATCTTAACGACAATTTAAATCAAATAGATTTGATATACATAAACATTGACATTATACTGAAATTGTCTCATTATAAATACACTAATATTTTGAAACGTGAATAATAAATAGAGTGAAAAATGTCAATGCAAAATAGAAAATCATATGCAATTTTTTTACGACATAATTCAATGTCGAAAAATTATGGCATTATGCATTGAACCACTTGGTGCTTGCAAAAAAGAAAATAAAATAAGGTCAAAATTGTTATAATTTTTTAAACTAATATTTCAAATTCTTACTTCTCACATGGTCCCTTTTTACCGAATCCCAGGCAAACAATAGTAAATAACACAATAAAAATGATGCGACCACCTATAACAAATTTGCAGTTCATTTTTAATCATTAAGTCCTAACAGACACTGTTAATCTGGGGTTGTATGAGATTTCCGTGTATTCAACTTCCTTGAAAATCATAATCTATTAACAGAATGTTGGTGATGTTTGCTCAACTGTTATCAACAATAAACACACTAATTATTATATTGATTTTTTGAAACATAATTGTATGATTGGAATAGAAGTTAGAGCTTAAATAGTATTTAATGTGTTTACCAATACTTTAACAAGTTTGAACCTTATAATTTAATTTATATATCTTAAAAAAGAAAAAGATAACAAGTTTCAAAATTACACGGGTGTACTGAAAAACAAAAAAAGATTCTGGAACCTTTAAGGTAACCAAGTAAAATATACACTAGACTTGTAAATGACAAGAATTGTATTCAAAATTAATATAAACTGTGATTTTATCAATAACCGTTGACTACTTATTTTCGTAAATAATGTTGAAATTAGATATTTATTGAACTGCAACGTCATAAAACATAGTAACTGATAGGGCAATCAGCAATTAATTAGTGCGTTTTCATTAAAAAAAACCCTGATGTCCTTGAATTATACTGGAACCAGCAACGTTTAAGAGTAACACACTATATGCATTCATGAGGTCTCATGTTTAATAAATGCAAGTATTATATTATCTAAACAGTAGTGTTATTTAACACAAATAATCGGTTGCACGATCAAAAAAATGGAATCTGTAATAAAATTATCATGTCAGTATGAAGTTACTGTTATGGTAGTTGTTTTTCGTTTTAGATTTGATTGTAATTTAATTCATTGTGCGAGCTTTTAATCATTATATATTCATAACAGGCATCCCATTATTTTGTTATGAAAAAGGTATAGGGCGTATTATTTTAAAGATTTTGATCCCCCCTGTTTTTAATTGAATATATTTGTCATTGATACAAAGTGTCTAAAAAGCAAAGATTGCCAAGCGTGAAGGCGCTTGCAGTAGGTTGCGATCATTGTTGCATTGTAATGACATTTTTGTTGGGTTTTTTTTCAAATTCCTTTCAAACAAATAATTAGTGGGTCTAACGAGATTTTAAAAAAAATATAAAGTTGTGTCCTTTTGAATATATGAATGGTCCAAATTAAAATCCTGAAATGGATATGAGCAGTTTGTAAAAAATCAAACAAGATAATGAAAATGTCATATAATTACTATGCAATTTCCGTGTTTATCTAATTACTAGTATTTTTTTTATCATAACAATACTTAAAAGCACAAACATCTAATAATCTGGTACAAATTTGTTAACTAAATTTGGAATTCATACAAAATGGTGATTTCATAATTCAAGTATATTTTCAGGATAAGGTCCTTTGTATATGAATCATTCACAGGCACCTGACGTCATACATTTTTCTCAAAATAAAAAAAAATACTCCGCTTAACTTATAATAGACAGGTATCCATCGCCGCCATCTTGGAATTATTTTAAACTGGCACATCAGCTGGAAGTTTTGCTTGAAACTCATCGGTAAAATATTTTTGCAATCCTCTCCGTCTCCCGATCGGTCATTCAACATCTAAGCTTACAATTCAACCAAAACGGTGCATTACACCTGTCATTAATAAAAATCACCCCTCAATCTGCATCTACTGCCTTAGATATGCGACAAAAGGCTAATGTAACTACTAATAACCAATTTACAAAAATAAGAGAGAACATTTTATTCCAATTCTATGTGTCATTAGAGAAAACTACTGACAGAATGAAAACCCCCTCGAGGTAAGGAAATTACGTTTTGTGTAGTATGTCTCCGCCTCGAGGTAAGGAAATTCCGTTCTGTGTAGCATGTCCGCCCTACTTTACATTATCTCTCTCTCTCTCTCTCTCTCTCTCTCTCTCTCTCTCTCTCTCTCTCTCTCTCATGGTAAATATACACTGCAATACACTTTGGATTCTTCTTGTTGCGGTAAATTATAGATTATTTATGTCGTCAGATCATGGTCATCTGAACTCAATTTTAATTCGTTGGTTCTATCAATGAATTTTGATTTACAGCAAAAACACATTGATCTTTTTCATTTAGATTATTATTTTGGTTAAAACAGATTTGTAAAAAAAAGACTTCTTCTCTGACAGTTTTTTGACTCTATCGTGGCAATTACACTCCGGGTTAAAACATAGTATGGGGGATAATAGACACAGGGCTAGCAAAATCACTTATGATCGCGAAACACCGTAATTATTTAGTCTGTGGAATAGTTCAGTGACAAAAACATAAATATTCATGTATGAAGCATATTCAAATATTGACACTAGTTTCTACGATTAGAAAAAAAAAAAAAAAATTGAGAATATTTGTTATGCAGTTACATGTTGATGATTTGTAAATTCAAAAATTAAATTAATGTTATATATGTTAATGTTATATATGAAAAAATTGGTAAAATGTCAATATTATGATTGATTTGTAAACATATCACTATTATTAGAATAAGTAATTAAATATGCTAGTAATTTCCATGAAATCTTTTTTTTCAGAGAAATATTGAAATGTTTTAATTCAACTTTACAAACATAACAGAAAACTAGATCTCGTTACGAGTAACGAGTAGGTCTTCCGTCCGATTTGTTTTATATGATACGATGAAATATCGATACTCTCTGCCAAATCTGAGATCTCGTTGAAACTAGGTTTATTGTCTCGGGACCGGAACTGATCGAACGGAAGTGATAAATGAAAATAAACGCTGGTATTTCGTGTACATTTGCCTACTGTACATCACTGTTTATCACGCTAGATGAACACCCAAACAAGTCTGTTAAACTTGTTAAAACATGAGTTGTTTGGTGAGAACCGGAAGTGACGGTTGACAATTTAAACCCGTAAAACACATCTTCAATCAAATGTCTATTATTCATTAAAGTTTCGTGTCTCAATCACTTACAGTGAATAAAACCTCGCGGGTATGAAATTTGTAAAATGGAAAGCTCCCTAAGATATTTGATATATCTCACCTGAAGTAGAATATGTTTGCTTATTTAACATTGTATAGTTAACATACATAAGATTGTATAGTGATATATTCATTCCATGTAAAATAAATAAAATAAGAACAAAAAAAATTTGAAATGCTTCCGGTGACGACCGGAAGTTACGACGAATCAAACAAAATAATGTAAACACAGATAGATACATAGTGCTATCATCCCACAAAGTTTGGTTTTTCAAGTCGTCACCGTTTTTGAGATCTCGTGGAGTCAATGTTTTTTATCTCTTAATAAGAAACGGACAAACGGAAGTGCTCAGTCAAAATTAAAGTTAGTATTTCTTGAACATTAGACAACTGTACTTTATTGTTTATTTACTTAACTAAAATTGTCAAAGAAGAAGAGTTAAACTTTTAACAACTTGATTTGTTTGAACCCTTCCGGTGAGGACCGGAAGTGACGGTTGACAAAATGAAAGCAGTTACACGAATTTTCTATCAAATGTCTATCATTATGTAAGTTTCGTGTCTTGATCACTTGCACTTTCTGAGATCTCGCGGGTAAAACATTTGTTTAAAAAAGCTACCTGAGATCATTGAGATCTCACCGGAAGCAGAACTTTTTTGTTTATTCAACATCGCATAGATGACATACGTAAAGATTTATACTAATATACTCATTCTATGTCAAATAACTTAAAGACGTAAAAAAAAATATTTCTTTAATTACTTCCGGTGACGACCGGAAGTTACGACGAACAAATCAAAATAGTTGAAACACGTCTACAGACTGTGGTATATCATCCTACAAAGTTTGGATGTTCAAGTCCTTGTCGTTTCTGAGATCTCGAGGAAACAAGGTTCATGTCGTGGGACAGGAAACGGACAACCGGAAATGAATTTTTACAAAAATAAAAAAAGGGCCTGGAGATATAATCACAGTCTATAATTCCTGAAAATTTCATGAAATTTTATTCAGTCATCTTAGAATATTCTTCCGAAGAAAAAAGGGGGGAAAAGAATAACAAAATTCGTACCCAAATTTCGTGCCTCGTTAAGCTCAAAGAAATGGGCCACTGGCATAAAACTTAATAGGGCTCAACTTCAAGCTATAGTCTATATATATCCTAAAAATTTCATAGTCATATCTCTAATAGTTTCTGAGATCACCTCTGCACAAAATAGGTCGTATAAATGTACAAAACGGCCGATACGTCGGTACCGGAAGTGACGACAGAAAAAATATCAAAAATGTATGAAGTTTATATTAAGTCTCATCATCTGTGAAAAAATGGCCGAAATCGGTCGAATAGTTTTCGAGAAATTTCAGAATTCTCCCCTCAACCCCTCCCTTTCAGATAATGTATATGATGTCAATATCCTTAACAATGCTTAACAAAGTGTTTTGCTTTTTCACATACAGCACATTAAAGATTTAAGTTCCTTCAAATCCCTAATTATGTAATCAATGGTTGTAGAAATGAGTTTTACAAACTTATATTGTTACGATCATCAACTCTGCATCTATAATGCGTTACAAAATCTTGATCGTTTTTAAGGTATGTGTAAAATCCTTTACGAGTGTCTTGGCCCCTAATTTAAGGGGCCAGCCCCTTTTTCTTGAGATCATTCAAAAGGTCTCACAAATACTAACATTTTTTGTTCTTACACCTATCTTAAATTGTTGTTCATTTTTGAGATGCAAACGATTGAATATTTTAGGGGCCAGCTTTCTAGATCCTTAATGGGGACAGACATTGGTGTTTTGATCAGTGGAATCGAATAGATTTCGTGGTACATGTACAATTATTATCTTACCTTCGTCACGATTTCTCTCGGAGATAGATTGTGTGCTGCTCTCGTCATTATCTTTAAAGTATTAAATATACAATTATATATTTTTATAATTTATATCCACTTGCATTTTCTCAAAAACATTTTAAAATTCATATGAAACGATATCCTGACCATATTGAGTTATATACGGGAATAAGTTCATAAGTGCCTTTTTTATAAGACTGGCATTGTTTTTGGGATATTTTATGCAAAAGTCAGCGCCACAGTCGATAAAAATCACTTAATCGGGAAAAGGAACATTGACTTACGCGGCTTACTTCCCTTGCTTTTGACGACACTAAAACCAAATGGCCTTATAAAGCTCTGTAGTCAATACAAATATCCATGTCATTTTGCAGTATTTTAAAAGAAAAAAATACTATTTTATATAAAAACTTATATACCACAGCAGTGTAGTTTCTCTCAAGATATTAAATTGTATGCGTTTATATTTGATAGCGTGTACATATTCAGTTTAGAGACTGCATGGAAAATGAATGATTTTCTTCATAGATCTACATGCAAGTATAATATAATTTTAATATATGCATGTGTATGTGTTTTATTTCAATTTGTTTTATGAAATTGTCAAATTTTTAAAAAAGTGATCGTTTTTTCCCCATGTGCTCGTTCATGCAATTCATAATGATTTTTTTTTCTTAACAGCTTATAGGCAGCATGCTGCCTCACTCGCTTCACGATTAAATTGTTTGTTTCAAATTCACAAATATATTACCATTTAATTATTTAAGATAAATTTCTTCAAATGTTTTGATTTTGAAACGTGTACTTGTATGTGCGGTGTTTTGTTTTTACAACGTGTATATGCGGTGTTTACTCACAGATCCCTTCTATCGCCCTTTCTTCCGCAATTTTATCTTTCGTTCTTTTATAATTATTTATGCTTGTTCTTAATAGAATTTGATGGTTATCTACACATTCGTTCACATTTATTTTTATTAAACAACCGATTTATTTTACCGGTATATTTCTAAATCCTTAAATGCCATATTTCCGCGATCTAATTTAATAAAACGTTAATAAACGTGTTTACCAAGTATTTTCTCAAGATATTGCTACATGTATATATCAATAAGTCAGAAATGTATAGGCCAGATTGATTAGAATTTATCAATATATCTAATTTAAGAATATTTTTGCATTTTACAGCAGCCTTTAAATACAAACTATACACAAGGCCTCAAACATTTTGATAGGCCTGCCTTATACTTTTTCATGTGACAAAGTAAATCAAATGAATTAAAATGCTTTAATTCTCTTTAAATGTAGCTCAATCATTATACGTATCGAAGAAGAACAGGATGTTTCTGTTTCAAAATGAATAGGATAATTCATTAATCAGCTGTTAATGTTGGAGCATTTCTTTCGTTAAATTTCCACTGCAGTGCGGGATCTTCATCATGATATTACTCCGGTGTAAAGCTGATAGTTTTATTAATTAACGACCAATTAAAACTAAGTGATCTGTACTACGAAATCAGATGATCTCATCTGAAAAGAAAGACACGTTCATATATGCAAAAATTAATAAAATCAAATCGATACACTGTTGTAAAATTACATTAGGTTTAATGCATTGTTTACATCAGTGGGTTTGTGTGACGTCATAAATCCACAAAATCAAGAACGATAAACGGGGAAGAATTTTTTTCAGGTGCTGAGTTTTTACGGTTATTTCTCAGTAATGCAAAGGCAAAAAAAAATCTTACTTTACGTGTTTTAACATTCGTTTATACCAAGCTTTATATTTATGAAACAAAATCATAGTGTTAAAAATCGTTTCATATGACCTTTAAACAGCTGTGGTATGTTACATGTAATTATCTTGTTATTGGTCATTTGTCATATAAAATAACAAAGCAACTCTATGATCTGATACATGTATTCGTTGTACATGCATATATAAATAAAATGATCTTTGTTATTTATTTTTAAAAGATCAGAATTGTTATATCGGTTTCATGATTTTCCCAAATAAATATGAATAGATGGAGTTGAACACGGAACACGAAACATTTGTAATAGCATATTTAAACGTAAGAATCAAATATTTTTTATAACATTTTTTTTTTCTATAGACTGACTAAACAATTTTTATTCCCCACTTTTAGTGTTTTAAAATGTAAGGAACATTAGCATACGTCGTAACCACTTTCGTCCGCTGAATAAAATGCTTAATCAATGTCAAAATTATTGCAATCTAGTGGGAAATTACTCGACCGTAACCGTTCTTGTTGAAAAGTTCGAATGCGAAGGTAATTTGGTGGTGGCACAGTAATTGTATGCGGGAATTTAATTTCACCCGGAAAACCAAACGGTCCTTATTCACAAAAATTTAAATCCTACGAGGTATCAAAACTAAATTATTCAGCCAGTTGCGATTCCGCACATTAGATCAAAGCGAGAAATGGTTCTGATGCAAGATAATGTCACTCTCAACTCTACCAGAGCAACACATATATCGAACATGTAAGTGACGAAATATGAGAAGGCCTCCAAACCACATAATTTAGCGGAACTGGAGAGAGTACTTATAAACACGTTGTATACATGTTGCACAAATGCACGCTGTATAAGTACTGCGATTTTTACATTCGAAGGTTCCTATACGCTTTATAATAATGTGATAGAGGCCTGAAGGGGGATGTGCGGCCATCTTGTTCATTTAAGAATATAAAAGTAAATATTTATTGAAAATGGCATGTGGTGATAACGAACAGTGTTCAACATCAAAAGTCAAAAGGAAAATTACAAAACAGGAGCAAAACGAACACGGACCTCTTAAAAAATAAAGGTAAGATCAGGTGCCATGGAGGAGTGAGCACCATCTGCTGACCGGTCACATCCGCCGTGTGCTCTTTATCGTAATCGGGAAAAACGGAAAAGTCCTTATACAATTAGGTGATTAATGATGGTCTAACAATTAGTATGAAAAACGTCAGTCAGCATGCGACCCAGTGGAAGATTGTATACCATAGAACTTACGGAAAGATGATTTCAAACGAGACTGTTAATAGTCCTGTTTTATCAATTGCAACTTGTTTGTCAGTACCTTGCCTCCCCTTAGAAACTGTTTATACAAAGAGCATGCCCCTGCGTATCATATTAACTGAGAGACAAAAACACCATACGCAAGTGATAAAGGTATATTGCTACATAAGTAAGGAAAGTTGATTATAAAAAAAAGTCATCACGTTTATCATAAAATGTTGTTGTTAGGTTACCATTAATGTCCATTTCCAGTAAAATATCCAAATAGGAGACAGATGACGCAGACTCTGTGGTATATTTTATTTCAAGTTTAATGGGATATATTGAGTCGACATAGGTATGGGAGTAACAATTGTTAATTGATAATACTTCGTCGATATTCTGGACTAGCTTCTGCCCAAAATTGACAAAAGATAAAAAAGCAATAAATATGACGTTCTACATGTTGTTTTGTATTCAAAGTACGCAAACAAGAGCAGAACTATGCCTTTTTTAATCACTTAGAACTGCGTAGCTACTGACTTAAAATCAAGATTTAAAAAAATATCTAAAAAAAATATGAAATGCCGAATGATAAAGGGTTCTCTATTTTAAGGTATAGTAACTACATAAATGTGCAAGATTCAACCTTTTTCTCAACAGATGGTTGTAGAAAGGACAATAATGAAACCCTGTCTTATTTTTTTCAAATTTTTAAATCTTCAGAACAAGTCTGCAACTGCGCAGTTCTTCTGCTGTTTTAAGTGATTAAAAAGGCATTGTTCTGCTTTTATATCTGCACACAATAGCGCTTTTCCTTGCTTGTCTAAGACAGGCGAAATCCAATGACCCATTTTTATTATTCATGTTTTTCCGGATTTTTCCCGGTCGAGCATATTCACTTCTAAATTAGTATGCGCTTCACGCTTCCTTTGTCGATTCTTCTTAAGACTAGTAAGACACGTTCACAATTTCTCCAAAAAAAAATACTCTAAAAAATATTCAACCCTCCCCTGTTCCCCTTGTTTCTCCTTTTAGAACTATGTACCGCTTTCCTTGTTAACTATTTTTTTAGTGTCGACAGACCTAACCATGATCTGCATGAGCCCTGTGCACAATAAAAGTTGCAGTGACTTGTTTCGTCTGAATGATCACTAGGTTGATGGCGTGTCGTCGCACCCCAACTCCAATGGAAAAGTGCAACAACTCAAATCATTATGGCATACATATTTGAATAGTTTAAATACTTGTTATCTCACTCAAATACTGTTTAAACATGCATGTGCATTCGCGCAAACCCAATGCACAAAAACTTTAAGGAATATGACATGTTGCTTTTATAAGCTAACCAATTGCACAAAATGTAATGTTCATTTGCCACCTTGTGCAAACGTGCATAACCTTTGTACAGTAGTATATATATATATATATAGATAGATAGATAGATAGATAGATAGATAGATAGATAGATAGATAGATAGATAGATAGATAGATAGATAGATAGATAGATAGATAGATAGATAGATATATAGATACATGATAAATAAATGAAAGAGACCTGTAAATTTGAGATGGTTTATTCTGGCTTGGCGTTACTGGCTGCAGTGACTTGAGGTTACCAATGGGCTGCCTCATTACAAATTAAAAAAATGACAATATCATAGGCTTAGTGTGCATTGAGTAAGCACAAATGCACAAGCATCATAAATATAAAATTGTGTACAGTCGGTAAGCACGAATTTCAGAGACATGCACACAATCTATCTATCTATCTATCTATCTATCTATCTATCTATCTATCTATCTATCTATCTATCTATCTATCTATCTATATATATATATATATATATATATATATATATATATATATATATATATATAAAACTTAAATAAATGAAAACACAAAGATCGAGTAAAACATAAGCGCTTTCATTTTCTTCAGATGTTTTACAATACTGGCTCACAGATATCTTGTTTTTTAAAAACATGCTTTGGTTTAATATTGTATTGCTAAAAGCTAAACTTTTTGTACAGAACTTCTTAAATTTCTGAAATAATTTCTTGATAAAAGTTCCAAAGTGTCGCAAAATACACAAAAGCATTTTCAGAGTACACATATGAACTTTAATATCGACAGGTGTCCCATACCACCTTAAAAATATTATACCGTGTTTTAAAGTAAAATTACCGCAACATCATTTTGGTATAAATAAAAAGAAAACAGTGGGAAATTAAACCGTTTTCTCGAAACTATGTAGAAGATGCATATGGTCAAATCTTAAAAGAGGAATGGGTTATTATTAGGAATACCAATCTGTTACAAAATTACAAATCGGTTAATCGCATGACGTTCCGACCAATCAACCGGTTAATTGTATCAAAATTACATTTTGGAAACATTTTTTTTAATTTTCATCTCAAACGTTATTTCTAGGTGCAAAGAGACTCAAAGTACGTTAATTTATTAGTATGGTCAAGTTCATCGAAAACATTTCATTTAAAAAAAAGAGAAAATAGTTATACGCATGTATCGACAGATAATATCATGTATCTTGAATAAAACGACATAGAAACCTTATATGTATTGATTTTCATCTTTTGACAACGTAACAGTTTTGGACAGAAACAAGCCAGTTCAAGAAATGTTTACGTTTTCATTCTCAAATGTACAAGATGGCCACACATCCCTCTTAAAGCTTAGTTGAGTTTAAAAATGTTTCGTTACTTTTTAATCTTTACACTCATTAATAGTTACTGTCAAAATGCTTAAAATTATTAACAAACAGTGTTCTAAAAAACTTGCCTACTCCAGTTAGGATTTGTGATTAGCATAAATTTCATTAGTATCAACATGGTTTACTTTCTCGCGTTGCATGTAATATAAGAGATACGTCAACTTATAAAAGTTAAAGCCGAAGCCGGTTTCACGGAGCTATAGTTTGACTTAAAAATGTCATAAAACTGAATAATTTAATCAAAGTTCATAATAGCTGTTTCACAAAATCTGTCGTACTTAAAATAGTATCAAACATCTTAAGACAACACTGTTAATAGTTACAAAAAAAAGTTGAATTGGAACGGATTCATTAGGAAAAGCACCCGCAATTTTTTTTAACATTTTCATTAATTTTGTTTGTAAATGTGTTTATTTAAGTGTGCTAAGTAGATCTTGTAAGCTTGTGTCCACTGTTTAGATGTGTAATAACTAGGGATGACAATTTATAACTGATTAACCGATTTTTTCGGTCGGAACGATGGTAACTGGTTACTAATTCATTCTGTAGCTGCAGGTACGTAGCTCCTGGTCTGAAAAAAATCGGATGGACGACCTGGGAGCTACAGTGCCACCCATTTGAAAAATTGTCTGTTTATTGCGCAGATAAACGTGCGCTAGTTTTGGACTGATTAACCTTATTGATACGCAAATTCTGTGAAAACAATTAGTATCATTAAATTCTTCATGCAATTTACTACTGATATCGTCTCTTTACTTACCTTGGATAATCTTTTAAACACCATCACCAGCCCCGTAAATTAAAGTGGTGCAGTTTGTTAAAATGGCGACTCTCGATCTCGATTTAAATTTAACATACTTGATTTTCCGAGGTTGGTAGCGTGTTTCGGAGAAAGTCTGAGGCAATTAAAGAGACGATACCTGTAGTAAATTGCATGATGGATTTAATGATACTAATTGTTAATAATTGTTGCTAAATAAGGTTAATCAGTCCAAAACTAGCGGACTTTTTTCTGCGCAATAAATATACATTTTTTTTTCAATGGGCGCCACTGTAGCTCCAAGGTCGTCCATCCGAATTTTTTTTTCAGACCAGGTGCTACAGACCTGCAGCTACGAATTTTGTTACCGGTTAATAGTTGTTTTTTTTAATCGGACAACATTTCATTAAAAAAAAATAATATTAAGAACTATACATTTTCATAATTTTACATTTCCATACATCGCTACATTGAAAGAGCTTTAATTTAGTAATAATTTACTTCCTCTTCGCTTCAATAAAGGAATAGGTACCGGAGTTATAGGTGCTAATTACTCTTAAAACACCTCAAAACTGTCCTTACTGTCCACCATTCTTTTAAATCATACGTGAATGACATGTAATACATTCGCTTTGAGTCTTATACTCATTTGTTCTGTCGCCGAGTCTTCATTGTTCAGGCCACACAATACAACTACATGTGAAAGAAGTATTAGATATACCGACAGTTCAAAAATTACTTCCCCGTCTTTGCTAAATGATATAACATTGATTAAACGCGTGCGAACCGATACCATCAGCGAAGAACACCCCCCTTCCCAACAAAAAAAATGTAAAACTTAACTAAACTGGACTTTTTAACAGCGTTTCAATAGCAACACACAAATTTTATGCTCTCAAATGGTGGTCTGAAAATGAAAAATGAAGTATTGTATCTAAATCTTACTGGTCTAACAAGAAACATCTATTATGAAAACGGTATGTCCAATTTTATAAAAGTTTCTGTTTGGAATAGGCAGTACAAAAGATGGTTTTTGTGACATGTATGTATGTATGGTGGAAATCAGAATCCATGTGTTCATATCTACATGTACCTCATAGGTAGATGCGCAAATTGTTTGATATTTTGCTGATTTCCCCCTTTCTTTGTAAAACCATTTTTTCCTCATTTACTGTTATTAATAAATGACATTTTTCATTCACACATACAATTGTTGTCGTACTTCAATTAAAAACAAAAAGCGAGCTGCGGTGAGATGCTCGTTTCAGGTAGAACAATGTTAGTCATAAAAATATTTATCAATACTAGGTATATCAGTACAACCTTGAAGGTTATTTTCTACGACAGGCATCAATTATCGTCTGTCGTTATAGATCAAATAGTATTTCTGAACAAATACTGAAACAGAAGTGCCGATTATGCTAAGGGTAACAATTTAGCATGACTATCGAAAATATTTGTCCATGATATTTAATGCATGCTCATTCGTTACATGCGTATAACTATTTTCTCTTTTTTTTAAATGAAATGTTTTCGATGAACTTGACCATACTAATAAATTAACGTACTTTGAGTCTCTTTGCACCTAGAAATAACGTTTGAGATGAAAATTAAAAAAAATGTTTCCAAAATGTAATTTTGATACAATTAACCGGTTGATTGGTCGGAACGTCATGCGATTAACCGATTTGTAATTTTGTAACAGATTGGTATTCCTAATAATAACCCATTCCTCTTTTAAGATTTGACCATATGCATCTTCTACATAGTTTCGAGAAAACGGTTTAATTTCCCACTGTTTTCTTTTTATTTATACCAAAATGATGTTGCGGTAATTTTACTTTAAAACACGGTATAATATTTTTAAGGTGGTATGGGACACCTGTCGATATTAAAGTTCATATGTGTACTCTGAAAATGCTTTTGTGTATTTTGCGACACTTTGGAACTTTTATCAAGAAATTTTTTCAGAAATTTAAGAAGTTCTGTACAAAAAGTTTAGCTTTTAGCAATACAATATTAAACCAAAGCATGTTTTTAAAAAACAAGATATCTGTGAGCCAATGCTCATTAGTGATACCCCCGCTCTGATGTGAATATGCAAAATAAGCAAAGTCGACATTCAACAAAAAGCTGGCATCCGATTGGTACAGAAATATATCCCACAATATGGCATGCCTAAACAAATAGTGTGTTAAAATTTCAAGCATCTGCGATAAATAGCTGCTGAGAAATCTTTGAGGAAAATTTGTTTCAAAATTTTGGCTAAAATAAACAAAGTACACATTTAACAGGAAGTTGACGTCCGATTGGTACAAAAATATATCCCACGTTATAACATGCCTTAACAAACACTGTGTAAAAATTCCAAGCATCTGTGATAAATAGCCGCTGAGAAATCTTTGACGAAAATTTGTTTGAAAATTTTGGCTACAAATAAACAAAGCCATTATTTAAAAGGAAGTTAACGTCTGATTGATACAAAAATATATCCCACAATATGGCATGCCTAAGCAAATAGTGTGTTAAAATGTCAAGCATCTGCGATAAATAGTTGCTGAGAAATCTTTGACGCAAATTTGTTTGAAAATTTTGGCTAAAAATAATCAAAGTACTCATTAAAAGGAAGTTGACGTCCGATTGGTACAAAAATACCTCCCACGATATAGCTTGCCTATACAAATAATGTGTAAAAATTTCAAGCATCTGCGATAAACAGTTGCTGAGAATTCTTTGACAAAAATTTGTTTGAAAACGTTGGCTTAAAATAAACAAAGTCGTCATTTAACAGGAAGTTGACGTCTGATTGGTACAAAAATATATCCCACGATATGGCATGACTATACAAATACTGTGTAAAAATTCCAAGCATCTGCGATAAATAGTTGCTGAAAAATTTTTGACGAAAATTTGTTTTAAAATTTTGGTTAAAAAATAAGCATAGTCGTCATTTAACAGGAAATAGTATCAAACATCTTAAGCATCTGCGATAATTAGTTGCTGAAATAAATGCGACAGAAATTTTTGTTACGGACGGACGGACAGACGGACAGACAGACACACAAGGGTAAAACAGTATACCCCCTCTCCTTCGGAGCGGGGGTATAAAAAATTAAAAAAGGAAAAAATTCCCAAAAATTCCTAGCGGAATTCGATTTCATTACTTTAAAATCTTCTAGCCGAGTGGGCTACGCTGCTAGGCAACAATTGTAGGAGAAAAAATGAAATGAATAAATTATACTTGAATTATAGTTATTTATATCGATAGGAAGTATGCCAAAATAGATAAATGTCCAATATTTTATTAAATTTAAAAAAGCTTGAGTCGAGTTATGACTCACATATAAACATTATTTTGCTTTGTAAACGATTCTTGACAAAGTACGAAAGAATGGAGGCGTGTAATAGCGCTCTTGACTCTCACTAAAGCGTGTGCTATTCTGAAACAGGTAGACAAATCTCACGAAACCAAAATTTTAGTCAATGGTCAGTTGTTTTTGGCATAGCAATCAGCCATCCTGCATATTATTATTTACGCGGGATACCGAATATAAAATAATATTTAAAAAAAAATAAGTTATTGATTCAAAATGAATGCATAATAAGTCTTTATCAAATATTTATATTAGAACAGCAAAACCGTTACTTTTATCTTGATAAGTTGTATCATGTTATACTGTTTGGTGGTGATAAGGGTTTTTATATTTTTGTTTTGCTTATAATATAGATATTTTGTCAATATTATTTTATTAGTAAACACATTACCCATATTTATAAAATAACTGATGTTAATTTCGTATCATCTCTTATGTCTTATATTTTGCTGTATATTCATAAGAGCCATTTTCAAAAAGTATATCAAATTTAGAGCACTTATTTTTTTTGGAAACAGCGCTGACAAACAAAAGGTTAACAGACAATAACGGTCACCTGAGTACCATGGCCTTGCTTAACACATTTTACGAACAACCCAAAACCTTCATAAAACTGATCTTGAGCCTCATGGGGCAAAACCTTCATGATATTTTAACTTTTATATAGTGCTTTTTTCATTGTCTTTACTACATTTCTATTCCTATTTTTGAATAAAATTCGTCAGCACAAAAATAATAAACTAACCCCCCAGCCTGAAGCCAGCATCCCTGCCCAAGGTGTCTTGACATTTAGGATGACAGCTTGATGGTCTTTCTAAATATACAGTCATTCTCAGAAGAAGTTTAAAGATTCTCTAACACAATAATTATTGACACTATATGACAATTTCGGCCTCACCCTGCATTGTAAAATCATCAAATTTAAAATTTTGGTAGAGAACTCACTAGACTTTCTAAATATGTATTACGTATTCAGTTGCAATTCAGTCTCATTAGACGTAAAAAAATATAAACATGGACATGTACATGGAATTTACAACGTTGAGAAAGGGCTTCTTAGTCTGCATTGAACAATGAATTTGTTATTTTCTCAGATGTTTGAAAGTTGATCGAGAAGATTTTTGAAGAAAAGTTGCATTTTTTATTTTGCCCATAGTGCCCCTGTGGGGCAATAAACATGAAATTTACAACTTATGTTCTCCTTAATTTAAAGATTTATCATATCAAATTAAGTTAAAAATTAATGTTCAATTGTCAACACACGAAGCACGGCGACGGCAATAGGTCACCCGAGTGACTCAACTGACATTGGTTCAAGTCAACTATTATTATTTTCCTAGTACATATTTAAAGGTACACTTAAATCTTTATCAGCTTAGTGAAAAGGCTCCAGGAAAATGATACTTGCAATTTGTACATCCATGCACGAAGTCACACAAGTTCTTTTCACAGGAACAGCTCTGGGCACATTTTCTTCCAAATAAAGGATAGGGACACATACTGCTGCAGTTCTCCAAGAAGTGCCCAAGTGGACAATCTTTGCAAAATAAATATTTGTTTCTTACATTGTTTCAAACTTGGTTCCAGAAAAGAGTACATGTAATACTTCTTCGCGTTGCATTGTAATTGTTAAAACTTATCAACAAAGAGAAACGTATTAAAGATAAATGTTTTTTAAAGAATATCCCAATCACGCACACGCGGTTTTCTTATGCAATTATTCAACTTAAACAACATCACTATATGTGATGCCATTAATAAATATTCCAAGATTCAGTTACTAAATCTCTGGTAGAAAATATTTTTAATTAAAAAAAATCTACATTATCTTTCATGAAATAAATTTCTAGTTTTTATGAACAATATAAACATTTCAGTAGTGACATTTTATCACTGCTTATATGTATTAATCGCATTGTTCTACCACAAATTAAATACAAATCATACATGTAACACTAGATGCAATCTCGTTCCAAGCAACGAAAAGGTCTTCCGTCGATGATAAAGAAAAAAAAATGGCAGTAGAACAGGAAGAGAGAGAGAAAGACATATAAATGATATATCCGAGTGATATCAACGTAAAAAAAAACAATTTTCATGTTTTACTAATTCAATGGTTAGTTGAATTCTCGGAATAATCTTAAATATTCTATCGTAAATTAGAAAGTTAAATGAAAATACATTTTTTTGCTGCCATTGAAGACTGGATGTGCTGGACAATTCTTGCACATCCACATGCTAATGTCTATTTTTTTAAATAAATTTTGGTTGCTTAGCCACTTTTCGGTATTAAGATCTTGTATTAAAAAAACAGAAAAGAAATATCATAATCAAATGTCTTAGATATCTCAGTGAAAAAAAACCCAAACAATATTCATGTATAAACAATTACAATGCTGTGCTGGATTTTTAAGACAATCTAAAAAATTCTATAGAAAAGTACAAATGCAATAAAAAGACAATTTTGTTTGGTTCCAGTTACGGACGGAAGTGACGAACGAATAAATGTTACATGTCTATTATATATCAAGGTTTATTTGCTCAGTCACTAACCATTTTCTTAGATATGGCGAGGACAAATTAAAATAAGCGTCTAATTAAATATTCGAGAATCTCAACGGAAAAGAATCGCTGTGGTGTCTTGAATATTATTCTGAACAAAATGTAACCGATTTTTTCGTTCACTTCCGTTGACAACCGGAAGTGAAGAGCAAATTGATACCTTTTTTGCTCATCTACATGTTGAGATCTATCATATAGCAAAAATTGCTTGCTCATTCACTTACCTTATTGAGATCTCGCGCAAACAAACTCAGAAAAATCATCTTAATAAGATATATGAGATACCCTAAGTGAAGCAATGCAATATTCATATTTTTACCATTTAAATGCTGTTATATACATAGAAAACAATCTAGAAAGTGCTATGGAAAATTACAATGTAGAACATAAAAATCTATTTGCTTCCGGTGACGACCGGAAACAATTATTAAGTTATTAATACCTATCACGCACATCTACACGTTATGGTTTTTCATATATCCACGTGTGTTTGCTCAGTCACCGTTTTTGAGATCTTGCACAGACAAAATCATAAACGATACATCTCAGATATCTGAGATATCTCAATTGTTGTAATGCAGTGTTCTTATATTTTCTATTTCCATGCTGTAATATTAAAATCAGACTTGAAACATCTCAACGAGATATCTCTGATATCTCAACGGAAAAAGAAAATCCATAGTTCGTAAGGATTGCTTAAATGCTTAATATAAAATTTTGAACAAAATTTAAAATTTTATCAGAAAGAAAAAAAATTAAAAAGCTTTTTTGGGGGGTTTTCCTTCCGATAACGACTGAAAATGACGGACGCTAATTTTATACCCCTTGTGAATTCAACAAATAATAAATTTATCATATCTGAAAATTTCAAGTTTCTACCCAGAAACCTATTTTAAGATTTTTGGCGAAAATTAATGCATATTATAATTTGAAAATCAGAAGAAATCGACGACCGGAAGTAACGTCATTAATACAAAAAATGGTATACATAGGTCTACCTACTATCTATCATCTCTGAAAATTTCAAAAAATTCATCCACACCTTTTTAAAAATTTTACATTTAATAGTACATTACAAGAAAAAAGTTAGAAGAAAAAGAATAATAATAGAGAAAAGGAAATCTTACAAAAAAAAAAAAAAAAAAAAAAAAAGAAAAAGATCTTTCTTTGGAAACGGAAGACTTTAATTAAATTTAATTAAATAATAAAATTGGAAAGAGAAACAAATAATGTACATAACAAGTATAATGTATATTTATTTATTCTTATTTATTGCAGACTGAACAGATTATGTTGAGTGTACACTCACAGCAAACATACTCTAACTAAGCATTGTATCATCTAAGTAAGGTAAGACACATATTACATGGTAGGTATCTTAAGAAGTAGGCCTGAAAAAAATATAATATTAAGATATGAAAAAGATGACTGTGCTAGTTTACCTGTATAATGATTTTTTTGAATGTGTATGAAATTTTAGATTAAAATTATGTTTAAAATTTTAGATTTATTCGATTGCATTAACGTTTTTAGTGTCTTTTTCTGTAATAACATTACTATTAAAATTTGTAACGTATATTTCAAATTCAATAGAGTCCAGCATTGACGTTAAAAATTTACTGTTGCAGCGCAAGCTGGGCTTGCATATTTCTACAAAATAAAAATAGCCTAATTTTTTTTATAATTGAAAATGTTTACGTTTGATCACAGAAAACTATATGAATAGTAATGGTTGGCCGTGATAAAATCTATCATAAAGCCCTTCGGTTTATATTTGATTTGATTACATTAAACCAAACTAACACTTCATATTTTCATTCTACTTTGTTTTTCCAATCAATTCTGTAAAATCTCTAAACGCAACAACCTAGTTACTGCGTATGAATTTACATGTAATTTACATAAGTTATCGGTTTAAAAATATATTTCATACATGTTGTTATAACACCATGTCTTACAATTATTCAACAATAACGTTAAATCTATTGTTAAAAGCGCACAATTCATGAGTTATTGTTCATAGAATAAATTTTCAAGGCTCATCTCAACAGTCTTTGCGATAACCAGTTAAAGCTGGTTTTAGAAAACAACTGTTCATGATGTTACTAATTTTCTCCAACCTTGATCTGCAATTTATACTAATGTATTTGAAAAAATAATTTAGTTCATCAATTAAAGGAATGTAACGCGCGTTATTCAATTTGTCTGATTTCCTGACGGCAGCTATATTGATACGACGACGTCAAAAATAACTCATTCAATACTATAATAATACTTTTTTCTTAACTTTCCAATACCCCATGCCTGTAAGCAAAACTGCTCTTGATAAATTGCAGAAATAAATGTTTTTACTGAGTGTGACTTTAGAACTAAATAGTTATTGAAAAAATAATTCAACAGATATTTGATAGATAATAGCCAATCACTTTTTTCAGGTTTTTTTACAAAACAGGCAAGACTTCAGTATTTGTAAATCAAAGGAATGAGTTTCATTTGTACAAGTATATAATATATACTTTCTTGACTTATGTAAATCAAAAACTTACCGACACATTGTTCACTGTCTGGGTCCCAATGTGTATATGGACAACAGCCATTATAGTATCTTAAAAACAATTAACAAAAAAATCTTTAACAATTGACCTTGCAATAACAATGAAGTGGAATCGTATTTTAAACTTAATTTGAAAACTAGTTACTGTCAGCAAAATACTGTACATTAAATAATAAAACAAATCAAACATCGTCGAGAAAAAAAGTATTAAAGCCTAACTGGCTTAACTGTGCCATTAGTTCGAACAATTCCTGTTCTACTATAAGTTTTGAGGTTTAAAATTATGAAATAAATCATCAAAGTTATTTGCAAATACGAATGCAGTAAAGAATTAAACAGCATAGTAAATAAAAAAAAGACACGCAAGGATATTTTTAGCAAAAAAATAAAACAAAGCAAACATACTTAATATGCAGGCACTATGCGTTTTGATCACTGGGATAATGCAAATGTTAAGTCAACAATCATTAAATTGGGAAAAAATTGGAAACTTTAAAATTCATACTTCAAACATGGTCCTTTTTCAGCGTTTCCAGGGCACGTAGATATCCCAATTAATAAGATACAAACACATTGAACGATTTTGCTGTTCATTTTTAACTATCAAGTTTTAACAATCAGTCGATTCTGGTGTTGAATGATAGTTTCCGTGCATCTAATATCCTTTTGAAAAAAAAACCTAATTTATAAATAGACATCTGGTAGTGTGTATGTTAATCCCGATGAAAGCTTAGCATACTATTATTTTTAAAATGGTTTTAAATTATAAATTTGAAACATAATTTTATCATGCGAATAACAGGCTTATAATAAATTGAATTTATGTATTTTCAAATGTGGAATCGGATCTGAAATAAAAAAATATGTATCTTTTTACAAATACATAAAAATGAATCGTATCAAAATCACATAGGTAAACTTTTTAACAAGAGGTCCTAAAACCTATATGGTAACGTGCGTATAGTTCGTCCTTTTTTAATGATCAGATATACATTTCAAAACGAGAACTAGTTTAATCCATGTTAAACTGCTGTTTCATCATTATTTCTTAAATATTAATTTTTGTAAAGTTTGTAGTTGAGTTGATTCATAAAATTGAATATTCATTGTAATGAAATATCTAAAAAAAAAAAAAAAAAAAAAACTTAAAGGATATGCTACAAAAGTTGCATTAGAAGCTGGGAATACATAAGATCATTGGCTATAATTTCCCTAAACTAGAAAATGTTTTGCTATGCATTGATTGCGGTCTTGATTGCGCATTATTTCACTTTGGTTCTGTTTAGATTTATTTTCAAACTAATCAAATTTAGGACTGTATAAGTAACCCAATTTTATTCTTTTTCTTATATATATATATATATATATATATATATATATATATATATATATATATGTATATATATATATATATAGTATTATACATTAAACACAAACGTTTAATAGGGAAACTATTAGACAACATTATTAAAACGGTTTACAAAGTTTGGTGCACTTTAACGTATATTTGTTCCCAAAAGAAAAAAAACTGAAATAGATGTCAGTGGCAAAAAGTTGGAAATATTTGTGGCAATAAGTAACAAGATTGTTTATTCAAAAATGGCTGAGTGAAATAAACGACCCGTTTTAGGAAAATATGTCAATATCTAAATGCATTTAACTAGTAGTTAATTTTAACTAAAGACTTGTTAAAGTATTGTGCAATGGTAAATGATTATACAAAAATGTAACATTTTTACAATACAATTTCCGTGTTAATCTAATAAGTACTCTCATTATAGCAGAACTTAAAAGTAGAAACTAATTTGTAACCCGGCACACAGTGTTTAACAATATAGAAACTTCATTGTACTATTAATTAGTGATTTAATTTTTAAGTACATTTTCAGAATAAACCCATTTTAAATCAATTGTTATGCTAAGCGGCATATAAATTGAAGCAATTTGATATTTTAAGTTCAGTCAACGAATTGAAACATTCAATCTCATGATTTAAAATCTGAATTCTTACAAAGTCCTATATCAATTTTATTATGCAAAATTTATTTTAAAAGAAAAGAGTATCAATGTTCACCATATATTGGTAGAAGAACCAATTAAGTTTTGACGGTAGTGAAATAGAGATTAATCAGCTAACATTGAAATAACAGGTTCAAAATAATGCAATATTAACGTGTTTAAAATCTGATGAACAATATCTAAAATCATTTCATCCCAATACTAATCAATCCTTTATTTATATATTTTTTCTCAATCGTTATATGTAACAGATAATATTATAAGTAGAGTTCCCATTACAATTACTTGCATTCATTTTAATATTAGGTTAATCTATTAACCACTTTAATTTGTGTCTGGTTTTGTTTTTGAAACCTTTGCACATTAAGATTACAATGACACAGTCAGTTATACTTTATAGTTATACACCACTGTTAAATTATACTGTTCAAAATTATCTATCAAAAGAACATGGTGTCCTCTGGTGAAATACGCAAATTTAACATGTATAGTGAGAATATCTGCGAGTTCCGCTTTGGATCTGTCCGTAACGCCTTACAACATTTATTAAAAAAAACTACAATACATTGTATCAGCAATGCTTGTTGAATTTGAATGGTTTTATGTTCAATTCACATAAATCAACTAAAGCGACATCATTATAACTATTTATGCAGTGTATAATTATACATATATTGTTTATTTCTCATAAAACAAGAAGTGTCTTTACATGCCTTTTAAAATCTGAGGCTTAGCTGCACTATGAGTTTAAATTTGCATAATTCAAATTACAAACCTCATTTTTCTCAAAAACAAATTGAGTCAATATTTAGATTTTTATGTAACCTGAGTCAATCAGGTGACCTATTGCAATTGGTCTTCGTCTGTCCTCGTGGGTCATGCGGTGTGCATTGTGCGTTAAAAAATTTACAATTTTTAACTTGACGACTCCTTTAAACTTGGAATCTGTTTTGCCAATATAGAAATAGGTCCATCATTAGTTCGACCAAGTGTAGATGTAACACTGACTGAGATTAGGAGTCAAAGGTAAATTAATCAACGACAGTATAAAACTCTTAACATATTTCAAACTGTATAACATCAAAAACAAACATGTAAAGAGAACAAAAAAACACTGCTTTACACTCAGGTAACATTTAGAATTTAAATTCATTGCATCATACTGAACCCAATACATGCAAACATGCACACTACCAAACATAGTTCGTGTCATTTGTTTCTAGCTTTATCTCACAGTTCTGATGATCAAATTCGATACATTCTTGCACATTGGATAGCGTTAAGCTGTAACTCAAAGGTCAAATGGTGTTCAGCCTTAATCGTACAGTTCCAATTTCTCCTAGTGTAAAATAACTGTTCACTGGCTCTCAGCGTAAACTCACAGTTCGGATTGCTCTCAGCCTTAAATGAACTATGTGTATGGCTGCCAGTCTTGATTTATAAATTAAAAGGTTTTTTTCTCAGATTTAACTCAAAAGTGCAATAAAATTTAAACGTTAATTTTCAGATCATATGTTTCTTAGCTTTAACCCTCATTTATAGAAACCTCAGCGAAATAAAAATTGCTCAATCAGAAGTATACATGTAAAAATAGATTAGGAAAACCTACTCTATATTAATATTTATATACACAAATTCCTCACAAGTACACTGTACATCATACAAAAAATTAGATTGCGCAAAAATTATCTTACTATCTGATCATGTTAAGCAAATAAAATTAAAGGTTTAACATACTCATCACGACTTACCACGAACGATTAAAATGTCTATTCTAAAAAGGCTAAAAATTGGAAGAACTCCACTTTGGAACAACTAGGGTGTCCTTAGCTCTGCAAAGCAACATATGGTTTATTACAGCTGGAAACAAAAAACCGAGGGTTGAAATCCTCCCAACTGGAAACTAAAACATCTACGTTGTAAGGTCCCCATTTACTGTTTAATAAATGAAAAACTGTATCTGAAAAGAAACAATCATCCCAATTAATTAATATTTTGCTACATTAGCGAGCTTATTTTCCGATCTTGGAATCCATTCAACCTCTAAAGAAATCTGATTTTGTATGCACATGAAAAATATATTCATAGCAATGTAATAATATATTTTCTTCATGCTTCCCAAATAAACAATTCTAACATCATTTTATTACAATTTTACAGTTATGTTACTGAGCTTACAAAACAGAGACAATATAGCTTTTTTCACAGCTTTCATTTCCCTTCATGTATAGCTTTTTAAAGTTTCTTCTGAAGTCCACATTCAATGTACAATATACAATATTATCCGCACACCGAACTCTGTCGTTGTGATGGCAAATATTTTAAATTGTGCAACCAAATCGATAGTTCAGTTTCAATATATTCATATGCAAAACTCATGTCATTAACGAGCAAACAATGCCTAAACTTCTCTGAATGAAACAGTTATACATGTAGTTCCTGCAATACGTGCTAAAACTAAAGGAGTGACAGTAACAAATTGTTACAATATATATTATTTTGTCCAAAAGCTTATTAACTTTATGTGAGGGTATAGTCAAAGTACCTCTAGACGTATCCCAAATGAAAAAAAAAACATTCAATATAATTTTGAAGTTCTCATATACTTTTTTTCTGTATTATAATACCTGCCAAAGTCAAATCTAGTTTTACAGTGTTTGACATCAAGACATGGTTCGTAATTTGATGCATACCAACCCCGTAATCTAAATACACGACTATTCTGTAACCTTTCTCTTTCCAATATCGGTTTCAAGCGGTAAGTGAATATATATGGTAATGAACTAAGACCAAGAGTAAAACATTAAAACAATAATAAGTCTTTCCAGTCAAAAATCTAGACATTGAACATGCAATCGGTTACTGTCTAAATATTGATACACACTTTTTAAATCAAATGTAATCATTAGATCATTAACCTTGCAGTATTGATATATGGCATTTTGACGACTTCTAATTTGAACATAAATGATTGTGGTTTCCATACAAACTTCTTAATATGCCGTTAATCTAGGATACGTCTTTTCTTACCTTGAACATATTGAGCTATACATAACGGTTTTACAACAGTAGGTGGACAATTGCTAAAGGAACGATACCTTTGCGTAAAAAAAATAATTTCAAAATACAAAGGAAAAATCGGTTATTAAAATTGTGAAAATGGCGGTTGGGCAGGCGGCTGCGAAAAGGGTACCCTTCTTGTACGGCTAACTTCTCCTACAGTTTTCAAGATAGGAAGTTGTTCTTTTGCAGATCAATTATAAAGATATCAGAGGTGTGCATATTGCTAGGATTTTGATTTCTGATAATGTATGAAAAATTAATAGCTGTTAAACTTAGTTATTTTTGGCAAAATATTGCACTTAGGGTACCCCTATTTTACGGATAACCCTTCCTACAGTTTTCAAGAAAGGAATATGTTGTTTTTGGGGGTTTTTTGTAGATCAATTGTACATATATCAGAGATGTGCATATTGGTAGGATTTTGATTTCTGGTAATTTATGAAAAAATACCAGCTGTTGAACTTAGTTATTTTTTGGTAAAAATATTGCATTTAGAGTACCCAATTTCCCTGGATAGGTAGTGTTTATCAATTCAGGGTTGACAAATGAATTATGGATACTGTTCACACAAAAGATGTCACATTGACAGCTTTGCTCTTGTATCGGAATTTTTTAAAACATGGAATACTACTAAAATCTCTCTCCCAGTCTCAGTAGTAGATGTGTGTAACTTTATCGCTCATTTGTTTTCAGTCCATTACTCCCGAAGCATCACATATATCTGCAATTAGTTATGTACGTTCAATTTTGAATATGCAGGACCCAACGCAGGCTTTTATTACTTAGAACAATTTAAAGGGTTATCAGTCATCAATTCCAACGAAGGATACTCGTCTGCCTATTACAAGACATTTTACAGAAATTAATAAACGTCCTTCCAATCTTAAAGGAATAGAAGAATGTTTTCCTAAGAAAAGGGTGTATTTGTGGCTGTTTTGTGTATCTAAGTTTTCATTTTAACGCTTAAAAGTATACCGATGTAAAGGGGCATGGTCACGATTTAGTTCAAATCATATTTTCTATTTTTATTGTTAACAATGCTTTAGTAATGCGTTCATTATTATAAAAAAAAAATATTGAATATATCCTGACCTTAAGTACAGTATGTACCATGCGAGGAATGGTACGCTTTCCTTGTGTATCTACAAATATAAAATTTATGACAATATGCCCTTGTGTATATTAGACTGATTAACACTGGTAACTTAAATTACGAAAATAAATATATAATTCTGTACTTTTATATAATCAAAAAAAATATTTCTCCAAAAAGTTGAAACCCATTTTTCCCATTTAGTTATTTTCTGAATTGTTTCATGCGCTAAATGTTTTAAAAAAATCGATATTTGAGTAGGTTTTATTATTGCTTGATAAACATAGCTTATTACGTTTTTGTAATAAAATCTACAATGTTAGTAGTAAACTCAAATAAAATGAATTTGTTGAGTGTTTATTTTTAACGGATGCAATATGTTTTATAAAAAGTAAACTGATGGCAAGGATGTCCTTCAGAAACCAGACATTTTCAGTGGTTTTGTTCTTTAAAAATAACAGTTAGGTCCGGTAGAATTGTATTGTTGTTTAGACATTCACATGTGAAATATCTTAACACATATTGTAAATTTATTTCCTGGTTCAAAATAAACAAATCATTGTTTATAGTTGTTGAAGATATTTACTTTGGTGCTGTTAGCATTCCTTCTAAAGAAAGAAAATATTCATCTCCTGATTGCTCTTTTAAATTTGAAAATAAATTTATTAGGATAAGTAGAGATTGTAAATATATGTTTATAAGAGATTAGCAACTCGAGAGTTAGGCCATTATATTTTTTTTATCTTTTAAGTTGTTTTTCTTTAACAACTGTCATTCATATAATTTTGTTGAATATGAAAATAATGATAGTTTGATCTTTTTCTGACAATATCAGTATCTCGACAGTCTGCACAGTACAGGATATAACAACTATTAATTTCGGTTATGAATTAATGTATTTCTTTAAATATTTGTATATATTGTCAATAACCGTTTGGGTAATGACAAAGTTGTTGAAGTTTTTAACTAAAAAAGTATAAGTACGCTGGATTATGTGTTATGTTATAATAATTATGTGGTATTACATGTATATTTTAATGAAGTTTTGATATTTTAGAAATTTTTGCTCTTATATAACTTTTAAATTTGAAAATTGTTTTACAAAAGTATGTGTGAAGTCGTTCTGTTTCGTAACCAGCAGGCATTTTCACGAAACTCTCCTTAGTTATGACCTAAGTGTGTTCCTAAGATATGAATTAGTAAAAATGTTAGGAACATTCTAAGATCAACTAATAACACGTCTTACGATGTAGCTCAGTAGTAACTTAGGACGTCTTAAGTTAGGTTATCCTAACCTTCTACAACCATTCTTACTTTTCACATTTATTCGTACAGATCAAATTCGAGAGACTTAATCATTAAGTATTTTGCCAGAAAAAATTGTACATGTCGGAAGTTAACATAATAGGCCTAAAACCAGTAATTTTAATGCAGTCATTAAAAAAAAATTACATTTACCTAGATATATATATCAGTGTCAAAAAACCAAAAAATTACCCCCCCCCCCAAAAAAAAAAAACAAAAAAAAAAAAAAAAACAAACAAACCAACAAAAAAAAAACAAACCAAAAAAAATTTAAACAGCACGTGTGCATTCTTTGAGTGTAGATTAACAATTGGTAATCTTGTAATTCAAGCACCTGTAATACATAAACAAACGCTTTTCATAAAGTTTAACGTTACATTGTACATGTAGAAACACAAACGTATAAACACACAACATTACATTTCCCTTTAATTCGTTATATATAGAATACACGAACATGTTTCCAAAAAAGAAAAAGGTTGGAATATATCTCGAAAATACATTAATACAGTTTATTTAACATTAAGAATGTTTTAAAGATTATTTTTTTGGAATGAAGTTACAGAGATTAAGAATGATCACGCATGACTTATATAAACCGATGTTAATTTACTTTTTAGCAAAGGACATTTAAATATATTCTAAACAATTCAAAACAATGAATGTAACACACTTAGTGTAAAATGTAGATATTAAAAATAAGTGAATATTTTACATTCGCCAAGCAGAGACAGTGTTTGCGAAAAAAAATTGCTTAATTTGCCAGCTTCCAGGCAGACTTGTATCAACGGGGATGGTGGTGAGAGTTCGGGGTCCCTCTCCAACTAATTTTGTTAAAATGAACATACATGATAGAATAAATGACTATGACCCCCCCCCCCCCCCCAACCGGATTGTGAATTCGAAGTTTGACGGAAATGCTGGAACTGTAGAAAATATTGTTTTATTATATCGCTCTTACGAAAAACCTTCACTGCATTGCCAATATCCCCAAAAACGTGATTTTACCGCCTTATGATGGTCTAAGGACAAGGTAAGTGATGTCCTAAAGTTAAGACAAAGTTATGGCGGTTCCTAAATTTTAGTAGAGCTTCGAGATACAGACTTAAGACTAACACGTATCCTAAGATGTAATTAGGACACATCACAGTCTTAAGATAGCTTTGTGAACATGCCTGCAGAATGAAAAACCTATGTAAATATCGAAATTCGGTGGCCATGCATAATCAGCGATTTTCTTATTTCGTATTTTGATACCCTTCGGTGAATTAGGATGCAAGATCACTTTAAACGGTTGCTATGGGGACCAGTTGCCATGGTAACAGAAGAATAAGAATGAGAATGAATAATGAATAAGATTTTGAGCTTTTTTGAACACAAATTAGAGTAGATTGAGCAGTTTCAGCTATACAGAATAAAATAACTGCATACAAAATATTGTGATTTATAAATTATTAAACATTTTTTTCTGGGAAAATGATTAGTTTAATAGTGTTACCACGGTTAGTAAAAAATACTTCAAAAATATATATTTTTTTTATTTATTCGAACAGATATAGCTTTAATGGGCAAAAAAACCTGTTGTTTTAGTTTGGCAACAAAGATAATATAAGTAAAAATTGATATCCGTTACACTGAATGTAAATATTAACATATAATAAACCAACTTCTTGCCGAACGAATTTATTTTCATAAAAAGTAAAATTTACTAAATGATGACAATGTTGACCAAGGTATTCACTGACAATGACAGTAAATACATAGATTACATACAATTAGTATGGTACATGTAAGTTTTAATAGTATAGAAATCAATTGATGCATATTTTAAAGATCACATATTCAATAGAATATAGAAACACTAAACATTATTGATTAATTCAATGCATAACGGGGAAGTAACTTCATTAAAATTAGGAACTGCACATTTCCAAAAGAAACCGGTGTTGTTGTCAAAAAGTAGCCGTAACATAAGTTCTTTGAAGTAAAGATCTTAATAGTTCTTTAATAAACGATTAAAATTGGAAACTCTGACCACCAAACTATACAGAGTACTAATATTAGATAAATTGTCGCTTTGGTTTCTTCGAATGGTCTTTAAATATGCGCAATCAAGTTCAAAAGAGTAGTTTGCTTAGACATTAGCCTATATCTACGACATTTATTAGCTAAGTTTAATGTAAATTCTTTACTTTGTAGAAAAAAGACTGATATTTTAATGTCAAAATGTGTGTTTCGTTCCGTAAGGGTTATCAGCTACTCTACCTAGCTAAAGTGTTTGAATAAAATAGTATTTTGTTCAATATGCAAAGAAAAATAATAGCATGTCTTTACCGACTAAATTATTTTAGGTAACTGACACTGATATTTGAAATTTATCACTATGGGCATCAAATATTTCTAGCAATTTAAAAATCGTTTTCTTAATAATTTAAAACGGATTTCATTTCTCAGAAAAAATAATTCGTCTCCTTACTTAAGGTGTGCTACTTCTAAGCTTGATGGTGGCTTTAGAATTTCATTAAATATTCATCCTGTTGTTAAATTCAATTGAAGTGCTTTTCCATTTTGGACACCATTTTTTTGAAAGCTTAAAACGCACGAGTATGTAGAGTTTACAGAAGAATCTACAGGACTTTTTCCATTGTCAAATGTATTAAATAAAGTGGCGCTAAAAAACCCAGAACACGTTAGCTTATTATGAGTGTTAGAATTGCCTTTTGCAATGCATATGATTACACAGACTTAACAGCTGAAACATTGAATCTGACAAGTCATAATAAATGAGAGAGCTTTTAAGCGCGTGGGATATGCACAATGATAATTGAAAATGGATAGAACAGTGCTGAGATTTTGGATAAAATGCTAATAATCTAATATTTTTTGTAAACACATACTTTACCAATTGGTTGGTGATGTCTTTACTACGAGGAAAAACGTTATCTTAACATTCCAGTCGCCTAACCATTTGTTGACATTTGATTACAAGTTGTCCAATAATAGAATCATCGTAATATGTTATCACTTGTCAGCATCATAAAGTGTTGTTTATTTATTTTATATCGAAAGTAAAACATGCCATCTTTTTTTTCTATGTAAATCTTTGAACCCCTTTTGGGGCCCCAGTATTAGTCTGGGGATCATAGGTTCAACATTTTAGAATCGTCACAGTTTGAGGATGCCTTCACAGAAATCGCACAAACTGTAGCATTGTAGTTCTCGAAAAGAAGAGTTTTAAACACGTTCTCTATATTCTTCTATGTTAAACTTTGGAGCCCTTTTGGGGCGTTAGTGTTAGTTGGGGGTCACGGCTTTTACAATTAAGAATCTTCACTATTTGAGGGTCTTTGTGTAGTAATCTCACAAACTGTTACATGGTATGTAGTTCTCGAGAAGAAGATTTTTAAATATGTTTCCTAAATAATATATGTTAAACATTGAACCCCTCTTGGTGCCCCAGTATTAGTCAAAGGTTCATGATTTTAACAATTTAGAATTATATTAATCTGCAATAGCCAAGGATGTATGAATAGTAAAATCCAAAACTGTTGCATTGAAGTTCTCGAGAGGAATATTTTTTTAAACATTTTCTTATATATGTTAAATTTGAACCCCTCTTGGGGCACCAGTTTTGGTCTGGGATCGCGATTTTTACAAATAAGAATCCTCACTATATATACTGTCATATGTATCATATTAAATTCAGATGCAAGTTGCGTTACATGTAATGGTAAGTTGACGCACTAAATTAAACACTGTGAAAGTTATACGAAAATGACATTCAATAATCCAAATTCTATAATAAGTTGATGGGATTGTTTAATAAAGCATCCCAGGCAGAAAACATAAATGTTCAGTGATAATTGTCAATGAGCTTCCTTAGTATTAATTATTACATTTATTTTTTGTCTTCATACGCATCTTAAATAAAGTTGTTGTTTGTTTTTGTTATAGAAGATTTGTCGATGGCAACTTTTTGATACTGATATTGATTATTATTTATATTCAATATATTAAAAAAATGTAGATTAAAAAAGGTTATATCATACATGCACATGATACCATTTAATGCATGGTGTACCAAATAATTATACCAATACTTCAGGATAGAGAAATTCTTTTTTAATTCATTTGTTATTTTATCTATCCCCGCTCTCGATATATCATTGTTTCTCTAGCGCAGCATTCTCACCAGAAAGCATGACTATCTCTTAAATCAAACTAATTTTTAAAAAATATATGTATTAGAATGTACATCAATTATTTACATAATTATATATATATATTTTTTTAAAATACCAGGTACGCAGCTTAAGAATTTGAAACAAAAATCTAAAACATTTAGGCCGTTCCATTTGTGGTTCATTTTTTCCCCGCGAAACGTGAGCGTTTAATCATTTATTTTTATTAAATACAACTTTCACAAAAGAATGAGCATTTGTATATTTTTTTTTATAAAATACAACTTTCACAAAAGAAAGAACACATACAAGTTATAAAATCATTTACTTTGAAACAAATTTGATGAATACATTTTTTATAGACTAAGTACAATATATAAATACGTGCACATTATCAACAAAATAATTTTATTATTGTCATGAATTTTTTTTCTCGAGATATAAAGTGGATGAGGAGATGGTGGAGGGGTATAAATTGGGTGTTGGATTATAATAAAAAAAAACAGTCTTAATATACATTTTTTTTTTTTTCATATAAATGCTATATACATATGATTGCGCCCATGAGAAAAGGGCCCTTATGGCATTTTTTCACAATTCCAGATTTTTATGGATTTTTACTTATATTTGTCAGAAGATTAAAGATATGAAGTTTCATGAAGATCCAATAACTATAAATATGTTTATTTGGCATTTAAAGTTATGAATTTTTTGGCCTATGACGTTGTTCACCATGCGACGTTACGATATGATTTCATCAACGTCATTTTATGTTCTGGCATATAGCCCCAATGTTTTATTTGTTATAATCTTTGCTTTTGAAGATATCATTGCTAAATTCTTATTCAATAACTTATTAATAATTTAAATAATAATAATGCATTTATATCAATACCTTTTTTTATATAATCCGTGCACATTGCAAATGTAACTGTCACGAAAACTATGAATCTTTTTAGACGCAAATTCATTTTTCCTTAATAAATCATCTCTTAGTCAATTAAAGAACTGCTTTTATAAACTACATGTACAATTCAAAGAATGTTTCTAAAATTATTCATTATCAATAACTTATTTATGCGCGGATCCAGAAAATTTTTCCGGGGGGGGGGGGGGGGGGGGTCCGAATTAAAGGTGGGGGGGGGAGGCTATACTTATCATCATAAAGTTTGACAAGCAAAAAAAAAAAGCCTTAATTCCCAAAATCATGAAATTCCTATTCTGGGGGGGGGGGGGGGCAGGGGGGCGGGGGGGGGGGGGGGTAGTATACCCGAATCACAAAAAAAAAAAAAAAACCAAAATACACAGCAAAAAAAAATCTCTAGAACATGGAATTCCTAATCCGGGGGAGGGGGGGGGGAGGAACGTAGTATACATATAACTCAAAAAAAAACTTTAAAAAAAATCTCCATACCATGAAATTCCTAATCCGTTGGGGGAGGGGGGGGGCGTAGTATACCTTCTCTATAAAAATTCATGAAATTTTTAATCCGTGGGAGGGGGGGGGGGTCCGAGGCATATTTGCAGTAATTTTACTATGTAAAATTTCATAAATTTTCATTTTTTCAGGGGGTCCCCCCCCCCTCTAGATCCGCGCATGTCATTACAATGAACATGGCATTTTAAAAATGTTTAGTGCCAATATATGCACATTGGATTCCTGTGCATGCTATATGAAAAAGAAAACTTCGCCAAAAGTCGATCTTTCATTTTCTCATTTTGTTTTAACTTCTTTATTTTTCTGTACATTTAAACATAATTGTCACTTTAGTGTTTTCATATCAATGTTTATCATATTTTACTTTGACTCGTTTTTAACTCTTCATGGCTCGCTTAATTCTATGTTGCTTTAAGATTTTTTCAATCCGTAATAATTTGAATTACTTTCTTTTATATTTACTCTTGTTCCTTACTACACTATTATACCTAATAGTGTCTCTATTACAAAGGTGAATTTCAGTAGTAGATATATGCTAATACTAGCACACAATTAACTCCGCCCATTATACTATATCAACTATACCAAATATGTAAATATTAAAAAGGCTGAAGGCTTATCTAAATTTTATGTAAATTGCGGAACGCTCACTAATCAACAGATTTGGTATAGTTGATATAGTATAATGGGCGGAGTTAATTGTGTGCTATATCTAGGCTTATGTAAATTTTATGAATGTGTTGGGCTAATAATGAACCTTTTAGCAAAGCCTTTTCGCTACATCTGTCCTCCCATAGAGTTACTATGGAGTATCGCTTTGCCAAAAGGCTCATTGTTAGCCCCGCCCATTCTCGACCTTTGTTGAAGCCTGAAGCTACAGTTTAGTGTAAATCTGCTTGAAGCTATTTGTGTATTTATTAATCATTTTCACTTCAATGCTTGCAAAATTTATCCTTTTATAATTCAGTCAATATAAAGATAAGAGCGATGTAGGTATTAATTATTTGTACCAACCTGCATCGGTGACACAACTATCTTTTAATAAGGAGAATGGAAACTGTTTCGGCTGCTAGTACTTTAGTTGAGGTTGGATGTGAAGGTGAATGTAAAGAAAGGAAAGGAAAACAGAGAGCTATTTTGATGCATCTTATTCTAACATTGTTTTTGATACTTTTAGGTGTTAACACATATTTAATAGAAGAAAACAAAAATGAAAATGTAATGACAGCAAGTGATTTTATTCAGTGGAAGGAAAAAAACTTAACATCACCTCCAATACCGATATGTCATTATGTGGATAAATATCCCCTTGGAGATGAAGTTTATGTGCGAATATGTCATTCAAAAGGAAATGTAACTTTAGATTTTCGACGATTTAAACAAGAAGATGGCACAATGGATGATGGTATTCAAATTAGCAAAATGCAATGGCAATATCTTAAAAGATCAGTTGATCACATAGATTTTTCAATGCTGAATATGCCTGTTTGAGAAAGTGTATTATGGTTTTTCTGTTGAAAATAAATCTGTGAATAATCAAGACCTCACATGCTTTTTTTTTTTTTTTTTTTTTTTTGGTGTACATTTTCTGTCTAGTTAATTGCTTTTTTTTTTTTTTTTTTTTTTTAATTTTTTTTATTTTTTTTAAATTTTTTTTGTTTTACTTGGACTCACATATGTAATGACATATAACTTAAAACATATACATCACTTCCGTCAATAAGGATATATATTAAAGTAGAACCTTTTTTTTTTGTCAGAATCATGCGAGTTTTGTAAGATGGAAGTTCAATATAAATATTACGATTTGTTAATCTCTTTATGCATTGAAAATTTGTGGAATGCAATTTATACAATAGCCAAAGAAAGATGTAGCGGTTGTGAAACCAAACATCCATCAAAATTAAAACATTCATGTTTCATGGATTCAAAGGAAATGAAATTAATAATGAACTTTCAACTTGTCTATATGAATCTAAATATTCAGGAAATATTTCGCAGTATGCTACGAGACCATCGCTGTGATCGGACTGAGATAAAATCTTTATGGAAAATTATGAAAACATATTGCTATACTGATTTTTGGAAAAGTAAACTGTATTCAACAATGGAGAAGAGTGCTAGATTATCCCATCACTGAACATGAGTGAAAAGAAGAAAATTGAATTCTTGGAAAATTACTATTACAATAGTGTTAATCCAGCAGCATATACTTCACCAGAAAAATTATATCAGGCATTGAAATCAATCAAGAACTTTAAATTCAGTAAATTTTTCATTTCGAAATGGCTTAAAACGCAAGATGCTTATACATTGCAGAGGCAAGTTCGCCGACCTTACAAAATTCCAAATATTCGCGTCAGTGGCTTAAATGTGCAGTGGAGTATGGATCTTATGGATGTTCAAAACTTGTCAAAAGAGAATGATGGTGTTAGATTTTTGTTAATAGTAATAGACACGCTTTCGAAATATTTACGAGTTGTAGCACTGAGGCAAAAATCAGCCAAAGATGTGACAAACGCATTAAAAGAAGTATTTGAATCTGGTGTCAAGTGTCAGACACTTAGAAGCGATCGTGGTGGTGAATTTAAAAATCGAATACTACAGAACTATCTTAAAACCATTGGGGTTCGACTTATCTTTGCAAATCAGAATTCAAAAGCATCAATTGCTGAAAGGGTTATTCGTACAATTCGTGCTAGACTCTATCGATACTTTCAAAAGAATAGAACATATAAATATGTACATATTTTGGCTGACATTGTTAGAAACTACAATTCTACACCACACAGGAGTTTAAATGGCTTATCACCGAAGGAGGTTAACAAGGAGAATGAAGCTGATGTATGGGCTACATTATACCTGAAAAATGATAAATCGAAAAAAGAAAGAAAGTTGCGTACAGAAAAAAAGCGAAGATCAATTAAATATCGTTATAAAGTAAATGATTTAGTAAGACTTTCTCATTTAAAACATATATTTCGACGAGGATACAACCAACAGTTTACGGGAGAAGTATTTAAAATAGCAAAACGATTTCATTTGCAGGGTATACCAATGTATAAAGTAAAAGACTTCAATAATGAATTAATAGAAGGCGATTTCTATGAAAATGATTTACAAATAGTAAAAAAAGATGCGGATTCTTTGTGGATAGTGGAAAAAGTAATAAAAAAGAGGAAAAGGGGAAGCAAGACTGAGTTATTCGTGAAATTTGAATCGTGGCCTGAAAAGTTTAATCAGTGGGTGAAGGAATCTGACATTGTTGATTTGAAAGCAAAATAATGGAAAAATACATATTTGCGAGATCAAGTGATTCTGCAAGTTATTACCCCAACAATAAACCATATGATTTTAGAGTACATCTTGACAATGCTCTAGATTTACATGGTTATTGGAAAATTGGTATATCTGAATTTTTCACCAAGACATCACCAACAAAGACAGTCATTGATAAAACATCGGCGAAACCTGTTACTACATTAGTTAACTTTAAACCATTATATGTGTTTTCTAACATTTGTGAGTTTTCAAGTGTCAGCGGTCAAGAACAACCAATTCTATGCATAATTCAACCTGACCTATCATACGGCTGGAATGAAAAATTTTATCCAATCTACTACATTCCCATAAAAATCACAGATCTCACAAACTTACATTTGTATATAAAAGATGAATCCGGATTAGATGCTGCATTTATTGATTCTGAGGTGTGGGTGACACTTCATTTAATTCGATATCCGTTTTAATCATGGATATGAATAAAAAAATTTACATACCAGACCCTAAGAAATGGATGAGATTTTATACGCAGATTAAAGAAGGAAATGTCAATCCTTATAGGGATCATGCGATAAAAGGGTATCAGCGTGGTGGTGGTTTGCGGAGTAAAACATCGCCATACATGATATCCATTGATAAATATGCGAAAGACTTGGATGACAGAGATAAAAAACTGACAATTAGCATGACGTCACCTGCAGAGCAGATAGTTGAGCAAGCTAAAAGTGAAATTGAAAGAGAGAAAAACATTAAAAAGGACCAACACGGCTCTAAACGTCGCAGTCAGAAATCAAACGCCACAAAAGAAGGACCTACAGCGAAAAAAAGCAAAGTTGTGAAACTTAAGTCGGACGTATTTGGAATATATTAAAATTATGTCTATTTTGTCACATGAAACTTTTAGAGAGGCTATGCCAAGCCAATTGTCTCTATTTGATGTACCACCAACTCAAACAGCTGTAGAGAACATATATTTTCAGGATGTTCGCCCCATATCTCAAATTACGGATAGCTCTCCAATTGAATTTCAACGTTCTGCACAAAATGGTATGGACTATATTGATCTCAAAAGAAGTAGAATCTATGTTAAACTAAAAGTAATGAATGGAGATAGTGCTTTAGGTGAAGAGGACATCGTTGGACCTGTGAATTTACTTTTATCTTCATTGTTTAGTCAAGTAGATGTATCTATGCAAAACAAGCCTGTCAACAGTTCAGGAGCGCATTATCCCTATCTGAGTATGTTGAATACTCTCATCAGCTATGGGAGTGATGCAAAATCGTCACAACTGACTTCTCAGCTATGGGAGAGAGATTATCCTGGGGAATTTGATGATATCAATGCCAAAAGTGGAAAAAATTCTGGCTTGTTAAAAAGAGCTCAATTTACTAAACTAAGTAAGACTATTGATCTTGAAGGTCCAATCATGCATGAACTCTTCCAAATTGATCGATATATTTTGAATCAAGTTGGCATTTCTCTAAAATTGTATCGAACACGACCGGAATTTTACCTTCTTTCAAGCGCTGCAAGTGGAAAAAATTACAGTATAAAGCTAGAGGAAGTCATTTTACGAGTTTGTAAATGCAAAATCAATCCAGCTGTTATATTAAGTCATGCTAAGTTGTTGGAAACCAATACAGCCAAATACCCTTTCAAAAAAAGTATAGTAAAAATGTACAGTTTAGCAAAGGGATTGCTTAACATTTCTTTCGAAAACATGTTCTCAGGGACCAGACCAGATCGACTGTATATCGCATTTGTGTCATCTCAGGCAGTGGCAGGAGATTTTACTAAAAATCCATATAATTTTCAGCATTACAACATAAACCAAATTGCCCTGTATAGTGACGGAATTCCAGTTGGCAACACACCAATAAAGCTCACCTTTGATACTACGAGTGGGGATAGCATAGTATCAGCCTTTGTGAATTTATTCGACAATGCAGGCAAATGGCTTTTTGATGGGGGTAATGCAATAACCAGAAAAGATTTTGCAGAAGGGGGCAATGTCATATTCTGCTTTGATTTGGAACCCACTTTTGAGCAGGGTGAATATTTAACATTACTTAAGCAGGGTAATGTGCGCTTAGAGGTGCAGTTTGGTCAGGCACTGTCAGAAACTGTTACTGCCATCGTCTGGGGACAATATTCTGCTCTTTTTTAGATAAACCAGGCTAGAGATATCATTACAACTTAAAAAGATGACAAGTCTTACTAGTGAAGAACTAAAATGTATGATAGCATGCGATACATTTATGAGAGATAAAATAATTGGCGTATTTCCAGCAGATCAAATAAAAAAGTTAAAGGTAAACGAGGGATTGATAATCAATACAAAACCTTTTGGTGATGAAGGAGAACACTGGATTTCCGTGTATAATGCTGGGGATCGTATGGAAGTATTTGACAGTCTTGTCGAAAAAAGCGACACAAGCATGATTGACTTTCACAAACTAGCTAGCAATGTATATCTAAATGAAATATCTTTTCAATGTCATGATTCATATGTATGCGGCTATTATTCAATATTTTTTTCTTTTTTTTGAGAGTGCGAAATATTTCCTTTCAAGAGTTTCTTAACATGTTTTCACCTATGTGTAAAATGAATGATGCATTTGTATTAAGATTTATCAAGCGCACGTTTTCATTGTGTTTAACAGATCACGTGGGATAAATCTAGCAATAAATATATATATGAAATATTCAATGTGTACTTGATCATTGTTGTTTACCTCTTGAAATGATGACAGATATCGAAAGTGAGAAGATTGCTAAATTTAAACCTAACAGCAATATTATTGTGACAGGTCAATCACATGCTGGAAAAACTACATTTGTATTCTCCCTATTGAAGCACATGGAATTATTTGAATCAGACATAAAACACATAATTTACGCATATGGAATGTGGCAGCCACTATTTGATCAAATAGAGAGAGCAATTAATTCTATTACATTTATTCAGGGAATACCAGACAAAGAGACATTACAAAGAGTTTCTAGTGAATATGGAAACATTTTACTTGTACTTGATGATGTGATGGGGTTAGCCGCAAATGATGTAGAAGTAATGAACTTGTTCACAACATATTCTCATCACATGGGTATAACAGTTTTATTTCTACTTCAAAACATTTTTCCACCTGGAAAGTACATGCGAACTATATCTTTAAATGCTCATTATATTATACTTTTTAAGAATTCAAGGGATGAACAACAAGTTAAAACGTTAGGAAAGCAAATCTTTCCTAACCAATCAAAATTTTTCATGAATGCCTATAAAAAAGCAACTGACATTCCATACTCTTATTTGTGTGTGACACTCTATCCAGGAACAGCAGAAAGAAATCGACTTACTTCCAAAATTTTTCCCGAAGAGGATACGATACTGTACTTACCAATGTAAAGGCATGATTCAATCTTTAAAAAGGCAGTTTGAATTTATAAAATTACTAGCATCAACACACAAGACGCAGAGAGTGCACTTATTACAAACTATTGACAAGGAACAGTTAAAGATTTTGCTTGAAATCGTCTTTAACATTTTAAATGGTGTTTGCCCACTAACTAAAAAAGAAGAAATAAATCTTAAAAAAAATAAAACACCCTTACGAAAACTGATTGACAGAAAAATAACCAAGCGATTTAAAAAGAAAATTTTATTAAATATCCAAAGACTTTTACCAACATTATTATCACCTGTAATTAGATATTTCGCTAATAATGGCAAAGGAGGTTATTTTAGTTCCGAAGGAAAAATATCTAAAACTGCTGGAAAGTCACAAAGACAAATTTCAAGATCATCGTAATGCTGACGGTGATAGTGTAAAGAAAAGGAAAATCAGCGCTCTAAATGACATTGACACAGAGATTGAAAACACTCAAGAGATACATCCCATCACAGCCAAACAAAACGAGGATATATATATGGATGTTGACAGTGTACGGGAAAAACAAGGTGATAAATTAAAAGGTGATAACATTGAAGTAGAGCACTATGAAAGTATGGGAAATCATAATGGATTGTTAGCTGATCAAAATGAGTTGGGACATGTCGACACTAATTATGTTAAAATGAAGAGTAATAATCAGAGCGCAAAAAAAGATAAACTAGTACAATCTGATAGGTCAACAGATGTCACCGCTAAATTAGGCGTATAAAAGACGAGTGCGGATATCATTAAGCGTAAAAGAAAATCACCTGTAGAGAGAAGAAACTTTATGAAAAAAAGAGAAAAAAAGTGGTTGAAATATGCTTAAACTGAAAGATGGAGAATGCCAATAAAGGATTCCAATGCGTAGATTGTAATAAATGTTACAAACGAAAGTCGGATTTAAATAGACATGTAAGATCAAAAAAAGAAAAAATTGTTTGCCCTATTTGTGATCATCATTTCAACAGAAAGGATAATTTTAAAACCCACTTTCGACGTTTTCATGGGAATGCATCTAGTAACCAGATCGGTGGTAATTCTCAAAGTTTAACATCAAAAACAACTGGAAATCAGTCATCTGCACCATCAACAGATTCGAGAAAGAATGAAGGAGAAGATGAAAGCAATAACCATGAAATTATGCAATCGATAAATAATGATGTAACATCAATTAAAATAAAGCCAAAAGAGTTGCAGAGATTTGATCTACTTGTGTTTTATTCTAATATTCAGGATAAAATAGAGGAGCTTATTATTTCTCACTCACCAATTAGAAAAGGATTAAAATGGTATCTTGTAACAAGAGTGGAATTTACTAGGGAAAGAGATGGCCAAATCGAAAAAGCATCTCCTCATTTTCGTAGTATTACCTATAGCCATTTAAGTTCAGAAGAATTTAACCGTCATTCTCTTAATGAAGCTTTCCAAAAAATGTTTACATCTAAGGAGGAATTCATTATGAAAGGCTCTGACTGGGTGTTTTCCAAAGTGATTTATATTGAGCTATGTTATGTCGTTTATTCACCATTAAAAGGTGGAAGTTACATTAGAGAACCAGACGAATTACGAAATAGCAAATCGTTGGTGAATATTAAAAATAAAGACCAGAAATGTTTCCTATATTCAATTATAGCCAAACTTTATCCTGCAGAGCGTAATCCCTCAAGAGTGAGTCATTACCATGCATATGTGAACAAAATAAATATGCGAGGAATCCAGTATCCGGTACATATAACACAAATACCAAAATTTGAAAATCAAAATGACATTTCCATAAATGTTTTTGGATATGAAGATAAAGAAATATTTCCAATGCGCATTACAAAATGTAAAAAAAAAATCTCATGTTGATCTACTATACTTAAAGAACAACAATGACTTTCATTATTGCCTTATTAAGAATTTAAATCGATTTCTTTATCGCACAGAGGGTGAAAGATCATGCCATTCACACCATTATTGTCCATATTGTTTGCATGGGTTTTTAAAAAAGACTACTTTGCAAAAACATGTTGATTTTTGTATGTCTCTCGGTATGCAAAAAATCGAAATGCCAACACCTGGAGAAAATGATATATTAAAATTTACTGATATATCAAAACAGCTCCGTGTGCCATTTGTTATTTATGCAGATTTCGAAACGTATGTTAAACCGATTCAAACATGTGACCTCGATCCAAATTCGTCTCACACCGTCAATCTTTCTGAATTTGAGGCTTGTGGATTTGCATATCATATTGTTTCTACGGACAAAAGGTATTCTAAACCACCATCAGTGTATCGTGGGGAGAACGTCATTGAGACGTTTTTGACTCAGTTACTGGAGGAGGAAGAAAGAATAATGAAATTGTTGCATAGAATAGAACCAATGCAAATAAGTACAGAAACGGATGATGTATTTCATAAAGCAACAAATTGTCATCTGTGCGGATTAAAGTTTGAAATAGAGGGAGATAAAGTTAGAAATCATGACCATATTACAGGAGAATTTTTTGGTGCCGCACACAGAAAATGTAACCTACAGTTTAGACAAGTAGAGTTTATACCTGTTATATTGCACAATTTGAGGGGGTTTGACGCTCATTTAATAATGCAACGACTTGGAAAATTTAAAAAGAAAAGACTTAATGTTATTGCCAACACCAATGAGCGATATGTCTCTTTTACAGTATCAAAATTGAGGTTTATTGACTCCTTTCAATTTCTTTCAACATCTTTGGACAATTTAGTACAAAATTTAAAATCATGTGGTGAACATCATTTTCAGCAATTTAACAAGTGCTTTAAATCTATTCCACAAAGAAAGCTCTTACTGCAGAAAGGCATTTATCCTTACTCATTCGTAACAGACTTCTCAAAGTTTTCAGTGAGAGAATTACCGCCAAAGCATGAATTTTACAATACAATAGGCAAATGTCACATCTCCGAAAAAGATTATGAACATGCTAAAGAAGTATGGAAAGAGATGAATATTCAAACAATGGGTGAATATCATGATTTGTATGTACTATGTGATGTTGTGCTTTTAGCGGATGTATTTGAAAGATTCAGAAGTATAACCATAAAAAGTTTTGATTTAGATCCTGCACAATACTACACCTTAGCTGGTTTGTGCTGGAGTGCTTGTTTGAAAATGAGTGGAATCGAATTAGAATTACTGACAGACATTGAACAATATCAGATGATTGAAAAGGGTGTGCGTGGTGGTGCAGCGATGATGACGTTACGATATGCCGAAGCTAACAATCCCTATATTCAAGAAAGTTACGACTCAAGTAAACCAAATGTTTACTTAGGATATTTTGACATGAACAACTTATATGGAGGAGCTATGGTTGAACATCTTCCCGTGAGAGATTTTCACTGGCTTAGTGAAAAGGAAACATCAGAGCTTGACATCTTAAATGTAGACAAAGATGCTTCAACAGGATATATCTTAGAAGTTACACTCGAATATCCAAGACATTTACATGATGAGCATAATGATCTTCCTCTAGCTCCAGAGTCACTTATTATCAAAGTAGAGGATTTGTCTCCTTACTGTAGAAATTTGTATAAAAGTCTCCATAAACAGAAAACTAGTGGAGAAATTTCCAAAAAACTTGTTCCCACACTTAACACAAAAGAAAAATATGTAGTGCATTATAGGAATTTACAATTCTACATTCAAAAAGGACTCATCTTGAAAAAAATACATCGAGTCATAAGTTTTAAGCAGGAACCTTGGTTGAAGTCCTACATCGAATATAATACCAAAATGAGACAACAAGCGCAGAATGACTTTGAAGTCTCCCTCTACAAAGCATACAATAACATAGTATTCGGGTAAGTCAGCATTAATATTTGTTGACATATTATGGAATAATAACATATATTATTTTATTTGTGATGTTTTTCATCATTTTAGGAAAACCATGGAAAACATAAGAAGTAGACTAAATTTCAACTTGGTTCACACCAGAAAACGATTGCAAAGATTAGTTAGTAAACCGAGTTTCGAGACATTTACCATCTTCAACAAAGATCTAGTTGGTGTTAAAAACAAGAAAGTAAAACTTTTGCTAAACAAACCTATCTACACAGGAATGACCATATTGGATCTCTCCAAGTTGTTCATGTATGAATTTCACTATGACTTTATCAAAAACCAGTATGGAGAGAATGCAAAGTTGCTTATGACAGATACCGATTCTCTTTTTTATAGGTAAAATTGTTTTGTGTTTTTGTTTTTGTTTATTGTTTTGTTTCATTTTTTTTTTTTTTTTGTTTCATTTTTTTTTTTAATCAAGATAAAATCAATGTATTGCATTGTTATTTGCATTTCAATTTTTCAATTTACTTTTTTTTAACTCCTCTTCTTGTAGGTTTGAAGTTGACGATTTGTATAAAGAAATAGCAAAACACAAGGCTTTGTTTGATACCTCAAACTATCCAAAACAACATTTTTTATTTGATGAACAAAACAAGAAGATTGTTGGTAAAATGAAAGACGAAACAGCCGGTAAGTTAATCGAGAATCAGTTATTGTTATTATATATATATTTTAATCTTTCGCATGCATTCTACATTGTCATTCTTTTTATAGGATGTCCCATAAAAGGATTTGTGGGTTTACGACCGAAAATGTATTCATTCATCGTTCATGATGGTAAAGAAAGTCAAGTAAAAAAGGCCAAAGGAGTTTCAAAGACTGTGGTTAATAGGGAACTCACATATCGCGAATACGTGGAGTGTCTTTTTAACGGTGAATTTAAAAGACATGAAATGAGTTCCATAAGAAGTGATAATCATTACTTATATCTCAAGGCCATAAACAAGATATCTATTTCATCATTTGATGACAAACGGTATTGGTTAGCACCTCATGGTGTTGAAAGTTTTTCATACGGACATTATAGCATCGCAGACAATAAAGAATGATCATTCATTGTAAAATATTATTCAGATATTCTTTAATATTGTTTTAAAATAAACAAGAATTTGCATGAAAATATCTTTATTTTTTAAGTGTTTTTCAATTTCACATGAATGGACTTTACATTTCTAATATATCATCATCATCATCAGCAGCAAATGAGATCGCTTTCTTTTTTAAAACCACAGTTCTTCTCTTCTTTAGGGGAATCTGTAATGTAAGAACCATTTTTCTTTTTAAAAAAGAAGTGCGATTTTAGGAATCTTACAATTTTGTTTCGACAAATAAATGACTCACTAGTGGTGGTGATGGTGGTGCAGCATTATAGTTTGTTAGAGTATCTGCAGCAGCCTGTAGATCTTCTTTAATTTCCCATAATGCCATCATGACATCAATGGGAATGCTTGTTTGACTTCCTTTTTTATTATCTACAATTAACAAAAGTTTAAGTTACTAAAACAATTTATGATAGTTAGGATTATTAATAATTTATCATTGATATCACTTGTAAGTAAACAAAATCAGCATTCTTACTTTGAAGATGACAATAAACCTTTCCTCTAAAGTATGACAGTTGCACTGAAAACTGTCCATCCTGGTAACTCTCATTATCTTTCAATACAAACTGTGGCGCATCCTCATCCGCTTTAGAAAATTTCATTTCAAAAGATAGCTTTGAAGACGACATGACTCCAATCCGTGGAAGTAGGATGCATAAATTCAGCTTGCAATGTTCTTATATACTATTCACCGTGCTAAGAAAATTAAAACAATTAAGATAAATTCAGCTTAATAATTTAAAATTTTAACCGCATAATCATTCAAGCTGTTTCAATATATTACGTATAACATTTGATCTGAAATTCAATCAACTTACAGTAAATTGATAACTTGACCTAATTTAAATATATTACGTATAAGAGTTTCACCGTGCTAAGAAAAATAAATAAAGATAAATTCAGCTTAATAATTTAAAATTTTAATCGCATGATTATTCACAGTCTCAACTAGAGCAAAAAAATAGATGACCGAAATTTTAATCGCATCATCATTCACAGTCTCAACTAGCGCAAAGAAATAGATGACCTTAATTAAATATAATGCGTATAGTAGTGGGTGGTATAATGATCAAAGCGTTCGCTTTCTTGATCAAAGCGTATTTAAAATCATATATAATGGAAATAATCGTAATTAGAAGTTTAAGATTCAGTCGTAGTGCCCATTGTTTGTATCCAGTTAGTGAAGATGGTTGAATACTACCTTAAAACTTCAACTGGTGACATCGTTTGTCCATACGATAAAACGCACGTCATTAGGGAAGAAAGACTGTCGCGTCACCTAATTAAGTGTGCCAAAAATGTAGCAACAAGCAAGAACTTCACCTCTTGCGAGTTTAACTATTGTCATAAAATTAAAAGAGGGGAAGGTGCCGAACATTACTCAAGATGCGTTCACAAAGAGATTGAAGATGAGTGGCAAAGAAAAGGAAAACTTTGTGGTAAAGGGGGTGATACTTCTCTCCCAAAATATGATGAAATTCACATTGATGGAGAGAATTGGGATGAGGAATTGGAACCTTTTTGTAGTGAAAAGTATTCTGGACCGATTCCAGAAATAAAGAAAAATGTGTAATGTACATTTAATTGGATTTATTTCACTCGTCTTGTAATGTGTGTAGCATTATAAAAAAAAATGTCTTTTATTTTGTTTGTTTTTTTGTTTTTGTTTTTTTTTGTTTTTTTTTTTTTGTTTTTTTTGTTTTTTTTTTTTTGTTTTTTGTTTTTTTTATTTTTTTAACCAGTGAAAATTGACTTATAAACATATCACAAAGATTATATAATGGTACTTGATCCAATTACTTGACCAAAAGTTCTACCAATATTTTTGAATTTGATAAATCATATAAAATTATAAAACTTTACTCATATAACATTTTTTATTATTATTTGAAATGTATAAAGGATCAACATTTATGTTTGGAACTTGTTAAAAAGAGTCGGGATCGGTATTACCAAAAATATTTACTTTGCTCATTACATCCGTTATCCACAGCGCACATGTTTGCAAGAGTTTCAGAATGAAGCTTCTTTTTTTATACCTTTTGTCAGTTTTGATATGCCACATTTCAAGCCATCAGTTATTTGAGCTGTGTGTAAATTCGGAATGTGTGTGGCAGGGAGAGGGGCTGTACGGTGGTTGTCTACCCGATCATGTTACCACCTTGCGTTTCCCCTACTTCGATAGGGGAGGTGTATTGGATTTGAGATGCACAGCTGTAAAGATCATATTCATTGAAAATAGTCCGATGAGTTGCGGAGAGAGTTTTATACTCGGCGGGACTAAGGGGGCTGTTCTTTATATGAATGGAATTCAGTGTGTAAGTAAAATTTTAAATTTTCTATCGTTTTCAAATTTTGATACAAATATCTTTTCATTCATCCAGTTATTACAACTAGATACATTTTAGTGCTTAGTGTAATTTACAGAACACATTAACGTCTATCTAACAATATATGGTCTTATGGTCTTAAATTTACAGTGTAAATGTATTAAAAAAGAAAGAAACAAAAACAAAAAACAAAACAAAAACAAACAAAAACTAATGTTTCTTCCTCTTTGTCACCCTTAGACACAGACCCACCCCACCACAGCTCAAACTGTGACAGTCCGTCCTACCACAGCTAGTGTGTTGACAGCTCGCCCTACAGTGACTCGTCCTATGACAGCTCACCTTACCACGGCTCGTCCAAAGACAGCTCCTCTGTTGACAGTTCGCCCCACCACAGCTCGCCCTACCACAGCTCGTGCATTGACAGATCGCCCCACCACACCTCCTCCTGTGTTCACAGCTCGCCCTACCACAGCTCACCCCACCACAGCTCATGCATTGACAGATCGCCCCACCGCAGCTCGTGTGTTGACAGATCGCCCCTCCACAGCTCGCACTACCACAGCAGTTCGTCCTACAAGAGTTCAACCGATGACTGTGCACCCCACCAGAGCCCACTTGGTGACAGGCCGCCCTACTACAGCTCGTCCTGGCACTGTCAGTGTATATTTATATTATTTTATTAACAATTTTTTTTTTTTTTTTTTTTTTTTTTTAAGCATTTTCTGTCAAATGCTTTAATTACACTTCATAAAATTGTGTTTCATATTTTATCTCATATATTGTAGATTTCATCAAAGGGGAATCCTGACCATCATCCTGGTGAGGGGAGTGGGATGAATACATTCATGACTATTGTTTTTAGTAAGTATTATTAAAAAAGCAAAAGTTGGTCTATATTTACTTTACATAAGAACATTCTTTTAAAAAATGTTTGTTTGGAATTGTCGCATGGGGGTATCTACACCCAAAATGAAAGGAGGGTTTTTTTTAACTTGAAGTGTCACTAATTAAAAATTAGTAAAAAATAAAAATCTCCATATAAGAAATTTTTTATTTGCTAATAAAATTTTATCAGAAGGGGATATTTCGGATATTTCAATGAGGTGAGAGGCAATTCCAAACAAACAATTAATTTTTTGGTCTATCAATGAAAGCTACATCATATTGTAGAAAATGGAAAATAAAGCATTCATCATAAACATTTACAATATTTTCAATATTGCAGCCGCTTGACTTGGTAAGAAAACATAATATACATGTAGCTTCACTATGTATGTGACATTGTGACAAGCATTCATGTCACAATGTATGCTTTCAAAAATGCCTAGTTATGCTTGTAGAAATGCTTAGCTATATATGTAGTATGCAGGATCTCTTTGTGCTATAATATCTCATTATTCAATTTATACTTCCATTGCAGTTGGATCATTATTATCATCATCATTAACCATTACATATATAATAACAAAATTCTGCTGTTACCTAAGAAATAGAAAAAAGATAGCCAGACAAAATGCTCAAAACAGGGACAACTTTGAAAGCTATACATTAAGAAATAGACTCTTTCAGTTTGAAGATGAACCAGAAGATGCTGCTACAAACTTGTACTCCACTTTCTTCTAAATATTAGTATTCCATTCTGAATTTCTCTTTTTTAGGTCTCTCAGGAGTTTTCATATACATATATAAGCAGATCAATCTAATTATTAGAAATGTTCAGGAAATCTTTTTAATTTGTGTAAATATTTATGAAAAAATATCCCACTGTTTTAAAAAAATATATGTCCATTTGTCACCCCCCAAAAAATGTAGAAAAAATAGCCATATATCTATTCCACGTAGAGTTCTTCCACATAGAAACAGAAGAGCGCCTGTTCGATATGGATATGATTAATTTTGAAGGGGGGGGGGAGGATAGGTTTAACATTTATTCATTCCTTAAAATTAGCAATGATGAGCAATCAAACAAGCATTAAATAATAATGAACATTCACGAAATTCATTCAGTTTCTATTTGATTTTTATAATCTTATAGCTGTTGAATTATATCAGGTAATGAATTATTTTGCACTTGTACGCAATTAACCTTTGCATGTTTCACATCATTTTCATAATTAAGCAAAGACAAGTCAGCACTAATTGATATAACAGTCACATCTTTTCAAATTTTGCATGCATGGGTAAACTCTAGTAATTGTATATTTTGTCTTTGCAATTTTTAACAAATTCATATTCAATTTTTATTTGAATGCTATACATAATATTTCATATATCAGCAATCATATTTGATAAAAGCATTGATCATGGAAGTGCTCATATATTGAGAAGTAAACTCTAGTTAGTCTTCGCATATATTAATTGTCCTTGCAATATTTTATATCATTCTGAGCATATTATATATATGACTGTCAGTGATGGACATACTGAGTAGTATATATGTGTTCATGAAAACAAGCTTAGAATTGCTTTTTTATCTTTGTATTGTTTTCTGCTTATTTTTTTTTTCGAGGAGCTTAGATCATTTTTCCTTCTAGTAACAATCATATGTGCATGGCAAAGATTTTGCTATTACTGCTAGTGTTCTGCAGAAAACAGGATGAGCATATTGAGTGGTGTAGTATCTTATGCTTATGCATGCATTTCCTAAAATCTTCATTTATAACAATTAGCTTAAATTGCTCTTTTAACATGTGTAACATCCAAACTATATTGTTTCCTGCTCATTTTTTTATCATGTTCAGATCATTTTATTCATAGGTGCATAGTAAAGATTTTAAATTATCAGTATTATTTTGCAGGAATAATTTTCATTGTCTTTCTTATATAAATTATATCATTTATAATTTTTAAAAAATCATAATTTTATAAATATTTTTCTTTCTTTTAACTGAACTTTGACAAATACTTAATGCCAGTCAAGAATCTTACAATCATTTTATGTAAATATTTGATATGACTTTTTGGTGAACGGTAAGTTTTTAATTTTACTGATAGCGTTCAATTTATTGTCCAACTATTTTACGTAATGCCAATCAATAATCATTTTATGTAAATATTTGATTTTACTTTTTGATTTGTATCAATTTATTATCCAGTGCCAATCAATAATCATTTTATGTATATATTTAATTTTACTGATCTGTGTTAAATTTATTATCCAAATATTTTATGCAACGTCAAGCAATAACCATTTTATGTAAATATTTGATTTTACTTTTGAATTGTGTAACTGTTTTACCTAGTGCCAATCAATACCATCTAATCTCTCGTTGTGTATTTTATTTGGTTTTTTTTAACTTATCCGTGTTAAACTTATAATACTATACAAATCACTGATCATTTAATGTGATATTTTTATTTTTTTTAATTTTTTTAATAGCAATAAATAATTGTTTGATATAAATTTTATAATTTTTCCATTTCCAGTTTTGTGTTCAAATAAAAAATGAAGAAAAAATGCTTTCGATTATTTATCTTTAAAGAGTTTAAATGTAATGATAGTCAATAATGGTGATATTGAAGTTATTGGTCTGATTTAATACATGTATAATTGTTTAGTGAGACAGAGAACTTCTTGGAAATGTATTATCTACATGCATGGATCCAGAAATTTTTCAAGGAGGGGGGGGGGTACATATTTGAGATTGTCGGGGGGGGGGGGGGGTCAAAGCATATTTTGGTATTATTTTATAATGTAATTTACAGAAATTAAAATTTTCAGCGGGGGGGGGGGATCTGCTGATCCTGAGACCCCCCACCCCCAATCTAGATCCACGCATGATCTAACCTCCAAAACTGTCTGTTGATTAGTGAGCGTCAAATTAATATAACTATATAAGAAAAATGTTTCAATTGATCTGATGTAGAGGTTCTTTGTTTGCCTTTCTTTACATTCCCCCTCACACTAGCGATCGAAACAGTTTCCATTATCCTTATTAAAGGATAGTTATAGATAGAAGCAAGTTGGCACAGATAGTTAATATCTAATGCAAACTTTTGCAACCGCTGAAGTGAAAATAATAAATTCTTACCTTGTCAAGAGGGGTGAGATCTTAACTCGAGCATTTATACTATATAAACTATACCAAATATGTTAATAGGCCTGTCAATTTACATAACATATATATAAGCCTTCAGCCTTTCAGATATTACATAAATTTACAATTAACTCCGCCCGGCCTGTCAATTTACATAACATATATATAAGCCTTCAGCCTTTCAGATATTTCATAAAATTTACAATTAACTCCGCCCATTATACTATTTACATAAGCCTTCAGCCTTTTTAATATTTACATATTTGGTATAGTTGATATAGTATAATGGGCGGAGTTAATTGTGTGCTACTTCGCAATTTACATAAGCCTTCAGCCTTTTTAATATTTACATATTTGGTATAGTTGATATAGTATAATGGGCGGAGTTAATTGTGTGCTAGTATTAGCATATATCTACTACTAATTTCATCAAAAGTCGCATTTTTAAGGCAAAGCGGTAGTTTGTTTGCTACAATTCCTCCCCCGTTCTCATGGTTCTGGTTTATGAAAATACCAGTAGCAAGCTTAGTAAGATGGCGGGACGTTTCGCTCTTAGAGAGACAATTCGCACCAGTTATTTTGCTCCTACGTGTATCAATAAAAGATACACTGAGTGCACCAAGTTCTAATATAGTTTATATCCATATAATAATAATCATCTTCGCAAGCTTGGCATGGATCTCGAGAGTCTGAAAATTAGCGTAGACACCTGCAAAACTACATGGGGACTACATCTTAAAAGAAAGCATGAAAATGTACGATACAGATACATGTACATTTCAATAAATTCGTGAATGTGTTTAAATTACAATCGAAGTTTTAAAAAATCATATCTATTTAGCTAAAATATGAATGAGATATACTTTATTTTGAATTAATTAAATTTGTCCAGGATCGAAACGTATGTTTCTTTTATCCCAAGCTCATAATTAAAACTCCTCAACGTAGTTAATTTTGTTTACTTTTTATGTGTCAATCAATGTGTAACGTTGCTGATATTGTAGATTTTACGCGACCACTTATTCCGCATTGATTCTGTTTTGTGTTAAATAAACTCATGGAAATCGCGAGCACCAAGTTAACTGACAGAAGTTTACTGCATGTATGAAAAATAAAAGCGTAGTGGAATAAAAACAAGAGGCCCATGGGCCACATCGCTCACCTGAACAACAGTTCCTTGTAACATTTTATTTCGTAGCATATGTTATTTCTATTTTAAACTTTGAACCCCTTTCTGGGGCCCCAGTATTGGTCCGAGGTTTATGGTTGGCTTTAACAATTTAGAATTTACACTATTTGAGGATCCTTGCATAGTAATCTCACAAACTGTAGCATAATAGTTCTCAAGAAAAACTTATTAAAAACATTTCCCATATATTTTTCTATGTTAAACTTTGAACCCCTCTTGTGGCCCCAGTATTAGTCCAGTGGTCACTGCTTTATTAATTTAGCATCTACATTATTCAAGGATGCTTGGATAATAATCTCACAAGTTGAAGCATTGTAGTTCTCTAGAAAAAGATTTTTAAACATTTTTCCTCTATATATCTATGTTAAACTTTGAACCCCTCTTGGGGCCCCTGTATTGGATCGAGGGTCACAGCTTTTATAATTTCGAATCTACACTATTTAAGGATGCTTACGTAGTAATCTGACACATTGAAGCATTGTAGTTCTCGTGAAAAGGTTTTTAAACATTTTCCATATATACTTCTACATTAAATTTTTAACCCATCTTGGGTCCCCAGTATTAGTCCAGGGGTCACTTATTTAAAACTATCGAATCTACATTATCCAAGGTTGCATGCATAGTAATCTCATAACTTGTAGCATTGTAGTTCTCAAGAAGAAGATTTTTTAACATGTTACCTATATATTTCTATATTAAACTTTGACCCCTCTTAGGGCCCCAGTATTAGTACGGGGGTCACGATTTTACCAATTAAGAATCTACATAAGCCAGGGATGCATGCATAGTAATTCCACAAACTGTAACATTGTAAATCTCGAGAATAACATTTTTAAACGTTTTCTATATATTTTTTTAAAATGTTAAATTTCGAACCCCTCTTGGTGCCCCAGTATTTCTTTAAAATAGATATCATTGATTTAAATTTCTGTACCAATAGTCGTATGCATGTATCAAATAATATCAGAATAAAAATGGTTTGTACCTAAATTCGCACATATGCTACTATATTTTTATTTGCAATTTTAACATCACCATGTGATTGTATACTCAGTATATTTCCTTATAAAATACGTAGTTGGCATTTGTGGTGCAGTGGTTCTTAAGAAGAAGATTTTTAAACATTTTTCCTATGTATTTCTGTTAAACTTTGAACCCCGCCTAAGGCCCGAGTTTTGGTCCGAGGGTCACGATTTTTACAATCTAGAATCTTCCCTATCCATATCAAAGGCCGGTACGGCCACAAAGGCGTCGAGCTGACATTTTCTTTAATATAGATATCATTAATTTAAATTTCTGTACCAATAGTCGTATATCAAATAATATCAGTATTACGTTTGCAATTTTAACATCACCATGTGATTGTATACTCAGTCTATTTCCTTATTCATTGTATTAAAAATGCATCACTACGATGCATTTGTACTACAATGAATCATAACTCACCATGGTTACAAAAATCGAAGAAATTTCAAAGTTCAAAAATAAATTAACTTTTTTCTGCTTTAAAAAGTCTTTGAACAAATTTCACGGGTTCGTCATTAGTATACGAGTGTAACACATTAACAGTGTTTCCCTAATTATAATAAAACTTATTTATTTCAATTTCCGTGTGAAACAAGACTAGTGTTGTTTACAAATAAATCTACACCACGTGCGTTGATCTGCCGTATCTTAGACTGGATAGCCTGCCTTTGATTCCAAACGCTGCCGTTAGGAAATTCAAGGACAGGTAACCACCACCGCCATGACAGTGGGAAAACTCACTGCAGCTTCGCGCACAGCAAATGCGCACACTTAAAATAAATCGGAAAGAAGATTGAGGCGGATCAAAGAAAGAAGGTTTAAGAAGAACCATACATGAATTTGACAATAAATATCAAATTAACAAGAACAAATTCATATTGACACCGTTGACAATACATTGTTTATGTTGGTATTGTAAATATTAATTTACATCGGAAATGTATAAATATTTTCATTGTTGAGTAAGTTATAATTGGGTCAGCAGACTCTGAGCACTATAGACTGCTCGTACTGAGCATTCCAATCCATGCCAATTATTTATGGGGCTGCTGAGGATGGTAACGATCTGATTAAGCTCCGTTTTCTCGTAAAGGTCCGATAAGAATAAGTAAGCACATATAAATTGAATGCACACAGGTACACACAATTAGCACATGGTCTGTACATATTATCTTATCATGTGTTTATAAAATATAGAAGTATTAACTTAGAGAGTGGGATCGTGTCAGTGTAGAAATTGTTTTTTTCTTTTTTTTAAGTTATAAGGACTTTCCATAACCAGTAGGTAAAATAAATATACAGTTGTCTGGCTTCCACAGATTTCTTCAGGCTAACACTTTGTAGCGGTTTTACTTAATCGAAAGATGTTTCTCTTTCTTTGTTTATAACTATCAAAGCCGTTTTACTTTTAAAATAAATCTATTGACTCTCCGAAAGAATCGCAAGCGTGTTAAGATAACTAGTGGGCCTAAAAATATTTTTTTCTCGTCACTGCTATTTCCTATGACGCGTTATCATGGCTGGCGAACCAGTCTATGCCGTATCTATAATGCTAAACCAATATTGCAACAAAATCACAAGATACATTTATCGCTTACATTCATTTTGGAGACCGTGCCCGACAACAAATAAATTTACATATTAATTTTTATTTTTATCGGGCACGGTCTCCAAATAAACTGTAAGCGATAAACTAAAATAATATTTAGTGAATTTTTACACCTTATCGTTTTCATCCGTCATTTCTTGATTAAACAAACTTATATCCTTATGCCATGAGTTGTCAATAATCAGGGAGACACAGTTGGGTTTTTTGGTGCACAATTTAGTTGAATAAATGGAAAAAAAATCTTGTAAATCTTGTAAACAATTTTCTATGTATATTTCTATGTTAAACTTTGAACCCCGCCTAGAGCCCCAGTTTTGGTCCGAGGGTCACGATTTTTATAATTTAGAATCTTCACTATATATACAAGCTTTTGTGTAAATATTGGCATTTATGGTGCAGTAGTTCTTGAGAAGAAGATTTTTAAAGACACACACCCTATACTCACTGTTTCGCAATTATCTCCCTTTTAAAAAGGGCTGTCCCCTTTATTTTTACAATTTAAAATCCCCTTTCCATAAGGATGCTTTGTACCAAATTTGGTTAAATTTGGCCCAGTGGTTTTAGAGAAGAAGTCGAAAATGTGAAAAGTTTACAGACGGACAGACGGACGGACGGACGGACGACGGACAACGGGTGATCAGAAAAGCTCACTTGAACCTTCGGTTCAGGTGAGCTAAAAAAGGATAGTCCCATTTTAATGGAAATGAAAATGTGCAAAGGTATCGAATCGTGAACTTTGATTAATTAACCCCCTCCACTCGACATGTCTCTTACTGAAATCTCAATACAAGTACTAAAGATTGTGACTTTGTTCTCTCTGCATTTTCTTAATGTTTTTGAAGTACATACTATTTTTGTCAAGGTCAAATGGTTCATTGAATAGATTATCAAGTTAATTCCTCAAGCAATAAATTATAATGTGGTTCTGTCAAAGAATAAAATCGGGCACAAGTTAAATACTCTTAGGTTTAATGAAAACTAAAGTTTACGTCTAAATTTAATTAGAATGTAATGACTCAAAATGTGTACACATGTTAATACAATGAGTAGGCTCATTTGTTACATGGGTTATATGTCGACACGTGAATAAATACACACGGTGATACAATGAGTTAGCTCATTTGTTAACATGGGATATTTGTCGACACATGAATAATTTAGTGCTCATATATGTAGCCCAAATGCCACGGAGTTTTTAAATAAGCAGCACACTAAATATTTTTTTTTTATTGAAAAAAACTTCTTTCATGTTTTTGAGCGTTCCCTAAAATAACTAGTATCTTAACTGCCGGAATGCATCCACATGTATTATAATACAAACTGAGCACGTTATATTCTTATTGCAATTTACATATTATAATTGATCTTGTACGCACAATTTACATGTATATACCCTTTGTCATTTAGGAACTTTTTCTGAAGAAGTGGATCAATTTCTCTCGCCCTCCCCCCAAAAAACTGTTGGACAACTAATCTAAATTTGAAAAAAAAAACTTAAAATCTAATTCATTATAATTACTTATTGTTTAATTTTTTTGCACGAACTTGTAATCAATGCTAGTTTTAAAAAATCTAAACCAGTACATGTACATCGCTAGCCTACATACGTAATTGAAATATTAGATCACTAATAGGTTTTGTAAACTTAATTTCAGAAGTAAATTTGGCCTTTTAAAATTCTTTTAATATTTCATTATTATTTATTACAATAATCATGTACGCTGTTTTGAACACATTTTAATAACACAGAGAGAGTAGCCAATTAAATGTTCGCGGCCAATGTTTATCTGTTCTTTATAATTTTGTTGCACTAAAACTAATGAAGAGTTGAAAAAAATATTTTATTTCAATTTTTTCTGAATCATCCGCATTTTATAAGCACCTATTAAATAATACTGCTATTGTGCCTAAATATATAACTGACCGACCACAAGAGAAAAAGGGTTGGGGCAAAAAATAAGGTGGTGCATATGGTATAAATCTATATTTGCAACAATTTAATGACAATCGTAAAGTTAACTTGCATGCGCCTTTGCGCTTTAATATGTATGCACCACATTTTGTAGTTATATAACATTTTTTTTATTTTTAACATTCAGTTAAAACAATTGCGCTTTAATATGTATGCACCACATTTTGTAGTTATATAACATTTTTTTTATTTTTAACATTCAGTTAAAACAATTTTCAGAGTTTATATCTAATTTATATGAAATGGATGCAATGCAAATAGTCTGCAATAATAGACGGACTTAAAAAAAAACATAACGAAATTTCTTCTAAATATTTTCACTTAAATAATTATAAGTCACAGTAAAAAAATGATGAAGCTAAATTGAAAGGTTTTTATTCATACTAAGAATCTAGTTTCGTAATGAATTTATCAAATTTAAATTTCATTTATTATTATCTATTATTTATTATTATCTATTTAAAAACAACGAAATGACATAACTAAAAAGTTTGCAATTTGGAATAATATCAAGTTATATCAATTGATAAACGATTGGATCTGCATGCAGTATTAACCTATAGATTAAACACCTATTTTTGATATTCACTTGTCTCTTTGATTTAGATTAAAATAACACTCATTAATATTGAACAGAAGAAATAAATTAAACATCTTTTTTAATATCAATTTCCCCGTGCGGAGCCTCATTGTATTTTCTACGTAAGTGAATTATCTTTCTTGTTTTCCGACTTTATCATACCCAGTATATGAATGCCTTTATAAACAGTCATTAAAGTATTTATCGTGTAATAAAAAGGCTATGGGTTTCACCCAGATTTTTAAGCTTTTCTTGGACCCGAATCGTCAGAGATCCAGAGGCTTTAGATGAAAATTGTAGACCTACATAAAATTAAAGTCGGCCGCGCGAGTAAACAGATGCTGACGGGCGGATCTACAGGTTATAATCGTTATAGCGAAAACTTGGTCGTGAATATAATGATTTCTCATTAACCGGTAATTCTAAAATTAATTTCTATTCAAAACATTCAATATCAGATTCAGTACCGCAAGTAAATCCTAGGAATGTAAATTGTTCAATCGTGTTATTTGTTCCAATATGGAGTACAAGTTTTTTATGCGGATGATCATGCAAGAGTTGTACATCCGATCGTGAGTTATGAGAAAATGTGAAAAAATATAGATATGTTCATATTATTTATTACAACAGATACTGCAGTATGGAGCCTTGCTATTTAACACGTTTCAGCATTAAGACACTTGTGCATAAACAAAGTAACAAAATTACCGCGCTGCTGTTTTGTACTATCAGACGAATTGTTTTGTCATTTACGTAACGTCATTTCTTTATGACGTTATTTCTCTGTTTTATACAAAATGCCATAAGGACCCTTTTCTCATGGGCGCAATCATATACATACATATATAACATATACAAACACACAAACATAATTTACTACACTTGTAATGTGATAAATATATTTTCAATGCAATGTATATCACTATTCATGTATTTACCAAACGGGATTTGTTTTCAAAGTTCACATTTAACTGTTAATCATCAAGTCAGTATCTAATTGTGTCCCTACGTTCTGTTATGAGGTAGCATTCAGAAAATAAATTGTCCAATGTTTCGCGTAACTGTCAACAGAAAGAAAATAAAGCAGAGTTGATTAAATTGCAAATACATTAATTTTAAGTATTATATGTTGCAGGAATTCTGTTAAATAATTGGGCTTGAGGCCATTGTTACTTAGTTTCTTGCGTACAATTAAAAGGCAAATTATAAATAAAGTTATATTCTTTTCTTAAAAAGTAGAATCCCCTTTCTTCACATTTTGTTATCCATATGTGGGAAACTATTTCTGTTTTGATAAAAACAACTTTATTAGTTTTATAATTTCTTGGCGGTTTGTTGTTGTCATTTTTTCATTTTAAAATTTCTTCTTGTGACTGTATTCGACCACTTTCAATTTAATAGATTATTAATAAAATTGCGTGATTCTAGATAACAAAAATATATTGTTGGTTTTTCTTCTTCTTCAATTCATTGCGCCCTTGATCTAATATAATAGTTTCCTTTTTAAAAGTTTATATATGCTCTTTAGTTTTTAAATTCTACCAGCTTATCAGCCAGCATTTGTTTGCTCGACTCGTCTACATTTTCTTCCAATTTTTTTTATCTTATCTTGGCATATTGTCTTTTTGTATCGATGATCTGTGTCTTTATTGTTTTTATATATTTTTTATCAGTTAGAGGGGATTGTTAAACGTCCACTATTCTCTGTAATGTACAAAGTTTGTAGTTTTTATATGTAGCACAACCGGGCTGTGGTCTGAACGGTAGGTGTTTTCATATTCAATTGATTGTATAAATGGAGATAATTCACATGACACCAGAAAAAAAACTAATCTTGCTTGTTTAATTCCATTTTTTTCTTCAAGTAAATCTTTTTAATTGTCGATTTGCGCATCTAAATATATCACTTAAATCTAGGGATTCCATTTGATTTATTAATTTAGACCGGGCATTTGGATTATCTAACTTTTTATAATTCATAGTATTTAAGTTTTTATTCATAACCGTATTGAAGTCACCACCCATAAACATTTAATGGTTATTATACCCCCGTTCCGAAATGATTTACCATTGTGTGTGTGTGTCTGTCTGTCCGTCTGTCTGTGTTCACGAGAGAATATTTATTGGGTTCAATTTATGTCATTGGAACACTTATTGGGTACTTTTGGCTTATTGGGTATACCCAATAATCCAATTGCTTTCATTGTGTTCCAGAGACATTTACTGGGTATTGGATGACACAAACCCAATAAATGTTTGTCTGAGATTTGTCTATAAAATCTAGTCCATCCAATGGACTTCACTGTTTGTTGAAATCAAATTCTTTTGGAATGCCTTTGGTTTTATCATCAACAATGAAGAATTCAGAAGAGTTCCAAACAACTATGACATGTGATAAGATTATCCAATCAGAAAGTAGCAATGGCTACTGTAACAGATGCTAGATGAACATATCACCTGGAACTAGAGAAAACTCATTCAAGGCCTTATTGCTATCTGGATAAGAATGTAAGTTTTTTTTAAGTCTTATATATTTCTTTTCTTATCATATTTTTAAAGATATTGTAATGAGATAATCTATTTTAATCATAAACAACACTACTTATATGGAAGAATTAGCCTAAGTACCCAACAAGTTTGTCTATGTTTCTTGTGTTTGTTAGAAAGAAGTTTTATTGTAAAGCTATGCTTCAAGAAGATTTTTTCTATCTGCTAGTTTGTTTTTGACATAAATTTTTATTTCCCATCGTTTTACACAATAATTTCAGTTTTAAAACTGGTCTTAATTGTATGTAAACAAAATCATTGCACATGCAATCCTTGTTTACATTACAAAGCCTTGTGAACTCTTTATCTTGCATAAAACGTAACAACTGACAGTCATTTCGATTAATCATTTTAAATGCCTTAATTATTTGTGCATTCAAAATAGCAAAATAATTTTTGACAAAAATCGTGACCATGCCCCTTTAATACTTTATTCATAGTGATTGTTTAGTTAACTTTTTGTCTTAAAAATTGACATTGTTTCAATGATGAAATTTTTTTAGCTGTTCCAAATCCACTATAACCACTTCTTGGGGTTTAACATAGAAACATTTCGGGAAAATTGTAAATGGTAATAGATTGAAAATACAGGTAAACATCGGTATCTTGGACTTGAGGTGACTTCAACAAAATTTCGAGATATCCAGGGGTTCAAGATATCTGAAGTGGCTTTCTGATTAATTCCATTCTTATATTTACACGTGTTTCAGTACCTGTCTATTCCAAATTCTTCTACTACTTATAAATGACTAATATAAACTTTGATGAACTCAACTGTTGGGATCCTTAACCCTTCATTTGCTGGGACTGTGTATACGTATATGAAATACATATTAATATTGGTACAAAAATTTCATTATTAAATCAATGTTTCGTTTTAAATATGACATAAAATTGTTGTCACTCGACGGTTTACAACTTGCAACGGGATGAAGCACTTGTCATGTAATTACTGAAATTTATCACGTATGAAATGAAAAATACGGCTTGAAATTTAACAAATAACACATACGGTATTTATTATCTAGCTAATACACACAGTATATTTTTGTATTTTTTGTGTTTGTGAAGTTAATGTATTTTATATTAATCTATTGCGCTCATCAGTCCTCATATCTAGTAATTATATATTGAAAAGTGGAAACATTTCACATGTATGATAAACCATAGTCACTTCACAAGCTGTGTATTCAATATGTTCGTATACAGTGTGTTTTATTAAACACATTTGCGATAATCATGGCTGTGTTTAATATAAATTTTATAGATATGTATTAAGGTGGTATGGGATGGGACATCTGTCGATATTACTGTGGATTCAAGTACATTTATTAATTATAATTAGAATACTTTTACCGGTTTAGAATTTTCAAATTTTACAATATTTAACCCCAAAAAAGCTTTTGAAAAATGATGTGCCCCACACCACGCAGTACAGTTAATGCGGCCAATAAAAATATCGGCGAACTTTTGTGATGAAAACACGTAAACTTTAGTTCAACTGGCTTGCGCTTTTAAAATCAGTAACAGTCGCTCAAATGCAATATATTTCAGAAATATATATATAACAGTACAATATTTTAGGTTCATAGTGGTCACGTGGTATAGCAGTCGCATGATACAAGCGGATGTATTTGTGGTTTTGAGGTCATTTAAAAAATTCAATATTGCAAGGGCATAATCATGTCAAAATTCACAACTGAATTATAAAATAACTTGATGTTATATCGTAGATTTTGAAAAATGATGCGAACTTTTTAAGATAAGATTATTTGTTAGTAGAAAATATAATTAATAATGCATATGTTGAATTATTTTGAAGGTCACGGTGTTAATTTCATTAAAAAAATAATTAATTTGTAAGATTTTACAAGGATCGTAGAAGTTTTTAAATTGCATAGCATATTTCAAATTCACATGTAAAAGTTTGTCATGATCAGGTAAGCGTATGGCCTTGCAATTAATTGATTTATTTAGGTACCAATCTTTAAGTAATACGATATTTTATACAAAACCGAGGTTGCCTCTTTATACTATGCATAATTATAACAAAATGAAAATAAGACTTGAAAGGTAGCATTCTACTAATAATAATGTTAAACAAAATATTCATTTATAATTTTCCGTTAATCTATGACAATTATTTTTCTTCGCTAAAAAACTGCATGATAGCCTTCAATGACTTAACGTAATGCGTCATTTTGAAGCATATGACGTCATATTTTGTAGTACAGAGAGAACGACATCTCGCTTATTTTTCACTGTGTACGATATAACGGACATCGAAATTGTAAGAAATAGCATTTGTTGTTTTCAATTAAAAGATCGGTATAAATTAATTTTGCTAATAAATAAATTAATAAGTACTTTCGAGGTTTGTAATATACTGTGATGTCATAATGCACATTTCCCGTACTTTTTGACTGAAGGGAATTTATTGACAGCCTTAACTATGCTGCGCACCTTAAATTCCCAAAACACACAAGCTGCCATCTTAAAAAACTACGTCTCGCAAGATTGAGGTAACAATAGTTTTGAAAGGTGTAAATATTGCCGTGGGCAGACGTGTGAAGTAATGATACCATGCAATTATGTTTAGCTGTTAAAAAAAAAAGACTCCACTTTGAGATAAATCAGGTAAAATTAGCGTTTCAGCCCTTCAATATACTTTTACATAAGAAGGGTATTCGAAAATATGTACCATATTCGAGATATCAGGAATTTTTAAAATCATTACATTTATATAGAGATTAAACGGTCGGGACCGGCGGTAGACTTCAACATAAGCAGGTTATTCAAGATATCCCTTGTTTGAGCTACCGATATTTACCTGTGATAAGATTCACTGGAAATGGATCTTTAGAAACCTAATGGCTATATGTACATGTATATATTGGGTGCAGTAGGAAAGTTGTATTGACCTCTTTGGACACCAAAATGAACAAATAAGCTAACCTCTAGGTCATATACATATACTTTTTCTTTGTTTTTTGTAGAATCATGTGATGATGACCCTTTTGATTTAGCAGAATCATGTGATGATGACCCTTTTGATTTAGCAGAATCATGTGATGATGATGATGACCCTTTTGATTTAGCAGAATCATGTGATGATGACCCTTTTGATTTAGCACCTGGAAGTAGAAGTCAAGCCTGGATGAGCTTTTTAATGGTAAGTCAACACATGCACGATGTATGTACACCATTTGTGTAATGTATGTACATGTTTTATGATGTATTAAATGATATACATTTAATTAAACTCAATTTCTAAATGACTATACTAGGAGACAGGCTAAGTGCCGTCACTAAGACCTTTCCGAGTTGTCTCTGTTTCTTTATGGCGACTACCATTTATATCATGTTCTGGATCAGCGTTCCTTTCAGCATGAACCTCTTTGTTGTTATTAAATTCACATTAACTGCCTTAATTATAATTATATTGGTTAATATATCCTGGTTCGGGAGAGATTTTATGTTTTATTCAGTGATATCATGATTGACATCAATTTCCCCGCCGTAATGTTATGTTTCATTTATTCTCATTGGTTAATCATAAAGTGTTCACCAATGAGATTTCGGCTTTTGTAGAGTGCCATTTTTTCTTCGGAACATATTGGGGGTCTAGTAAATAGGTAAAAAAAGAAACAATCAATGTTCTGGAATTCCTTAGCGAGAAAATGTGTGGTTTTTTTTCTAAATTTGATGTGTCCTTTGGGATGCACATATAATGAAATAATGCGTCCCGAGCAGAATTTGTGCGTATTTTACGCAGGATGCACATCAAAATGAATCAATGTATAAAGGTAAAAATTCTTTTTCAAGATGAATTTTTTATCTGCTAATTCGTTTTGAACATAAAAAAAAACAATTCCTAGAGCTTATCACATTCATTTTAGGTCTAAACCTGGAATTTTCTTGTCAAAATTGTAAAATGTAAACAAAAACAAGACCTGAGCTTTGTTTATTTTGAGTTCAGTATCTTGCTCGATAACTGACACTCAAATTTTGGTTGACTATTAGAAATGCTTTACTGAAGGATATTGTAAACATCAATAACGGGAAAAAAATGGCCGAAATCGTGAGAATGCTCCTTTAATACATCAATTAAACTTTTTTCATTTGATGACCTTGTGGCAAAAATATGTTAACGGATTTTTAAACATTATTGGGAACTTGAGCTCGATCAAATACCAAACCCGAATATGAAAAATGTTTGTATATATAAATCATTTTTTGATACATAGAATTTTATGAATGCCAGTATTTATATCCACTTCCATGGTTATAAAATTTTACTTGCATGTTGATCTTGTTCAAAATCAACGCCTTTTGAATTGTCGGTATATGTATCATTGCTTTATTTGGAAGGGATTACCCTAAGTATGACATTAAAATGTCAACTTCTGTCCTCTGTTTAACCATACATCCCATATCTAAAGCAGTAGATGCAGGATGAGGGGTCATTTTCATCATGTTGACAGATGAAATGCATTGATTTGGTTGAATTAGTTGAAGCTTATATAGATGTCGAACGACCATTTGAAGATGGAGAGTATTGCAAATTAACTTGATCAATGAATTTCCACCGAAATTCCTGCAGGTATGACTGTCCTAGAAAAATCCAAAATGGCGGCGAGGTGTACCTTAATTGTGTATTATTAGAGTATTTTTTTATTACAAGAAAATTATATAAGGTCAAGTGCCTGTGTTATAACTTTATAAAAAATCTGAAATATTTCTTTGTTGTTGTAGAATCACATGATGATGATAATGATGATGATGATGATGATGATGATCAGAGCTATACTGACATCTGGACAAAGAGCAAAAGTGGAGCCCTGGATTCACAGTAACTGTTTAAAGGTATGTACAACACTTGTATAATTATGTATGTATATAATTATAATTATAATCTTTTACCTGTCAAACAATTTGTTAAGTTTTTTTTTTGATTCTGTAGAAAAAAGAGTTGAGGCGTGGATAATATAAATAATAATTTTCTAAACATACCTAAATACATTCTTTAAAAAAAAGAGACTTTTATTGTAATTTTTTACTTATTATGTTGTATTATTTCTATTGGAGAAAAAGGCAAATTTTCTAATTTATTGTGAAGTGTCAGCTGTACACAATGATAAAAGAATGCTAGCAGTCATATGAAACACACACACATAAATATTAATTCCAATTTGTAGATTGAAAGTTTTTGTAAACAGAATTTAGGTTAGCAGCATAGAAAAATCACTGCAATTCAGACCTTTCAACTCTGGAAAAGAAACCTTGGACACCCAAGACCTTGTTGAGGCCAGGGGCAAGGTATGTGCATTAAATATGTATGGGTTCCTATGTGTAAAAATAATCACAAGAGAAAACTGCTATTTGTAATTAAACTAAAAGGTTCAGAAAGGTTTCTGGCAAAGCTATGCCATTCAGTCAAGTTTTTGTTAACTTTCAGAAGGGCAAAGGTTTATCCTTTGAATTTGATTTAAATGATATATACTAGACTTTGACCCGTGCGTGCACGCATTGACATTGCATATGATATCGGACATTTACGAAATAGATACATCGACACACCGTATTGTCGACATTTACATAACCGAGCTTTAAGCCTACAATAATGCTATTAATTTCACTACATTCTGCTTAGTTAGAATAATCTAACTGTGTCGATCTCGGGACAGACCTTCACCACAGTTAAAATGCCTCCCATATACCCGTAATGTAGCAAAAAATTGCAGAATCGCTCCGAAACGACTTTGGAGAAAATTAATGAAGTTGCATTTAGCGTGAATGTAATGCGCACGCGCAAGATTGTAAAATCCAAAAAATCCAGATGATTTCCGGATTTTTAAAAGGAATTTTCGTTGATTATTAATTAGTGAAGCTTGATTGAGAAAAAATAAAAACAAATTGGTAATCTTCAAGTACCAATGATGTTTAAAATATATAAAACAAAAGACAGTACTCTTCCGATTTCTCGGTATTAAAGCCCAAAAATTTGAGTCTATTATTTTAATATAGTAGTATAGATTATTAGGGTTAATCATTGGGCAGTTACCTTGGATCTTAAAAATTTTAAATTAAGATATGCAAATAAATAATTATGTATGTATATAAATTAGTATTAATTATAAAATTACATACATTTTTATACCACTACTTATCGGTAGTACATGTACTCTAAGCTTGTACGTTAATTTGTGAACCATGAACAGATTGTGTTAACAATTCTGTGTCTGTATAAATAGATAATGTATGCATAAAACAAGGAAGTTGAATTATCTGAAAATTCTTATTTGGGACAGTGATCATAGTTAAAGTGAAAATTGACCTAAAAAAAATTAGAAAAGAGAGAGATCCGATGACTACAGTATACATCCACTCCCTGATTTGATATAAAATAAAACAATTTGTAATGAATAAATAAAGGTCATATACATGAAGCATTGTATCATATTAATGTACAAATTCCCATGCTTGTGCGGGATATCATCTATGTTATTTAAATAGAAATTAAATTTGATTTCAATATTTAATCAATATATTTTTTTATCAATTGCAGAAATAGCAAGCAGTCTACCTGACCTACATGAGAAACGTAAGTTAATTTTTTAAACTATATATTGATCACGATATTTGACATGTTTGATATAAGGAAAAAAAATATAGAGATAAAAATACAGTCCTTCCAGTGATGTTATATTTTAACATTGAAATGCTTTCTTAGGTCGGTATATCCCTCCAACTATTTTTAGAATCGGTAGGACAAGAAAGTAGTGCCTTTAAGCAAAATAGTTTCTATACTTGCAGAGCGTATATGCATTTATTGGGACATTTTAAATCAGAATGCTTGATACCTGTCAGAAAAGAGGATTAGCAATTTTAAAACCAAGTGTCATAATTAAATTATCATTTGAAGGAAAGAATTGAAATTGATGTACTGCTCCCATTCCAAAACTGTGAAATTCACTACATTGCATTTTCAATACAGACACATTTTGCCGAAAACGAATCTGACATTACGAAATTTTAACAAGAGAGAGGCAATTTGATGAGCTTTCATTCAAGAGGTCCCTCGTTGCTGAACGAAAATTAGGGCTTTGGAGCTATGAACCCGAAAGTTAACATTACCGCCTATGGAAATGCGTTAGTGGACTATACCAATATTGAGCTCCATGCTGGTAAGATATATTCCTTGTTTATTTGCAATTATTATGATAAACGTGCATTTCTCTGTTGTACATCTTCTCAATTATGTGAACAACCTAAATTTCCAACAAGTTCAATCATTTAAATAACTCATTCTATAAGAAAATATCCATCACAACCCCCCCCCCCATCCCCTTTGGGATTTTCAGAAAACCAATTTAATGGATTAAAGAAATTCTGATTTTGACTTGAATATAATTTATTTTGAGTTTTTATATTAAAAAAATTAAAAAATATCCCATTTGGTTTTTAGTGCGATCATTTCAAGCGAGTAAATGGAAAAGTATAGAAGTAGAAAGTTTCTAGTGAAGAAAAATACTTCATTTAAGCAGTGTCTAGCTATCTACATGTAATATTAGTTTGCACTGTAAGGGGGTTGCATTTAATGCCTGATAGGTTCCAATTCTATGTTTATGATTATAGATGTGCATTAAATTTGCGTAAAAAAATCCGTCATGTATGTGACATGACTATGTAGATGTACGTATGCACACTTTAATATGTGAAAGCCTACCATGTTGCTTAGTACTAAATCCATAAAACCTATCCTTGTTAATCAAAAAATCAAAATATTGAATGAAACTATCTGTAATCATTTTATGTAGATAATTACCTGTATTTATCTATTCATACTTTTGAAACAATAAATTAATTTTTGGGGATGGGGGTTGATATTGAATGTTTGAAGGGGGGGGGGAGGATTGGTGTTGGTCTTTAGGTTGTACAAATATGTTGTGCATGAAGATGTAGTTGTTTGTTGTCTAGCTATTCTCTCTCTCTCTCTCTCTCTCTCTCTCTCTCTCTCTCTCTCTCTCTCTCTCTCTGAGTTTTAAATATATGGCTGGTTGTGACATGAAAATGCAAATGTTGGGGATAGTGTTTGATACATGTAGAATTAAATTCAAAACATTTCATTTTAGATACCTTGTTAATTGAATTGGAACTTCATCAAAGATTAAAACACAACAATGAGACACACTAGATGTAAGTTAAATTTATTTTTGTAACAATGATGTCTAATTACACTTGTCCAAGTTTGAAAGAAGGAACCTGTAAAAACTATATATTCAGTATTTGACATGCAGATAATTACTGGGAAACTTTATATTGATTATAATACATATTTCACAGACTTAGTGGGTATTTTTTATTCTTTTAGATTTTAAACTCTAGTTAACTGACTCTTTTCCATAGGATATGTTTTTTTTTCTATAAATGTTACCATGCATGGTTATCATATAGAAGAGTATAAGAAACCTAATTAGCAAGTTCCTTTTCCTTATGACATATCTTTAATGGGTTAAGTAATGGTGCATTTCTTCTGAAACTATAGGGTTAAATAAAGTTCAGCAAATATTACACTTACATGAGTAAAAACAATTCATCACTATGACATCTTTATGATGTCATATAGGTGAGGTAATCTCAAGCTAGCATCAAAATGGAGCAAAAAATGAACTAAGGGTTTCACAATATAGAGTCTTATAACTTTATTATTTACAGACCAATACCTTTATGTAATACATTGATGGATAGGAAAATTCTTATACTTTTCTATTTTACCTTTTTCATATGGTGTTTGAAAACAATTCCTTTTTGTAACTATAAAAGAAAAACTCATTATTTGTGCGATAAAATTTTTATAAAATCAGACATAGTTGAGTTTTTTCATTTGAATATGAACAAAATAAATTTGGTAAAATATTGAATGCTTATGTTTTACATGTATTTTATCTTTGAGATAAAAGTTTCCTCAATACATGTTTTTTAAGAACATCGAATGCTAATAAACTAGATGTTGTTTAATTAAATTTTGACTGGACTGTTTCTTCAGATTTAATACATGTGTATCAATGCTGCAAAATCCATAATTATGTATTGAATTTTTCCCAATTTGGAATCATGGTTCTGTATGGTGTCTGGAATGAATATGTATAAGCTTAGAATTGTAAATAACCACAATGACTGTTTCATATTGGGTATATACCTCTAACTATTTTTAGAATCGGTAGGACAAGAAAGTAGTGCCTTTAAGGAGGTTGGCACCTGAAATAATAGTAATGTCATCCGAAAACCACTTGGATATAAAGATGGGGACCTAAAATGTTCGTTTATTTTATTTGTGACCCATGTCACATGCCATTTCTTGGAAATATAGGGCCCCAAAAAGAAATGATAATTTTCCTGAAATTTTTGCTAAAATTTGACATGGAAATTGGTAATTTGAAGAAATCAAACAAATATTTATAGTTTGAACTATTATTTAACTATGATTTTAATACAGTATGAAATTGAACACATGTAGTGACTAAAAAAGTAAAATCTAAGTCAAAGTTTAAAAATTCTTGCTTTACTGGTGGCTTCAAAGGCCAGTACATAATGAACACAACAACAGATGTTACAAAATTTTGGAGTAATCAAATTATAACGCAAATAAAAAAAATTATAGTAAATTGTCATCTTTCCAAAACTTTGCCTACAAATAGACATACATTTAATGTCTCATTTAAAAGTAAAACAAGTAGGGGTCACATCTCAAAATTTTGAGATAAAGCATGAAATAAGCTAATTTTAGGCCAAAATTGAAGTTAATTTTTTCTTAACTTCTATCAAATATAAGCTAAATATGCCAAAATATATCGATAGAAATATCAAAATATTGTTTAAATATGTTTTTTAGAACATAATGAATATATCGTAATATACAAACTATCTAGAAGTTTGGTCTGCACTGAAAATTAGGAAGCTAAAGTAACAGTACTCTAAAACTAGTGAGTTATGAAAATTGTTCATTTCCTTCTTGAAAACCTTCCGCCACAAAATATAGTCCCTTACTAAACTCTGTAAAAATGTAATTTTGGTAAAACAATTTTATTCAATAAAGTTTTTTTGGCATTGTAAAATATGAATATACTACTAGAATTAATATGTGATGCAGAATTTTCAGACTAGAGGTGACCCAAAATGGCTACCCAAAACCTAAGGAGCGAACCTCTTTAAGCAAAATAGTTGCTAAATTGCAGAGTGTATAGACATTTATTGGGACATTTGAAATAAAAATGCTTGACACATGTTAGAAAAAAGGATTAGCAATTTTAAAAGCAAATGTCATAATTAAATTATCATTTGAAGAAAAGAATTGAAATTGTTTGACGTACACCCTTTCCAAAACTGTGAAATTCCCTACTTTTACTTTCATTTTCAGAGTTTTCAGTACAGACTTAATTCACACCATAAAATTGTAACAGGAAAGAGGCAATTTGATGAGCTTTCATTCAAGAGGTCCCTCGTTACTGAACGAAAAATAGGGCCGGAACTATGTACCGGAACGTTTACATTACTGCCTATGGAAAATGCATCATTGGACTATACTCGGGTGTTTCATGTGGATACGAAGGTAGCGAGCATTGCAGGAAAAATACACAGCTAGTGTTAAAAAGCGTTTAATGGGGTTTACCATCAGAAAAATCTGGTAATTCAAGTGGTGAAATGACGGGCGGCTTCCAAAAGGGTACCCCCTTTGTGATCTGGACAACTCATACAGTTTTCAAGATATAAAGGTTTTTTGTTTTACAGATCAATTGTATATATAATCGAGATATTGCATTATTGCTAGGATTTTAACTTTTGTAAATTTTTGCAAAAAATACCCACTTTTGAACTAGTCAATTGCTTATAGGGTACATCTTTTGTGCAAATAACTCATCCCAACAGTTTTGAAGATAGGGATATCTTAATTTTGCTGATTAATTGTACAATCTCAACCCCCATAAACTTGAAATGATGACCAAATATGTTAACAGCAAATGGGATCTCCACCCCTAAACAATAAATATTCTTGTTCATTGTGTAGGTCATGACCTTTGAGGGTGGTTATGAAGATAAACATTTACAGTTTTCTTCAATACAGAATGTTGATACAGGAAAAACATTCGATATTTTTATATTATATATAGCAACAAGAGTAAAATGGTCAAAGAGGAAAAGGAAGTAAGGGAATATTTTTCAGACTGTTGCACATCAAATACACTCCCATGAATGAAAATGTGCCCAAGACTTACAGAATGTAACTAAAAGGGCGGAAGAATATTGTGGAAAAGGATATGGGAGACCATAAAGAAAAAATATGGAATGACCTTAAAAGAGTAAAAAAGTAATAAATTTGCTAAGATCTGCACTTTCGATTGAGTTATGTCTTAGTGTACATATAACTTTGATGATATTGTTAATAATATATGTGTGTGCTCATAGAAAAGAACATCATGCATATGCATTGTAATACCAGTAAATATCGTATTGAAATTGTTGATCATGTTAAGATTTTCAAAGTTTATGATGAGTTACAGTATGTGAATTGTAATTCCACACATACAAAAATCTTTGTCACTGTTTTATGAAAAAAAACCAAATTGTACCAGTATGTGGATATGAACATTTTTTGAATATTTTTGGATGTGTATTTTTTATGAGTCGGACAATAACTATTGAATATTTAAACTTTCTCTGCATTTTTGTATGCGAGCTGAATATTATGCCAGTTTTAAGGTCTATGAAATGGTCTGTTTGATCTTCTTAACCATACATGTAAGATGTCTGACAATCTTTCTGTAAGATTTGATAAATTTGTTTCAGTATAATTTGTGTACATGCATATGCATTTGTGTAAATTTCATATTTGATGATAATTGTTGAAATTGTTGATAATGTTGAGATTTTCAAAGTTTATGATAGTTATGTAAATTGATCATTTTTGAGTTTATGATCATAAATTGTTGTTTAAAGTTCCTATAAGTTGTTGTTTTTCACTTTCCTTATTAATGAAGCTCAATGTTCGTTGAATTTATGGGTGCCTTTTATCCACAAATTAACGTCCTCGATGGATAAATAATTAAGGGTTATAAATTACGTCCCCACAAACTTGTAAAATTTAAGCAATCCACAAATTTTAATGATTTCACAGTATTGTCAATGCATTTAAAGATGAAGTTATCAAAAACTTGAGTGTGTTAAAAATTTTAAATCAAAGTACTGAAGTAATGACGGGAATTAATTTTATTGATTATTGTTAAACTTAAAATCAACGATATGTAATTTTGCATGGTATGTTTATGTAGTTTTATAGCTGTATTTAAATAATTCGCACATTTTTCTACTATGAATTATCGGGCTTTTCCGAGCTATAGACGGAAAACCCCACGTGAATCATGTTGTGTAATATTTAAGAATATATTTAACGCCATCAAACTCTGCCATGCATTATGTATCAGTAATTGAAATATATCTTCAAAATTGCATCCCAGCAATATTAAACTTTGGCGAAGGAATACATACGACTACAAAAAATATCTAAATTGTTCGTACCATTTAAAATCTCACTATTTTCAAGGTATTTATAAATAAGTTTCTGTGAAAAACAATGCTTCTGAATACATTACAACAAAATTATTATTTCCAAGTACTAAGTCTTGTCAGCAGTGATGATGTGTGCATAGGTCCAAACACTGTTTCAATTCCCGTTTGCCATAGTAACTGCATAGGAGAGTTGGTTTAAATCAACTCACAAAAATTACTTGAAGGAAAAGCATTCATGACTGCAAGTTAAAATACCGTATAAAGGTTTTTTTTTTTTTACGTGTCACAAAAATTGCGAAAATGGGAGAGATACGTAATATTTTTGATTTGCGTCAGTCATTTCTTGCGATTTGAAAAGTTTCTAAAAGAAAAGAATACAGGATATTATTTCTGTGAATTTAAAAAATTAAGATATAAAAGTGGTCGCGAAAATTACCTGTAGATCATTGCAAAAATTACTATACATGCGGTATTGCATACATGTTGCAAAGATAGTACTTTAATTAACTCAGATGTTTCCCTGAATTACTTTGTTGGCTAAAATTGCACATTTCTGTATTACCCAGTAAGCCAGACTTTTCCATGCTTTATTGGGTAAATGTAATAAGGAATAAACCCAAAAAAGCATGGACAAGTCTGTGACTTAATGGGTAATGGATACTAGTATAGGTATTTACCCCCAAAAACAGTGACAGTGTTTTACTTATTGTTTTACTTATTGGGTTATTATAAGAACAATACCCAGGAAAGCATGGAGAAGTGTAAGACTTGTAAGGTATAACCAAACAAATAATGGACAAGTCTGTGACTTGTAGGGTATTACCCAAAAAAGCATGGGCAAGTCTGTGACTTATAGGGTATTACCCAACAAAACATGGACAAGTCTGTGACTTATAGGGTATTACCCAACAAAACTTGGACAAGTCTGTGACTTATAGGGTATTACCCAACAAAATATGGACAAGTCTGTGACTTATAGGGTATTACCCAACAAAACTTGGACAAGTCTGTGACTTATAGGGTATTACCCAACAAAACATGGACAAGTCTGTGACTTATAGAGTATTACCCAACAAAACATGGACAGGTCTGTGACTTATAGGGTATTACCCAACAAAACTTGGACAAGTCTGTGACTTATAGGGTGACTTATAGGGTATTACCCAACAAAACTTGGACAAGTCTGTGACTTATAGGGTATTACCCAACGAAACATGGACAATGATCAATGCTTACTTGGGTAATACCCTATAGGTCACTTTATATGATAATCCCCATATCTATGACCTAGTAGCCCCCCCCCTTTCTTTAATGTTCCTAATCAAATTCCTATACCAGATTAAAACAAAGTAGGTCACAGGCCTGTTCGCTTTATCTAATCTAGTAACACATGCTTTGTTGGGGTACTGTAATAATAGACTTTAAAAAATACTATTTTATGCTTTGTGAATTATTTAAAAAACTTCATGAATTAAATAAAAATAATCATTTTAATAATTTTGTATCAAAAATGCATGGTAATATCTAGAATTATGTACCCAAGAAGATGATGGACATTTGTTGATACCCAATACATCTGCAAAGAAATTTAACCCAATAAATGTATTCTCGTGTGAAACTATGTCATGTACCCAATAATGATACCCAATAAAGTTTTGGACACTAAGTACCCAAAATATGTCTAAATGTGTGTCTGTCTGTCTGTCTGTCTGTCCGTAACAAAACTTTTTGTCGCATTTTCCTCAGCAACTATTCATCGCAGATGCTTGAAATTTTAACACACTATTTTTCGGCATGCCATTTGTTTGGATATGTTTTGTTCCAATTGGACGTCAAATTCCGTTTAAATGACCACTTTGTTTATTTTTAGCCTTAAATTCCAAACAAATTTTCGTCGAAATTTTCTCAGCAACTTTTTATCACAGATGCTTGAAATTTTAACACACTATTTATTTAGGCATGTCATATGGTAGAATAATGTTTGTACCAATCAAACGTCAACGTTAAATATAGTCTTTGTATTTTTTAGCCTTAATTTTCAAGCAAAATTTCGTCAACGATTTCTCAGCAACTATTTATCGCAGATGCTTTAAATTTTAACACACTGTTTGTTTAGGCATGCCATACAGTTGGATATATTTTTGTTCCAATTGGACATCAACGTCTTGTTTAATTAAGAGTTTGTTTATTTTTAGCCTAAATTTTCAAATTTTCGTCAAAGATTTCTCAGCAACTACTAATCGCAGATGCTAGAAATTTTAACACTGTGACACTTTTTGTCTAGGGATGTTAATGGTGGACTTTATTTTTGTAACAATGGTAACATCAACTTCCTGTTAAATAAAGACTTTGTTTTTTATTAGCCTAAATTTTCGAGCAAATTTTCGTCAAAGATTTTTCAATAGCTATTTATTGCAGATGCTTGAAATTTTAACACACTATTTGTTTAAGCATGCCATACTCTGGGATCTACTTTGGTACCAATCTGACGTCACTTCCTCTTAAATGTCGACTTTCCTTAGTTTGAATATTCACATCAGAGCAGGGATATGACTAGTTGAGCATTGGCTCACAGATATCTTGTTTGATCCTATATCTCTATAAAATATTGAAGATGGTCTTCAGTTGGCCCATATACATTTACTAGCAAGTAAAATAGTTAAAGTTATTGCCCCTTGAGTAGGAAAATATTGTTATCGCAACTCCTGTTAAACAATAAGAGATAGAGACTTGAAACTATTACCAATGTATTTAGTTCACTTAGTAGTTACTTCAATCTAATCATGCCGAAAGGTTACGATGCCCCCTTATATCAGTAATTCGCCTTTAAATTTCATAAATCTCCCTAACATATTAAAAAAAAACACCCCTTTTCTTGCAGAGGGGATGACCTTGACCTTCAACTTTTAACATTGACCTTTGACTTTGACCTATTAAAGTTATCATGTCCCATTAGTTTCTGCAACAGACGGTATTAGTTTATCTATGTATTGAAACTACCCCTCTTATTTTTCGGGGTAGGGGTGTTATGGTGATCATGATCTTTGACCTTGACCTTTGGCCTCTAAAACTGATGTGTTATATAAAAATTATGCAACATATATCAGATTCATTACTATGTACAATTAGTCACCCTCCCCTTTCGCTCCAGTCCGCGTTTTGACCACGCCTCTGAATAAAAATTTCAGCTCAAAACAACACTCTCTAGAACTTGACGAAAAATCATGGGATCGTTCCTTACACCTAATCTTAATGCCTGCAAAATTTGAAACGAAATACACAATATCGAAGAAAATTATCAACTCCATCAAACCATCATCTCGAGAAACGAAAATTCAACACTTTGATATTTGTATCCAATAAATTTAGCTCAACTTACTCTGAAAATCTGTGTTTGTATTTTTATCAGCAACCTGTGACGCACAATAACCTGGCGCTATATATTTTTCTCATTATAAAAATAAATACCCTATACCTAATAGTACACAGTTCCCAGCGCCGTTATCTTGGATTTATTTCCATCTGTCACGTCAAATGGAATTTTTGCTTAAAACTCATCGGTAATTCAGTTTAGATTTTCCGTTCTTGTAATCCAAATGCACGCTAATCAATGGATTTCTGACCACATTCAATTAAAAAAACAACCAGAAAATGTGCATCAGTTAATCCAACGTGCCCTTCAAACATCTTCAATTAGCCGCTCACGACAAGAAATTAACCTGGCGTGATTATTTCTTATTCAACGCCATCCGGCCACATTGTTTACAAGCAGCACTGATTTTTATTAATTAAATGATTTTAAAATACTGACATGTCAACCAGTCACTAAACATCTCAATATTGGGTCTCAGTGTTCATGGTAACACGGATGATCTAACCATACGGCATTGTTTTGCATCGCATCACATTCATTCAATTGACAGCCTATACCATTTTTTAACGCGCACATGTTAAGAGTCGCTGTGGCCTAGTGGTATGTGTACTGGAAATACAAAGCTATGAGTCGCTGGTTCGAAACCCGTCATGACCGTTTTTTATTTTATTTTAAATTGGGTCGAAAATCGATTTCCCTTAATTACTTATGATTCACATTTTCGGGAATTATTTTTAACCATTATGGAAGGTTAAAAGGCTTCAAATTGTTCCATGAAAAATTAGCCTACTAGTTTAACAATGAAAGCAATTGTTCTTTGTGATGATGAAAATTTTACACACACAATAATTTACAAACAATAAAAGAGTTTCTTTCTCGTAACTGTTAGATACTTATTTTGATAAAAAAAAAATGAAGGCAAAGAACTGATTCCATCATATTGTCAGGATATAAAAATTCAGATCAAATAACAACCTGTAAGGGGGAAAAGAGGTAAATTACTTACATCAAATGTAACCGTAGGACCACCCCCCCCCCCCCCCCGGCCCCTCTGATGCTACGTAACTGGTCATAATGCCTGATCTCATGTGTAATTCTTTCGCAATTTCTAAAGATGTTTGCGTACATATGGAACGCCTAGACTGTCTTATCATGACAAAACTAAATTCGTCATGTGCTTATATTATTATGTATCGTGCTTTGATCGTTATGGTGTGTCTTTGTATCATTATGTGGTGTGCTTTAATCATTATGTGGTGTACTCCTTCAATTATGAGATGTGTATTCTTCATTATGTGGTGTGCAGTTATCATTATGGCATGTGCATTCATCATGATGGCGTGTGCTTTTCTAATTATGTGATGTGATTCCGTCATTACATTATTTGTTTTAAACATCATTACGCAATGTGCTTTTTTGTTCATTAGGCCATGTACAAACATCTTTATGTTATGTACAAACTTCATTATTTGGTGTGCAAACTTCGTTATGATGGTGACAATTTTTAAAGTCGTAGACTCAGCGGCAAAATTTAAAACTGATATTATCTTCATAATTTGTTTACAAACTAAACGGGCGCAAACGTAAATGATCTTTATATAATACAATGTAGATATGATTTTTTTTTCAAAAGGTTTTTTTTTTTTTCAGGTAATATTTTGCAATGGTTGTATACATAAGATTTTAAATATGTCATAAAAAGATAATTCAAAGGAAAAAATGATTTAAGTCCCGGGGGTGTAAATACTTGGGGGGGGGGGGGGTGGGGGTCGGTCCTGTAATCAAGCACCTGTTCACTATTTTAGTGTTTTGGCATTGTGATACGCTTTCATGATTTATCTATTTATTTTATTTTTTTTAACATTAACTTTTTTAATCTGCAAATCCGCTATCATCAGCATACTATTTGCACATCTGTTATACAAATTATTTAATTTGTGTGGAAGTGAGCATATCACCCAAATTCTTATCGACACAGTTGGCAATTCAGAGAAAACCACGCTGCAGTCTTTGTCTTTAATATGAATGTTCCAGTGTTTTACTAATATCTGGGTTTTTTCCCTGAGTCCCGAGTTGTCTTTAAAAGTAAACGGTATATAGATAGATAAATAAATGAATTAATGAATTACATAAATAAATAAATAAACAAATATAAAATAAGTCATAAACATTGTATCACAGCGCCGAAACACTAAAGTAGTGTCGAGGGAAGTGAGTTTAGGTGCGTGGCGGATGAGAGCCGTCCAATTTGTTTGCTATTGCAGTATCAGTTTTGAGTTTTGCCACGTATCTAAACCCGCCAACTTTTAACTTTAAATATTGTCACGTGACTTTGATCATCATCATAACGAAGTTTGCACGCCAAATAATGAAGTTTGTACATAACATAAAGATGTTTGTACATGACGTAATGAACAAAAAAGCACATCGCGTAATGATGTTTGAAACACATAATGTAAAGACGGAATCACATCACATAATTAGAAAAGCACATGCCATAATGATGAATGACAATACCATAATGATAACTGCACACCACGTAAAGATGAATTCACATCTCATAATGCCAAATGTACATCGCATAATGCCAAATGCACATCACATAATACCAAATGCACATGCCATAATAATCAATGCACATCACATAATTGAAGAAGTACATCACATAATGATAAAAGCACACCACATAATGAGACAAGGACACACCATAACGACTAAAGCACGATACATAATAATATAAGCACATAACGATTTTAGTTTTGCTATATGATAAGACAGTCCAGGCGTTCCATACGTACACATTGTGAGTCGCGCTTCTTACTCTGGGAAGTTAGAGTATTTTTTTTAAGACTTGGTTTTCTTGTTTTATCGAGTTGACGTGAGCTGCATAAGAAACGTTTGCTTCGATTTTGTCACTCGAGGAGTCGAGTATTTCATCGCCTGTCTGTCTGTTGGCATTTTCACGGTATACGGATCCATTACTTGTGAAGACAAGTCTGTCACCTTTGATCACCGTAAGGTTGTGATTTGTCTCTCAATGTAGCTACATGTGTATGTGGAAGATCGTACAGGTGCTCTCTGCGTTCTCTCATGTCTTCTGGAAAGTTATTGGAAACTCTCACGTTCAATTCTTTTTTTCTCTTTTAACTATAGAATTTTTGTCATGATTTTTTTTCCTTTTCTGCTGTAGGTTTGTTAATTAAATAAATACTGGTCTTGGAATCTTTCTATTTGTCTTTGGATTGCCTTGTCAGTAGAGTTTGAGGATTCCAACCTATTGACTTCCGAGTCCTGCATTTCTAGATCGTACGCATAAACATTTTGAACAAAAATGGGAAAATTTTCAGTTTGGTTTTCTTTCAGTCCTGTTTCTTGCATCACATTCCATACCTCTATCTTGGAGGTCCGTGTTGCTCTGCTTTGAATTTGTATTTCGTTTTATGGACTTTTGAGATGGTTGACGGTTTGTTATTGTCATTTTTTTATTTTAGTTTTTTGACAAAATTTTGGCTCTTCTGAAATTCCACTTTTTGTTCGAGTTTAATGACTATATCTTTTAGAATACTTATTTCACATGGGTAAAATGACCAAACGTATCGTCAGCTTGCGACTGCAATAATTGAAATCGTTCTTCAACTCCGTGTTTACTGTATATGTTCTGCTTAATGTTAGCGAATTCCGTTTTGTGAGACTCAAAATTTATCATAAGATTTTCAAGCGTGTTTTGTATGCTTAATATGCCTTGCATAACATCTTTAAGGTCGTATTTTCAACATATTCAAAGGACTTACGTGTACATTCCGTTCTCCTTCACTGTTCTACATACTATCGTGACTTCTTTTGTTACTGTCCTTTGTCTGGTCGACGGTTGCCATACTTTGGAAGTTTGTCGAGTGATTACCTACTCACTGCGCACTCACTCTGTTTAGATTTTTTTCAGATGGAAAGAATAATCTGGTTATTTTTTTTTTTACGTGTTAGTCAATGAGTTCGCAACTATCTTGACTAACTACTTCTAATTGTATGTTTCAAGACGCCCCTTGTATAATTTTTGTCATTTTTTTTCACAACACCTAGGAGCCAATAAAAAACCCACGTATCACAACCGGACCGGAACCGGAGGTGGTTTAACAATTTTTTTCAATGAATATGTTTTAATTTTTAAAAATTCATTATTGATTTTCAGGTTTTGTTTAGTTACGTTTCGTTTGTTTTCTTTAGTTTAGATTTTTGGTGTTTCGCTTTTTTTTTAATATTTATTTTCGTTTCGCTTCGTCTCAATTCCTTTTTTTTTTTTTTTTTTTTTTGCTTTCTTTTCCCATTTTACAGGTACCTATATGGAAGTTGTATTATTTATGATTTTAAATATTAAATTAAATCATTTGGTAAAAATGCCAACATTATTATTGGTTGCTAATATATTACTTTTTTTAAAATAAGTAAATAGTAGATAAAATATGCTAGTTAATTCCATGAAATCATTTTTTTTAATAGAAAAAAATGAAATCGACCATTTAAGTATAAATGACATGAAAGGGACATGGTCATGATGTTGGTCAAAATTATTTGCTATGTAAACAAAGCTCAGGTCATGTTTTGTTTACGTTTTTTTTTCAGGTTTAGACCTAAAATGAATGTGACAAATGCTAGGAATTGTTTATTTATGTTCAAAAATCACCTTGAAAAAGAAAGAACGTTTTACGGTATACTGAACCAATGTAAACAAAAACTTGATACGAGTCTTGTGTACATTACAAAGAGTTGTGAGCTCTGTATCTTGCTAATAACTCTACAAATGACACTTAAATTTTGGTTGATCATTAAAAATGCCTTACTGCATGAGGCATTGTAAACAATAAAAATAGAAAATCAAATTTTACTTAAATCGTGACCATGCCCCTTTAAGGAGCACAATTGGGTAATTCATATTAATAATTGTGTATTCTTGGCAAGACAAAAGGAAAACACTGGAAATTAAATATATTATAGATGACAAGGTAAAAGAGTATAAACACATTTTAAGAAATCATTTAATACTACACCATCCTGAAACTTCTTAATTTCGAAATACACGATTTTGAAATATTAATTTTGTTAAAGAACTTCAGGTTTTTTGTGTTTTTTTTTTTTTTAGGAATTAATATGTTTTATTAATTAAAATGAGTTGAACCATTGACAACGTGAAAATATGTTTGTCGTTAAAAACGTATGGGAATTGTTTTCAAATAGTTTTATTTTAACCATTCAAACCATTACAGAAAAAGTTATAATTATTTAATCAAGTCTGACCCAATTATTATATGGACAGTAAATAATGTAATAAGAAAATGATACGTAATATATGTAATAATGATACTCAGTGCAAATAAGAAGCTACGTCTTATCGAGTATAGTCTGCTGTTTTACCTTCTAAACATTCCTGGGAAACCGAAGATGTGATGTTTCGCTCATTATCTGTCAAAAATAATAATGAACATTTGGTAAGTAAACTTGCTTTTTATTCACCTTTTCAGTCTATAAAGGAAACTAAAAAAGATGAAATTTCTTATCAATCTATTATTGGTTATTAAAGGTCATATAAAACGATTTTTAATACTTATGATTTTCTTTCATAGACTTTAAGCATGGTATAAATGAGTGTTAAAATACATGCAGTGAGATTTTTTGCCTTTTAATTACTGCGAAATAACCGTGAAAACTCAGCACCCGTAAAAATTGTCTCTCGCTTACCGTTCTTGATATTGTGGATTAATGACAGACCCACCGATGTAAACAATGCATTTTACAGTAGTTTATCAATTGATTCTAGCTATTGTTGCATATATGAACGTGTCTTTCCTTTTATATGAGATTATATGATTTCGTAGTACAGATGACTTAGTTTTATTTGGTCGTCATAGAGTAATTTAAGCATTGAATGGTTTTTTTTTATATCGTCGGTCCTGTAACACACCAAGGGGGTGCAGACAAATTGAATAACGCGCGGTAGCGCGGTATAATTTGTCTGCACCGTTTGATGTGTTACAGGACCGACTACATCAACAAATAAGCATTCAATGCTTATATTTACATTCATGCTGGTGTCTATTTGTATAAAATATATATGTGTTTTGTCGCTGAAAAGCCATTATATACGCTCTCAGTCAGGGATATGAAACATACATGGAACAACCATATTAACATGTTATTAAGTTAGCTTCCGCGACTATAAAGTGGCAAGTAGATATAATTTAATGATTATTTTTCAAAAGTACATATCAAAATGGTTATGCAAGATTAAAAGTTTCATTTAATCTTACAAACATAGATATACTCAAAACACGTGGAGACGTTTCTATTTGTGCTCATGGCTCATGAATTAGCAAAGTATATTCATAGACAATTGAACTTCGCAGATTTCCCATGCAAACATAAGGGGAAATATATACTAAATGTAAATATATCATGATGAATATCCCGTACTGCAGTGAAAATTTAACAAATGAAAATTATCCACCGATAATAAATTATCCTAAACATGTTGAAACGGAAACATTTTTTTCCTCTTCGATACGTACATGTATAATTTTAAAGATAATTTATTAATAAGCATTTTAAATCATTGAATTTATTTTGTCACATGAAAAATGAAATGAAAATGTTTGAGGTTTTTATTTAAAAGCGGCTGTAAAATGCCGCGAACATATTCTTAAATTTCATTTGATAATTAGACCTATTGATAAATTCTAATCAATCAGGCCTATACATTTCATTTACATTTTTATGGATATGTATAACAATATATTAAGTTCACGTGGCGCAGAGGGAGTAAGGTGATGCTAGTAAACGAAGGGTCCAGGGTTCAATCCTCGTCTTGGGCGGTTTTGAATTTTTTTTTTCATTTTTTTTTCTGGAGCAAAACCCGTTTTGAATACCTTTTCTGTCATAAAGTTAATAGGTTTTTTTGGTAAATTAAGCAAAATATTGAATTAATTTTTTTAATGGCTTAAAGGTGGCTTAAAGGTGTCCTAAAGAAGTTTGGACATTAAGGACTTATAAGTTGTCCTTTAAGGTGGCTTATAGATGGCTTAACGATCGTCTTTAAGCTGCCTTTTAAGTACCTTTAAGCCATCTTTACGCTTTCTTTAAGCGCCCTTTAAGCCACCTTTAAGCACCACACATAGCTTAAAGGTGGCTTAAAGATCGTCTTTAAGGTACCTTTAACCACCTTTAAGCTATCTTTAAGGAGAACTAAAAGATGGTCATTCATCTTGTGTAGATATTGGGATTACTTGTTTGGGAATTTAAATGGAAGGTCAAGAAAATGTTATTTTTTCTACATAATTTCCTTATTGTTATAAAGTACAGGAAAAAGATATTTAAGAAATTAACAGCAAGTTAAAATGTTCACCGGGATATGAATTCGTTGGTCACATGATCAAATCCTGTGAAGCCCGAAGGGTTTTTCAGAAGATTTGATCACGTGCCATCCAAGTTCATATCCAGGTGAACTTTTTAGCATTGCTGTTTATTACTTATATTTACGGTTAAGAAAGGCGAATCGGTCAGAATCATTAATATAAACGCGCTTTTACGTTTACAATAATGCAACCGTCAGACGATAAGCGCGTGCGATATGCATTGTGATGTCATGAAAACATTCATACAGAATTGAACGGTTTCGCTACTCTATAGGTTCATTTAAAGAAACATATTTGCAAATGCTAATATATGAAATTAATCATAAAGTCATAATGGATCTTGCACTAAAAAGACGCTCTCAAATCGTTTACTAGATATTGATCTTAAAAAGTACTTGCTTTTTCTGCACCCATCCATAAAGTGACACATATGCTTTTCACAAGAACACCGCTGAGCACATTTTTTCGCAAAAGTTGGATATTCACACACTTTACTGCAATTTTCCCCAAAATAACCAGGAGGACAATCTATCAGAAGATGAAACAAAATGATTTCATTTCCTATTCCTTTACTTTCACGGCCTTCTAAATTATTACTTCAATGAAGTAAAACATTGAAACGTTTTAATTTGGTTCAACTTTTAATATCAATCCTCCCCGACCACAAGTACGTGCTTATCGCTATGAATATTTTTTACCGTCAAGAATTTTAATGACTAAAACACCTGCTACATTTGTTTAAGCCACATGGACTAATGCAGTGGATTTAAATAATATTTGATTAAGTGAAATGTTGGTTATTCGTTTACAAACTAAGTACTTCATGTTATGTCCTTGACTCAATGGGGTATTTCATTGACTCTGTTTTAGTTCTTATTTGAAATAATGCAACACTTATTTATATTCTTGTGCTATCTAAAACATAACACTAGTCCTATTATTTTTAAAACTCCGCAGTTTTAGGTGGGTCCCAACTCAACAAATTTCTGGTCAAAGTTATGTTTTTTTTCTCTTGAAATTATTAGCATTGCATCGTGTAATTTTAAAAGCCCCCCCCCCCTCCCTCCGAAAAAAATAAGAATAATAAAAACAAAAGAATAATAATAATTATAATAATAATAGCATGTTTCTACAAGACATTTTTATGTCCAGAATCTCCATAATATGTATTCCACATTCTTTTTTAATAAAACGTTTTCGGACAAATTCCGGTTTTTTTTACAGCTCTTAATACATTTAAAAAAACCCATAGTTTTAAATATGTGTTTCTAGATTAAATATTACATGAAAAACACATTACTGTGGTTCATTTTCATTAAAGAATTAATCGGGGGTGCCCAGACTGTTCAAAACTGACACTGAGAATATGTGTATAAGTCCATTATCAATAGCATGATCCCAGTTTCAGTTATTCAAAGAATTTTTGAGACGAAGTTTTATTTAACACAAGACGATGACACATAGAGCAACGATGTTGCTAATTAGGCGTACAATCGTTACTTAAAATCCAAATAGTTTTCTTTTTTCATAAGACAAAAGTATGATTCGGGATTGTTTTTTCAACAACCGTTAAATAATGTGGCAATAATATCGGAACTTTTAATAAACAAAAATTTAGCTGTCAGAAACAATACACTTTATTACGTTTAAAAAAACAGAGTCAAAAGAAAAAGAATGTCGCGCACTGCTAAATTGACGCAAAATTGTTTAGTTTACAAAATATATGTTGAGTATTCTTAATGAAAATAAAGTATTAAATGTAATTTCCAGTCAGTATTTCAAATCCTTATCGAAGCTGACGATGCTTGATTAATTCTAAAAACAATTAGATTTATTTTAATAAAGATAGCATAGTAAAAGAAACATCATTAAAAAACCTACCAACGCATTGATCTTGGTTAGAATCCCACTGTGTGAAAGGACAACAACCAAAAGATGATCTTTAAAAAATAAATATATATTTTTTTAATTTATATATTAATGAAAAAGAATGTGCGTTTGATAATTTGAAATAAACATGCTCCCAAAGAGCAATCGTTTTTAAAGACAAATCATTGTACATGTGTACTTAATCTTTGGAACATCTTTAACATAGATAATTATATCAATTTTACAGATATGGTTTGACATTTTCCAATACACCTAGGATAACCTTTCCAAATATGTTTTCTACAAATAACGTTATTGAGTATATCACTCTCAGTGAAAGAAATGTTTCTTCTTCTTACTATAATAAGCTCATTGATTTCTTTTTGTAAATACATTCCTGATTTACATTCTTGGCATCAATAACAAAAGCAAGAACAACCTAGTTATCAACTAACACGTGGTTGCAAAAGCGTCGCGGTTACACAAGCGTAGAATATCCCATCCCAGGTGTACTTTATCAATCACACTAACGATAACTATTGGTTATTATCAATTGCAAGTTAAACATGTAACAATGCTTGTCTCATTCAATAGAACCAAATGAATTTTATTCAAATTGAAACTTAAAAAAAAAAATTCTTACTCCTCACATGGTCCTCTTCTACAAGATCCCATGCCAAAAAAATGAAGAATCACTATTACGATGATGTGAACAATTGTTATGAATGTGGAGTTCATTTTAAATCATTCGATCTAGAAATACATTTTGTTTCTATATGGTTAGATGACAAGTTCCGGGTATATATGTCATTGATTAAACACCATGCTGTACAAATATATATTCTGTGATGTTTTTGCTGTAAAATAATCCAGGTTAAAGCTTTCTTTGCAGATTCTTGTGAAAATATTATTTTATTTTGAGAAAGCACATATTTTTTATGATGCTTGTGGCGTTTATAGTTTTGTTTTATAGTTTGACCATTAATATAGTCGTTAAGCATACACTTCTTTGTAGGGACAAGTTTTGCTTAACGTCAGGTTTTTCTCAAAAACATGAATTTTAAATTGACTTGAAAGAAAGTCGAATACATGTATGAACCAAGATTTTAAGTAAAATATTTAATTATGGAATTCAAAAATTGAATCCCTCTTATTTCCCACATATTTTAACGCTTAACATTTTAATAAATATGGTAGGAAATAAAAGTATATAAACCTTGGTGTTTTACTTCATTGCAGACCTTGGCCTTTTTCGATAAAAAATATTTAAATAATATATATACAACTAAATGAAGAACGATAAATGTCATTTCATGAGATTAAAAAAATATGATTCCTCAGTATGATGAATCATACTGAGGAAAAGACAAAAATACTTTTAGGTACAAATTAGATAAAAAAGAAAACCCAAATGGCATGAATCAAGGACTAAGTTTAAGGATAGAATCTTATTTTAAAGCATACACATGTAATGCTTGAAATTAACCAAATTTTAAACAATAGACTTGGAGTTTTTAAAACTCGTAGTAAAATTAATATTGATTTACAGTTTTATGTATTTTAAAGAAAAACGTCTCTAAGAACAATGTAAAGATACAGGTTCAATATGTGAGGTTTTCGATAAAAATATAATACATATAATAGATAATGTGAGAAGATAAAATAATAAAATTAAGTGGTATGCTAAAATGTCAGAACATATTATAAAAATTGATTTAAAAAAGAATAAATTATGTACAATAATTTTGTATTAAAATAATGAATGTTAATAAAGTTAAGTCTTTTCTATCTTATTTCTCACAGGTCTAAACGTTTAATATTTTGATAAAACATTAAAGAAAAAATCGGGCAAACATTTACAACTGTCTGACGTCCGAGGTTTTAATTGTAAATATGGAAGCGGTGCAATAAGAGTCATGCTACAATATTGCTAAACATGTATCATTTGTCTCCCAAAACTTCCCCATTTACATCATTAATGTTCTAATTTTAACAACAATTAATGACAAAACGATATATCCTGGTACATAAAGTTACAGAAACAAGTATAAGCCGTTTATAGCATATACATTTAATATTATAAGTACATTTTCAGGATGAAGCTTTTGTAAATCAATTGAAATGTTAAGTAATGTACGTACAATTAAAAGCAACGATCACGGTCTTGTACTTGAGCATTTAAAATTATATAATGTCCTAGGATGTATCGTTAATTATAATTAGCGGACATTAGCTATATTAGAATTGATTGTGAAAATCATCTGGTATTTTACAAAATATCAATTCGTTAATTTGTGCATTTATTTTGTAATCAATTGCAAATAAAAATTCACAATTGTGTCTTAGCAAAAAAGAAAGTTTTTTTACAGGTACGTCGGAGGAGGTCCGTTTGTTAATATATAAATAAACTTAAGTATAAATGTATTTATTTCCCTTCAATCAACCTACAAAATAGCAAAAACGTAGGCTAAGAAATCGTTGACGTCTCAATGGTTATTGGACGAGCGCAAACCATTTTCTACATTGTAACAATGGTGTTTCTTAATTGAACAACAATTGCAATCACCTTAATTTGATGAATAATTTAAACAGAAACAATTTTCGTATCAAAAGGATGTCAGTATACCTGATTTTGAAGACCTCCCTTATTGGCCACCTTTTCTGAATTATAAAGTGTACTTACTCGACAAATTATCTACCTCTTTCTTTTTTTCTTTCTTTGTATCTCTCAAAACTTACAGATTTTGATATGTTTCGATGGGGATATTACATGTACGACTTGTAGATGCCTCAATCCAATACTCTCTCTCTCTTTCTCTCTCTCTCCGCTTCACAGGCGGTTCCAGGATTTCGACACCTGGGCGGAGGTGTAAATAAATGCAACAATTGTTTGCAATTTACCCATTTGCAAGAAGTCATGAAGTCAGATGAAATATCCCAACATTTTTTTTTTTTGATGTTTTGTTTTCTTACTTGCCGATCTTTATCATTAAATATTTAAACGGACAGGAAATATACCACGCTAGTGATCAAAAATTGGATTTCATAACTTGTTATCTTTATATTATTAAAATAACTGTCAGGCATTACATATACATGTATTTCAAAGGAGGTTAATTTGCTACACGTAGGTAAATGTGTATTTTACGTGTGCTTTTTGTCGTAATCGGGGAAAATAAAAACCGTAACTTTATGTCGATAATCGTTCCAAATAAAATCTTTTTGCACTTGGCATTACTAGCAAATGTTCAGGAACGGATTATTGGTGCAGATACATGTACCGGGTATACGATTCACGCTCATTCCGGTCAAGCGAGTTTCCCTAAACTTCAACTTACATGTACCAGGACCCGCAACTTCAACATAGACTGACATGCAGTTCCAACCACAATCACTGTGGCGGTTTTCAGCGCCGGTGTGCTGTAGGTCGCTACGTATAGATGCACATATAACTGATGGCATTATAGCGCACGCAACGTGTTTAATGGACAGAAGGAACATAATGGCAGAAATGCTGTATGTAAAACCGAAAAAAAAAAGAAATCGATATTTCGAGCGATTGACTTCCTGAAATTCTTTTACATGTATGCCAGATTTAAAAGCAATCGTAAAGAAGTTTCGAGAAACAATCGTGATCCTGATAATGAAAATCTTGCACTTAAATTGATTCCCAATGACCTTTTTTGGTAAAGGATAGTATCCACCAAAAAAACCTATTAAAAAGGTTAATGTTTTCACAGCAGCAAAGAGTACTGAGCATATGATTAACAGCAATTAAAACAAGAGAAGAGAAATTTATGATTAAGAGGCCCCTTCCTCATCATTAAGAGCTAGCTTCATGAAACCTCCAACAAGCCAACACGCGTTTTAGTTTTCAGACTTTTATCTATACTTTGCATGGAATATACTTTTACGTGAGTTTGGTATGCATCAGCACCGAAGGTCTGATTCGAACAGGGGATAGTTCACAATTTAAAATCATATATAGTTAACAATAGAAATAACACAATGAATGATTAACATAATAAGTACAGATGTAAGGAAATTAATTATCAAACACCTATTGAGTAACTCATGACATTTTAGCAGCATGTACATATAGGAAATAATAAGATGAAAACTGTAGTGTCAACATAAACAGAAAGTCAGTTAAAAGATTAACTGTTCATCTCTGACTGTTTCTCAGGTGGAATTAGCTGCGTGGAATCTAGAACGTTTTTAAAACAGTTGTCGAAATAGGAAAATAAATGTGTAGCAATAAACACAAAGTCCGAAAATGTTAATTTACACAATAATTAAAAATAGTCCAAATGATTGAATTTCACACCGTGACATCTATACCGTGTCCGATTTTTTAAAATAGCTTTCTTAACTTATTCCCTAAAATTAAAAAAAACCACAACTGCAAAATGAAAAGTTGTAGAAGAGGGTAGTGTTGAAAAATCTATAGTTTATTTGATGATATGTGTAGTGTACGTGGCCATTATTCATTTTGATGTAGCTGACTGAAAAAAATTACAAACTTTTTTTTTTAAATATCAACCAATAAGTGGGTATATGTTGTGCTTTGTATCTCTAAATTTTGTGATTTAGGTCACTTTTATTTTTATCATTGACCCAAATAAGAATTTCAGATAAAAGACTGTTTTGATAAAAAATATAATTTGGTTGAAGAATTTTGATCATTGTTTACAAATTATGCATAAGGTTGACAACCAATCAGTCGCAATAAATGTAAAAAAACCGCTAGTGTATGAACATTATATGTACATTAAACCCAAATCTAACAGATCCAAAGTACTTGCCATCCTCTGTTTGAATGCCAAAGATAGGAATCTTAGACTTGGAAACCTTTATAAAACCCACCGAAACTGTTATGTACCTTCATCGTAGCAGTGCGCACCCATATGCTACTTGCAAAGGATTTATCAAGGGTGGTATCATCCTGTACAAGAGAAACACCTCTGATCAACAGAAAGCAAAACAATTATTCATACAATTTAAAAAACGACTCATACCAAGGGGATGCTCGGAGTCGGAAATTGACAACATTGTTTTAAAGACAAAATCAATAAACAGTGGAATTGTAGCTCTATGGGAAAATTGAGAATTCTGGCTAAAGCGCTTTAGTTTCTTGCTTCAAAAAAAAAAAATCGACGCACTAGATTTGAATTACATTTTAATGTAATATACACGCAAATATAGCTTAGATTATAAAAACCACTTGGGGAATTTTAATGAATAAATTCTGGCTTTTCTATGACGAATCATTTTGCAATGTAGGGGTCAGTTAAAATTTAAAGCAAGATATAGAGTTGGTCACTATATACAATAACGTAGAGAAAAATATGAGTATTTATATATTGTCCTTTATAGTTGTTCTATGTCCATCTTACATGATATTCCACAATCATGCTGATGGGTACATAACATGGCACGACTTATAAACTCTTCTGACCACTAATTGCAATGCAAATATCGATGTCAGCATATATATGTACATGTAACTAGATTTTTTTTCTAGTTGTCGGTCGCAGCAATGCCACACCACAGCAATACATTTAACCATGTAACGAAGAAACAATGGTCACGATGCAACAAAATACTGTAACATTGTTGTTATCAGTTCGTTTTTGTTTTGTTTTATTTTATTTTTTTTTTTTTTGAGAAGGGGGAAATGTTTTTGTTGTACACCATGTGTACTTGTAATTCATCATATCACTTGTCATATAATACTCCGATACAAAATAAAACCTATGCCGTTGTTAAACAATAAGATAAGAGCAGCAATAACTCCTTCTCAGGTTTAAAGATTGTCTGTATATCCTCTACTGAATTCTTTAAAGTACTATTTAAAAGTATAGCAATCTAAGCATCGAGATATCATGTACAGTTTTTAGCAGGGATTTTTTTCTCTCACAAATTTAAAATTGATTTCAATTCTGAACAAAGATAAATATTTTATTGCATACTAATTATTGCTGCGATTTGACAAGGCTGGATTTTTCATCACATACATGTAATAATGCTAATGATGTATTTGTTTTTATTGTTTGCCCATTTCGGTAACTATTCTTTGGAAATTTGAAAAATATTCATGACATAGAGTTTGCAAATGACTATTCGTAATTTTCTTTTGTAAAAGGCATCAAATATGATTGTTAAAAAAGTCACCACAAAAGTTTGATGAATATGTTAGAATTGTCATATGATTGGAAACATATTTGAGTTGGCTTAATTATAAGTCAGTAACGCGAAAACGTTTGAAACGAATTAAAGGATTATAATAAATGCTAATAATTATCTAATTTTTCGTAAACACATACTTTATCAATTGTACTACATACACTATAGCTTGTAATGTCTGAATTGTTCGTAAATAAAATAGCTTATCCGTTTGCTTTAATTTTTCAGGTAAAGGATAACGATTTTTTTTTTCTAAACATGCATACCGTCTACACTTTTATTGACAAGTTGATTAAAATATTTAAGCTTTGTCTAACATTATGCAGTTTTAAAAGCAGTTTCCCAAGATTATTTTTTTTCCAGAAACTCATGATATATATGTATATGCCCCATTTTACAAATTCTGTTTCCAACTATTTTTTCATTAAAATTGTGCTTTTTGACAAATCCTTGCATTCAAATGTTTATTTTTGTGGGAAAAAGACATATCGCTTTGCTGTAAACAATTGTATTTGTTTTAATAGATTAGCTGTAAAGTGCACGCATACAATTATATTAAAAACGTATAAGCATAGCAACAAATCAAACAATCTTAGATTACCAGTACTTCATTGTCTAATTTCAAAATAACCTGTCATCTTATTGATGATTCAAATGTTAAATAATTTGTTGTATTAGATTCATAACATATTTCATATGTACATGTATTTGGAATATCTGTTAGAAATCATTTTCTTCTTCAGTTGGATCCTCGATGTTAGAAAGCATGCATTCTTCTACAGTTGACCTTGTAGATGATTAAAAGAGTTGTGTATTATTACACTTACTATATATTTTGGAGCAGAACAAGTTCGTGTAGACTATCACCAACACAACGACTACAACGATGATGCACGCAATGATGACTATTCTGCAAAAAATAATTTAGATTTCTCTATTTTGATACTTGACAACAAATAATATGATATCAGAATTAAGCAAAAATACAAATTTTACAGCTTAAGGTATACTTTAATGCTTTTGTTTTACATTATACGTATAAACGGTTACTCACAGATATCTAAAGACATTTTCTGAATAAGTCTGATTTATTTCTCGTTTCAGAGCTGTGGTTCAGAAAAATTAGTGTATTCAGGTGTTGCATAGATAAAAACAGCTTTTTCAATTGTCCCTAGATATTTTTCTATTTTCTTTAATTTCATGGCATATTTATAAAACTCATGATCTGCATGAATAGTTCTTTTTATGAAATATTATTATGTTCAACAGTATATTCTCACTATATAACGCTATATAGACAAAAAGTCAATAATTGAAATGTTAGCACGTCCGAAAAATATTGACAGGGTAATATATTTTTTTTTCCAATATTGACCGACTAGGAATAATATCGACAGAATGTTCCCACCATTTAAATAAATCGCTTCTGATTAGTCGATTCGTTGACGATGACGTAAATAAGCCTTTGCGACTAAACAAACAAAATGACGTCATAATATGCAATCAGTCCAGGCAAGCAAACAACGTACGAGCAATTCAGCGTTTGACTAGCATAACAATTTGAAGGATTGGCAATATTGAAAAAAAAAATAAAAAAAACCAACTGGGTATAACATATGTAGCGTAGTTCCTACGGGCGGCGGAATATTACCACTGACCATTTAATTCCGAGGATGTTTAGGAAATGGAATTACCCCAACATTGAACTCATGAATTCTGTGTTTAACGGAGACATATACAGCGATCTGTTTTTAAGCTTTATTTTGATATTTGGTTTGTTTCTTCATATAACAAAACAAATGTTGACTGTGATTTCGGACAACAATGATTATATTAAGCCCCCGAGTGACGAATTCTCCGCTTCGCGTCCGGCAATATTTCGTCCCTCGGGGTCTAATATAATCAATGTTGCCCTCAACCCCAGTAAATATTACTATAATATCTTTTTTTTACATACATGACGATTTCAGACCCCTTCCCTCTCCAAATCCCCTGTATATCCTCGTATTGCATATTTGATCGCGATTGCAAATTTTTTTTGATGAACAAAATTTACATAAATAAATTAAAGCTGATGCTTTGATGACAAAAAGATATATAGTTACATTTATGACTTTATTTTGACGAATAAGTTATCAAACATGTTTTACATGCACCCTCAAAAGCCAATTCGAATTCGTATCCCGCCAAAGCTTAATCCTTTACACAAAAAAAAATACAACAGTGTATCATGTTTTAAAGCCTTTCCTTTCAGCTGCTTCATTCAATTCTTCCCTTGTTAAAGGACATAAATATATGATTGCGCCCATGGGAAAAGGGCCTTATGGCATTTTTACTAAAACAGAGAAATAACGTCATAAAGATATGACGTTACGTTAAGAAAAACTCACGTCTAATAGTACAAAACAGCGCGCGGTAATTTTGTTACTTTGTTTATGAACACGTGTCTTAATGCTGAAACGTGTTTTATAGCTAGTCCACATACTGCAGTATCTGTTATAATAGATAAAATGAACATATTTATATTTTTTTATATTTTACTCATAACTCACGATCGAATGTTTTAATAAATTCCGTGAATGTTTGATACGAACAATTAAAAGACAACTCTTGATCATCAAAAAACTTGTATTGAAAAGAATAACACAATTGAAAAATTTACATTCCATGGATTAACTTGCGGTACCGAATCTGATATTGAATGTTTGAGTAGTTATTAATTTGGGAATCACCGGTTAATGAGAAATCATTATATTCACGACTACGTTTTCGTTACCGATATTGTAACTTGTTGATCCGCCCGTCAGCATCTGTTTACTGGCGCGGCCGACATTAACTTCGTGTAGGTCTACCATTTATTTTTCATCTAAACAGCCTCTGAATCTCTGACGATTCGGGTTCAAAAGCAAGCTTAACAATATGGATGAAACCCATAGCCTTTTTATTACACGATAAATACTTTATTCACTGTTTATAAAGGCATTTATATACTATCACGTCGGAAAACAAGAAAGATAACCCTCTTGTGTAGAAAATACCATGAGGCTCCGCACGGGGAAATTGATAATAAAAAGATGTTTGATTTATTTCATCTGTTCAATATTAATGAGTATTATTTTTATCTAAATTAAAGAGACTAGTGAATGAAATATTATCAAAAATAGGTGTTTAATCTATAGGTTGACATTACATGTAGATCCAGTCGTTTTTCAATTAATATAACTTGCTATTATTCCAAATTGCAACTGAGATCTTTGGTTGTGTCATTTTGCTGATTTCTTAAATTAATAATAATTAATAATAATTAAAATTTGATAAATTCATTATCAAACTAAATTTTTAGTATGAATAATAACCTTTCACTTTAGCGTCATCATTTTTTGTACTATTATTCAAATTAAAACATTTAGAAGAAATTATTCATATGGAATTTCATTAGGTTTTTTTCAAAGACCGTCTATTTATTCTAGACTATTTTCATTGCAGCAAATTTCATATAGATTAGATATACACTCTGGAAATTGTTATAACAGAATGCTGAATGTTATAAATTAAAAAAAAATGTTTACTTTAAAACTACAAAATGTAATGCATACAGGTTTAAGCGCAAAGGCAAATACAAGTTATCTTTACGATTGTTGCAAATATAGATTTATAAAATATATGCACCATGCACCTTATTTTTTGCCCCCACCCTGTTTCTCTTGCGGTCGATCAGTTATATATTTAGGCGCAATATAAGTATCATTCAATAGGTACTTATAAAGTGTGGATCATTCAGGATAAATATTGAAATGAAATGATTTTTTTTCAACTCTTCATTAGTTTTAGTGCAACAAAACTGTGAAGAACAGATAAACACTGACTACGACCATTTAATCGGCTACTTTCTCTGTGTTATCAAAATGTGTACAAAACAGCACACATGTTTATTGTAATAAATAATAAACTATTAACATAATTTTTTAAAGGCCAAATTTACTTCTAAAATTAAGTTTACAAAACCTATTTGTGCAGCGATTAAGTGATCTATAAAAAATAATTTTTCAATTACTTATCTAGGCTAGCGATGTACATTTACTAGTTTAGATTATTTGAAGCTAGCATTGATTACAAGTTCGTGCATAAAAATGAAACACTAAGTATCTACAATTAATTAGAGTTTAAGTTTTTTTCAAATTTAAATTAGTTGTCCAAAAGTTTTGGGAGCCTGATTTTTATATATATTTTTCTTGGAGGGGGAGAGGTATTGACCCACCTCTTCGGAAAACGTTCATAAATGACAAAGGGTTTATACATGTACATGTAAAGTGTGCGTACAAGATCTATTATAGTATGTAAATAACAATAAGAATATAACCTGCTCAGTTTGTTTTATAATACATGTAGAAGCATTTGAGCTACATATATAAGCGCTAAATTATTCATGTGTCGACAAATAGCCCATGTAACAAATGAGCCAACTCATTGTATTAACGTGTACAAATTTTGAATCATTACATTCTAATTAAATGTAGACGTAAACTATAGTTTTAATTAAACCTAAGAGTATTTAACTTGTGCCCGATTTTATTCTTTGACAAAATCACATTATAATTTATTGCTTCAGGAACTTGATAATCTATTTAATGAAATAATTGACCTTGACAAAAACATTAAGAAAATGCTACGAGAGAACATAGTCACAAGCTTTAGTGCTTGTATTGAGATTTCAGTAAAAGAAATGCCGAGTGGAGGGGGTAAATTAATTAAGGTTCACGATTCGATACCTTTGCACATTTTCATTTCCATATCACCCCCATTACAATGGGACCACTTTTCTTTTTAGCTGTTGCTCCCGATTCTCTGCATTCATCATCAGCATTTGCTAAAACGTACAATCGAAAATTGCTGTCTCGTGTATAATTCTATCTATAATATGAACAAC